>VZZY01000408.1:29725-77559 GCA_013400335.1 Eurystomus gularis
CTGACGGTTTCGTAGTGGCCGGTGGTGACTCTGCCCAAGCGAAATTCCCAAGCACGATGGCTCCCGGAGTCAGGCTGCTTCCACCTTACCCTACATCCTAGCTCGGCGGCACACACGCGCGGTGCAGCCACCCGCTGAAACCCTGACTGAATGAGGTTCAATATCTTGTCTGAGGTCCCTATTTCTCAAGTGAAATGTACGGCTAACTCCAAAGTGAAATGTCGATCCCTTTTCGGGAAGCTAAGGCACGAACAAAGTAGTAAGGATCCTGGCTACGCGCGAAGAAACGGGTGTTGGCAAAGTGTCTGTTGGGTTCTGGGGTTTTTTTTAACGAAGTCTAACTGGCAACTGAGACCGATAAGCAGCAGCTACGGGTTGGAAATTTGGGTGCTAGAGGCTGCCCAGGATGGGCAGCGCTGCCCGGCCACGCTGCTGGCCCGGCCACCCGATACCGAGCACTCACAACTTCCCTTTGCTGGAGGAACTAAGTCCATTTATCTTCATCTCAGATTGATTTAAAGGATTGAGAATAAACCCGAGTTCTTCCTAGACGCGCTAACGGTTGTTGAACTGGAGTTACATTTGGTTGCACTGACCCTGTGCTCTGTTCATCTGTGTTTTCCTGTCTTTTAGAAAGGTGAAGAGGAAAAAAAAGCAATATTGAACAAATCATTCAACTAAAGATGTAAGTAAGCAAGCAATCTGTTTCACAGAAACCAGAGGAAGCAGTCATGAAGCAGAGCTAAAAGCCCACTTTGAGATAACGTGCTCCTAAACACAAAATCTAGGAGGAGTTTGCAGAATTTCAAAAGGTATTTTCCTTATTAATACATCCTTATTTTAATGCCTTTGGAACACAAACACATTTATAAAAATGTTATCTTTCAGTAATAAAATTTAAATACACATATGTATAAAATAGTAAAACTACACCTGCATATTGCTCCTAGAATTAAAAAAAAAAAAAGTAGGAGCTACTGATAAAACATCTGGAGCATGAGCTCCTTAAATGGGAGCAACTTTTGTTTCTGTGAAGTATATTTAGTTTTAACCACTTAAAACCTTGTATGAATCCTCATTATTGTTTGAGAGATACTAATGGGCTTGATTTCTATTTTTTAATTCCTTGTACAAAAATGACAAGGAAAAGAATGTTATTGTTGAATTACAGCAAATCGAGTTTGCTTTCTTGCATCACAGGGTGGGTTGGGTTGTTTTTTTTTTTCCCTCTTTTGGTTATTAGGGGTTGGGGAATAGAATATATTGCATTAGGTAAAAGTGGTGTAAGCAATATGCTTTTACTTCACTCCTAAGAGTCCTGTCTTTAAATCTTGGCAATGGGCAAAAAGTCCCTAACCAAGTACCCAGGTGTAGAAAGTGTGATTAACATCTAAATTGTTGCTTAGGAGGACATAACACACCATGTAACACGACTGAAAAGATCATTCCGATAAAAAAAAAAAAGACAAAAAACCTGGTATTGGCAAATTTACATTCACTCTCTGACCGCACGCTAGTTTTGAACTGAAAATAGATACACACTTTCTGGCTGGACTTAATCCACCCTTTGGCGGTGGCAGCTGGGAGAAGGCTGATGCCTACAAAGGTGAATACTCTATGGGAAGATTCCTATGCAGTACTCTTTCTAGGCTACTAAAGAGAAAAAAAAAAAAACAAACCAGCAAGTTAAGAATTAAAACAACAACTGCGACAAAATATTCTGCATTACTACATTACAACACTTTTATATTTCAAGATCAGCCATTAATTTTGCCTGTTTCCCTCTACCAGAGTCATGAAAGCACAACAACACAGTTCCAAATTCAACTTGAAACATTTGTCATTTAGGCAAGCAGAGATTCTCTGAGGAAATTCTGGTCAGCCATAAATTTAGGGAATGAAACTCAATTTTTTTCTTCCATTATCCGTAACAGGCCACAAAAATTTAAGCCAGAAAGTGGCAAAACTCTTAATGTCTTTTATAATGACTTCAATACAAGTCAAAATGCTATATATATGTACATGTGTATATATGGACTTGTATATATACACACCCAAGTATTTCAGAAAAACCTGAATTCTACTTTTATTTTAAAAATTTAGATTTGTCATTACAGAACAGATCGGATGTGTCACCATTTGGGAAGAGGATTTGTTTGGAAGCGGACTGGAGAATTTTTTTTCCCAAATCTTCAAGGAATCTTTGTGATACGTATTTTAACTGGATTCTTTGCAAGTAGTAAAATATATTAAAAAGTAAAAGCGGTAGTTTTACCACTGGCATCAATAAAACGGAGTAGCTGGTACGGTTGAAAAAGTTTTTAAAAAGGGTTGAGAGCTTGCTTGGGATGACTTCCTACTGAACATTTTAAATGTGTCGATTGGCAGTGAAAATGAAAACGATACAATGAGACTGTAAAAAAAAAAACCAACAACAACAAAGTAAACACAGCTGAGAATAAACACTTTCAAAACATTTTTTTAAAAGTTAATTTAAATTTCTTACTGGCTTCATGAGATTGGTACTGTACAAAAGCAGAGAATTTATAATGTCTTATAGTAGGCACTAAGTTAAAAATGGTCACCTAAGGCATTTCTACAAATAGACAGTAACGAGCCAGCTTTATACATCCTATTGGAAAGCTTGATGAAATCGCGGGAGGGTGGTGGTTGTGCTTAGACTGCTTGTGAAAGCTGCTGACAACGAGTGCAGAGACCCAAGACCTATACTATTGCTGGGATCTTGTGGATCCTGGGTTTGTGGCGGAAGTTGAGTCATAGAAGAATGTGCCTCCTCTTGCGTATAACTCATTCCGAGGTTTCCCACTGAAACAGAAGGATTATAGGGAGGGCCGTTGACAGGTATGAAGTTGAAGAGCTGAGAAAAGTCCAATGATGGGGTGTTTAGAGGTTCGCTAATAGGAACGGAGCCCTTGGAAAGGGAAACCTCCCCAGACCCATCATCTAGTGGCCCTACTTGTGGATCCAGCCCTAGTTTTGATGAAGATGCTTGAGAATCCTGGGATGAAGAAGGCATACCACTTTGCAACTCCATTAAGTAACTTTCGATTTCCCCTTTCAATGGCTGTTCTTTTTCAGGCATAGAAATTGCGTATGAGGTAGTACCGAGCGGATATTTCAACGATAGCTGGTGAGAAGGGTGGACAGACTCCATATCTATTGGACAAGGCATTCCCAATGGTAACGATGTGGCAACCATTTGGTGTGCAGATGCAGAACTCTGCATGGACTGAATCTGAGTGTTGTAGAGATTTAATTGCAAAGTGTTTGTAAATGGCTTTGATGTCAGTTCACTGGAAGGTAAAGACATCACTGGAAGCAGCTCATCCTTAATAGGCACAGAAACATTGCAGGTAAAGGGATCTAGAAGGTCCATTGGCTCTGTTTTGACCTTCAAAAGTTCTTGGTTGTGACTTTTCTTCATGTGGCGCGTGAGGTGATCCTTCCGCCCAAATCTCTGTGCACAGTACTGACAGAGGAAGTCCTTTCTTCCAGTGTGCACTACCATGTGTCTACGGACATCCTTTCGGGTGTAGAACCGACGATCACAGTGTTCACACTGGTGTTTTTTCTCCTTCACTCCACCCGATGACTTGCCTGCGTGAGTTTTTAGGTGCTCCAGCAGCACGCCTGTGCTTTCAAAAGTCTGCAAACATACCTTACAGGTGAGGTCACCGCTTGTTGCAGCATGCAAAGCCAGGTGACGTTTGAACCCGAGCTTGGTATTGTAGTTCTTTCCACATTCTTCACACTTAAAGGCCTCTTTGTTGGGATTGTGTGTATGTAGGTGATTCTTTAGGTGATCTTTTCGGTGAAACATTTTCTCACAATAATTACACTTGTGGGTTTTCTCAGGAGAATGAGTAGCCATATGCCTTTAAACACAGATATATTCTGTAAGTAATTATTTTGATCAAAAAACACACGTGCTCATTTTTTTAATGGCAGCTAAATACTACACTAAGGGCTGCTTTGCAACAGAACCTTTTTAACTGAAAGCATGACACTACAAAGACAGTTCGACAAATTTAAATATAGCAAAACGCGAGCCATTTCTCTTAAATCGACACTTTAGTTTGGGTGGGTTTTAGCTACTGTAACAGGGGTATATGGGCAAGCATGAAAGTACTCGTGTAAAAGTCCATAGCCAAAAGATTTTCAGTCCATACTCTTTTTTTTTTTTCTCGTGACAATTCCTTATACAAATGAAAATTCTACGCTCATTAGAAAAAAATAAAACAAAACAAAAAACAACAAACAAACAAACAGAAAACAAAAGCAGAAAACAAATTAAGAAACAAAATCAAAGACATTAGCTTGCAAACTTAGGTAATTTAGAATTCTAGAAACAATCCAATGGCTACTTTAATTAACACATCCTCTCTGCAATCAGCTGAAGGCGTACACAAATATATACTTTTACACGGCTTAACACGGCCAACATAAAATAGATAATATAATCTGAAAGATAAATAGAGTTTAATACCTTAGTAATTTGTACTTAGAAACAAAGGCCTTGGTGCAGTCTTGTTGTGTGCACTTGTAGGGCCTCTCTCCTGTGTGAGAGTATGAGTGAACCTTTAATTTCTCAACACTGTTAAAGGCCTTGTCACACAGTTGGCAAGGAAAGTTTTTTCTTGGTTTGGTTTCACCACGCTTACGTTTCCCTGAAGGGACTTTCTGGGTATCTCTTACTTCTGACAAATCACCAGGAATGACAGTGGCCATCGCAGCCTAAACCAGGCCTTCTTGTTGGACACTTGGGAATTGCCCAACTCCACTAAATGATTTAGCTTTAGATGGCTTCTCAAGTTTCATGTGGTCGTAAAAGAAAGCAAAAGGGGACTGGAAAAAAAAAATAAGAAACAACTAGTTTGTAACTAAACTTAGATTTTGAAGTTTACTTGCTATGTGATGCTTCTGAATAAAACTTAAAAATAAAATTAGGTTCAGCTGGTCTAATGTAATACCTGCAGGTTTCTTTACACTATTTGCTGCAACTCTTAAAACGCATTGCTCAGGATGAACAGATCCACATATGCCCTGAAATCACACCTCACCACTTTCCCCTCCAGCACTGATGGAGAACAGTTTCTGTCAGATTACGGGAGGCATCAGGCAAAGAACCTTCCTACCCAGACGGCTTTTGGCAGCTTTGGATTTCAAAGGAATTAAAGCCGCGCCTGTGGTGTTTGCACAGACACACGCACACACGCACGCACGCACACGGTTATCAAAGTGAAAATCTATAAGCTTCGAAATGTTTCAAAAACTGCGTGAAGAGCGAGGGGCAAAGCTCACGTTCTCGGCCACCTCCTCGCTGGTGTTACTACACATCTACTCCAGTAAAATGTACGCGCTGCCAACGCTTGCTAACGCCAGGTGAAATCCTCCTGAAAACTCACCCTCTGCTAACAGAGACTTGACGTATTAGCAACAGAAATCCCACGGATTAAGGACAGATTAGATCGGTTAGGGTTTTATCAGCCCAGTGCTGGAGACCCCCGCCCTCCTCACGCTATCCTGCAAGACCCGTAAGTGTTGAGACTTGGGCTAGGTCAGCACGGAGGCGTTTAGCCCTGCTGAGGCTTTGCAAACCGTGAACTAAACCAGAGGCTCTCAGCTAAAGGCGGTGCGTGACGCTCGTGTCTGACTTGCGGGAGAAGAGCTTTGAATTCATCATCTGGTAACGTATAGGAGCAACTGGGCGCCTGCCATTCCAGGGCACTCAACAGCCCTCCTTTGTCAGGGGGAGCTGACAGCTTTTTTTCATCATCGGAGCACAATTGCTACTATAGACACCAAAATCCAGTGCTACCCGTTGCGGGAAGGGTCAAGCGTGAGGTCTGCAGCAGCAGGGCAAGGAGAAGGATGGCGGAAGGATGGCAAGCGTTTGGCAGGGCCAGAAAGCCCCAAAATTTGGCCTTTCCCCCTCAAAAGCAGCACACGGCCCTCCCCGGCCCCGGTGTCACGGCTCGCAGCTGCTGTCCACTCCGGCTTCTGCCAGGGCAGCTGCCCGAGAGGCGGCGGGGCCGGGCGGCACCGAGGCCGNGGGGAGCCAGCAGCTGCTGGGACAGGTGGAGCGGGCGGCTGGGAGCCAGGCAGGGAGCACCAGGCTGCAGCTGCTCCATCCCAACGCCATCTTCCTCATAAACAAATCAGACTCTTCCCCGCTGGCAGAAGCTTGGAGGTGGCCTGGGTTCCATCTCAGCTGTCCTCTCTGCTGTGCTGAGGCTCAGCGGAGACGGAGGGAGCCAACCACTCACTCCAGAGGGGTCCAGAGAGCAGTGCCCGGGTGTGATGGGGGCAAAACCCAACGGTCCTTGCGTGGGTCTCAGCGTGGCCCTGGAGGAAAGCGAGGAGGAAGGAGAGCCCGGGTTTTTCCCAATGCATGGCAGCAGGACGGGAGGGCTGGAGAGGCAGGGAGGGAGAGAAGGGGCTGTGCCTCTTCAATGTCTGCATTTTATGAAATCTTCAGACAGATCTCCAGTTGAAACATGTACACAGAGTATGTCTTTGTCTACGGCTCTTCCTCCCTCATCCCTGTAACTCTTCCCTTGTCTTTACATGAGGAGAGAAGTCCTGGCACACCAAGATGGAAATCTGCTGCCTTTCAACCCTGAAGTCCTTGACTGGAAGGTTGAACTATGCTACCTTCTTGAAGCAAGAAGTTTTGCAAGACCACCTTCACTCCCCCAAATTTTATATGGAACCACTAACGTCTTTAAAGATACCCAGTGACAGAAAAGGTGTTTCTTTAAGGACTTATGATTTCAGATTTGTCTCAGACTCATTCCCACTCATGGGATGAAGCCCAGAGACATCAGTTCCATGAGTGGGAATATGCACAGATCTTCAAAGTATCAGCTTAATTTTGTTTTCTGTTTCATAATCAACTATCCAGTTTATGAGTGAAAAATGAAACAGTTGTTTGGAGCAATAATTTTCTGCAATAAAAGTAAATGAAGACCAGTTCCCAAGACTTCAATGAAGCCACCAATGTCATCAAAAGGAGGCTCCGATTCACAAAAAAGTTGTGATATATTTGTGGACTGGAATATTTTTTTTCAATATATGCTTTAATCAGAATCTGGTAATAAAATTCATTGTGCATTCCTGTAAATGAACACACTGGTCTTCTACGCATATTGGCCTGAATATAGAATGACGTATTTTTTAGCCTAATCTCTCCTGACAAATGATGTCTGGGGGAAAAGAAAGAATCCAACCTGATCTACGCTTCCATAGGGTCTATCTATCACACAGGCATATGGAGGTGTTGGTGCAGCAGCCATGGTCCACACGGCATGGCTGGGGCACCTGCCATCTCAACAGGGTGACAAAGGGCTACAACCCCACACACCCCCCTGCCAAATCCACACCTAGGAGACAGGGCAGCGTCAGCAGCAAGGGAACGAACCGCCTCCACAGTCCGCTGCAGGGGAGGGGGTTCCTGTCACCGCGCTGGGTCTGGAGCTCAGCAGCAAGTGGCCTCTGTGCCCAGCCGGTGACAAGGGGAGCAGGCAAAGCTGGCTGGATACAGGGAGGGACAATGGACAGAACCAGGATGGGGCTGTGGGACAGGGAGGTGCAGGAAGCACTTTGTAGGGGTTGGGAATACGGAAGGATATGAGGATAGAGGTGAGCAGCTGGCAATGCTGGGAGCAGATGGGGAGGAACCAGACGTGCATCAAGCTGGGGAGATGCGGGACGTTAGGCCATGCAGAAGGGTCACGGGCAGGGTCTGCCGCGAGGCCAAAAGCAGTTTGTCGTGGAACGGTGAATGAGGCCTAACTGTTCAATTACCAGCTCTGACAACCTCTCGCTGCAAGGACGGCACCTCAGGCTGGAGGCCATCCTATATTCAGGCCAATATAACATTTCTGTCATCTTCTCCAAAACTTCAGGTAACCTACTTGCCATACCAGAATATTCACGCAGATGAAGAATTCAGGTTCTGTTTCTCTATGATCAAAACGAATTAAGCTGACTTTGAACTGTGTTTAAGCATCCTTAAAAATGCATCATGAGAACAAATATAGTGTGGATCCAATGTTTGACAACGACAGTGTTTTATTTAAAAACATGTATGCACTATTATCTCAGAACCATTTCTCAACAGATGAGGCAATTAAGAACTTCAGTATTCATCTCTGAATGGCAAATAACCACTTTTTTTTTCTTTTTTGTGGATATATAGACTGAGCAATGGAGATAAAACTTAAAAAACCACTGATCCTCAAATATTACACTTTGCAAAGACCAGCTGAAAGAATTTTATGAGTAATATTGCCTGTTTGTGTCTCAACATATTATCACTTAAAATCCTCATTCTTACTGGTGCTTTCACAACTGCAGGATGAATGATTATATGCAGTATCAAATGTAACAAACACATTACACAAAAGCTCATATATAATATTATTTTTAAAGAAGCATATACTTAAAGCAGCCTCTGTTCAATGCACACCTGATGTTTGCCCACTAAAGTCCTCAGATTTTGGTCTTAACCAGTTCCGCTGACTCTTCTTGGAGGAAACCAGAATCCAGTACTTCCCATTTTTACTGGTCTGAAAAACAAAAGGAAGAACGGACTAGACTCCAGCGAAACCAGTATATTCAGAAAGGCTGGGATGTGGCAAGACCGGGGGTTGGAAAGAATCGGAAAGGAAAAGTTAAAAGGGATAGATCCAACCCATGCACAGAACATTATGTACTGTTAATTACAAACTGTAGGAATCAATCGTTCTTGCATTATCAGCAGCAATTATGCACTTCAATTTGCAGTATACTTACATCATTTCAACTAACGCTATGCTGGACAGTAACACATAAAGAGATAAAATTAGGCAAAAGCAAAGGAGTTTTCAATGAAGTTAAAAACAAAAGAAAACAAACCAAAATCCACAGATCACAAATAATTTAGAAGTAACAGTAAAACATGTAAAATGCTGGGCCCACGCTCGAGTTTCTTACTCAGAAAGAACTGAATAAGAGAAGATTTCTGGATTAGGCCCAACTTTACTAGAACCTAATGCCTTCATTCTGCTTAATTATACAGGAAATAGCAGCTTAAAAGGTGACCTGCAAAGGAAAATAAAATTAATTTTAAAAAAATAATAGTCTCTTAATGATGTACATGCTACAGGTAAATCCCAATAGAGAGCAAGTCTGGGTGTGCCTGAGCAAATCCAGAGGGCCTTTCTGGAATTTCCCTTCTATCTCCCTTTTCCCCACCACTATCCTCTTGTAAATTGGAAGCATGTCTTCCTTTTCTTGCTGGAAGGCCTCCTGGATAACACAGGTACACATGGAAAACATGTTCAGCGCCTCATTGTAAGGGAGAGATAGATTTATCCCCCCCCAACTCTTCCAGATCTGCCGGGTGAAGCCCTGTGCAGCGCACACCCCACGTGGCACAGCAGGCTGGAGGAATTTGGCAGGAGCCCTGGAGTAACGTAACCTTTCCCTTCTCGCTTCCCATTCACTCCAGTAAAGCGTTCTTCCTTTTGGTACTGAGTTCAGCTTTGCAGAGCCCCAGCCTCCTCTGCTGGGCAGCATGGATGGGAGCAAACTGGCGTCCTTGAACTTCTATTAAAGGCAAAAGTGCTTCAGAGCAACCAACTGAAGCCCTCTTGACAGCTGAGGAGCATTTATGTGGGGCTTTGCACATACAGACGGGAGGTAGAAACAGCTCCAGTACCCAAAGAAAAAGTGAAAGCTTTGTTTTCAGCTAATGAGCAAGAGTGGAGGGAGGGGGGGACAACACACAACCCTCAAGTCCTCTTTTGGAGGCCCCCAAATCACCTTGTTTCAGAAGAAAATGCTGATGACTCCTCACTCCCTCTCCCAGCAAGACTCTTACAAATTAATTACCCTGTGATGCCTATCTCAACATCTTCCACTACCACAGCAGAAAGGAAGAGCTTCATTATGCAGATGTTTCTACCACTGTAGCTCACAATAAGTAGACAATATTTAAGACAACCACATAAACGCAATGGACTAAGTCCTCGTGGACTTAGTCCCTCTGCTATTGGCATTTACAGACTATCTCCTGTTTGAGAAAAATTCCCATATTCTATTTAAAATATTACCATGCCCTCTCAACAGTATTCAATATTTTATGCTTACACGACTCAACCCTCATCACACATCTAAAGTTGTCCTCGCAAATAGAGATGCCCTCAGAGATGGTCCATTAGAGGCATGGTAAGACTATGGTATCAGGGGAAACTGAAGCAAGTGGAACAAGTAAACAAGCAAGACGAACACCAGATGTAGTTAAAATGAAGGAAATGTAGTTCAAATGAAGGAGGAAGGTCAGGTACATTGTGGATGCCCCAACACTAGATGTGTTCAAGACCAGGTTGGATGGGGCTTTGAGCAACCTGGTGTAGTGGGAGGTGTCCCTGCCCATGGCGCGGGGGTTGGAACTAGATGATCTTGAAGGTCCCTTCCAACCCAAACCATTCTGTGATTCTGTGATTCTTACTCGTTCCGTTATGACCACAGCAAAATCACAATGCGGTGGATCCAGATGAGGGCAATGCTATACCTACAATTAGCTGGGATCTCAACTCCCACAAGACCATCATTAAGCCAAGAGCTTAACAACGTACACACCAAAGGGCGTAAGTTTGTATGAACAATGAAAACATTTGCTACATTTGACAGGACTAAGTGAAAACAGAAAATTAAAAAATTCCTATGCTTTGCAACAATAAATCAGCTATTGGATAAAAGACTTTTTTCTTACGCACAGAATACAAGAATTGTCCATGATTATGCTTGTTTTTAGAGCACCTTTTTCAGAAGCTTTTGGTGCTAGAAAATCCCGAGGAGGAACACTGGACAAAGACGTACATTCTTCTTGTAAATGCTTATAGTTCTAATGTTACTAAGTTTTCTTCTCGACTAGATGAGTTAGGAACAATTTTTAATGACGAACAAAGCTTGAATTATTGTCCACATGAAGTAGAGAAGCATCACACTGCAAAAAACATTGTAACATTCACATGCCCAAAACCTACTTGGGAACTAGCAATGAAATGCAACTTCTAGAATTTGTCAGATTATAATTCTTAGAATTTATCAAATCTCCTGGTATCCATGAGGCAGTAATTTTGCTAACTCTCCAAACACCCAGGTAATTTCATGTTAAACAGTATTTGAATTTCTACCATCTAAGAAGCTGAAGTAAAACAAGAAAAAGCCCCCAAGCCCTACGCTAAATAATTTATTCCTTTTTTTAATATTAAAAAAGAGTAACATATTTTTTTCAAGTTCACAGTTCATCTTTAAAAATCTGAAAAAACAGCTGCACTTGAAAATGTTTTAAACTTTATTTGATATCTAAACTAAAAGGATAATGAAGACATTACATGAATCTAACCAATAATCCTCCTCCTAACTTGCATTTCTTACTTTTCTTGAGAGGATCCAAGCGCAGTGAAGGAAAACACCAGTTTAATGGTTATTTTCTTTCAAAATTAAGAGTGCCATGATGAGAATACAGGATTGAGAACACGGTGTCTGTCACTGCGCCTTGTACGCGGAACAGTGAATCTTGTTTCAGTTCCTGAAATTAATCCGTTTTAAACCAGAGGAAAGGTCCTAGAAACATCAGAATCACAGTAATGGTGAAATGGATTAAGGATTTAATACTATTACAGAGTCATCCTGGCTTTTAAAGATTTCTTTAAGGAGACAAAATGAAAAGCGGTTACTTACCCTATGGAAACTGTGATCCTTTAACAAGTGCTGTCCACACAGATCCCAGGTGAGCCATGGACTCACATGAACATGATCAAGTTCTCTGAAGACTTTTAATGCCCATCCAGGCTGTGCCTGTGAACCCTCCCAACTGCTACCGGCAGTCCCCAGACAGTGCCGTGCATGTCACCGCACCACCTAATGTGGCTGGTTGCAAGGGCAGCCCCGGGTGCTGCTCTTCACTCCCACCATGGCTGAAGAGCCATTACACGTACCCCTGCCACCAGTGTGCTGCTCTGGGATGTAGTGACCTTCCTCTTCAGTGGCTGCTGTAGCCCTGCTTGCTCCCAAACCTGTGCTCCCATCTCAGGGCTTTAGATGCTGATGGGAAGGAGCTGGCAAGGTTTGCTGGGGCTGATGAAAGGGAACAGGGCCACGGGAGAGAAATACACGGGCAAGAGCTGATGTCCTAGCTGGGAGCATGGTGTGAGGACTGGAAAGCTGAAACACTAAGTTACCTGACTAAAAAAGTACTGCCTGAGGAAACATGCTCTGTCCGAGCAGGCAGGGAAAGCTGGGGGAGCTGAGCTGGAGGAAGCACCAGCAAGAGACAGACAATGTAGAGCCAAAGTGACTGCAAGGCTCAGCCATCCTTCCTGGATCACCAAGGGTTAACATGCCTACTGCAAACTTCCGCTGACCTCAGAGTGAGTGGTAGGTCTGACTGGCTTTGTAGAAAAATGCTTGACCTTTTGCAGCAGAAGCCTCATCTCACAGTAGCTGCACATGGCAGAAGGTCTAGCTGCCAACCTGGGACTTCCAGAGGTCCCTCTTACAAAGAATTAACTTTCAGTAAGGGAAGATCTCAGCTGGAGAATTTCATCCTACCATTGGAAACAGTCAAGTAGGTAAGAAAAATCCATTCTTAACTGACAAAGATGTTGAAGTATTGATGACTTCAGGGCTGCCTTTCTCCGAGTTGAATTAAAATGTCTTCTGACTGATGCAGGGGTTGACAGGACTGTTTATTTCTGGCAGGCCACTCGATCCGTATTTATTTGAACAGCACAGGAGATAGACAGTGAAGCTTGTTCACCTTCACGTTTAGAAGGGGAATCCTGTCTAAGGGGTAGCAAGATGCTGATTCTCCCTCATTTGTTCTTGGCTGGATGAGGCCAGAGGGCGAAGAGGGCAACAAAGGGAGGTGTCTCTCCAAGGCCTGAGTTCTCCTACATCTGGAAGCTCAAGCTGAGACTTTGATGCTCAAGGATAAGAAGGAGGAAGAATGGCTGTTGCTGGGATGAGACTGTTAACCAGAAGGTGGATTTGGCCAAGGAGCCTGTCTAGTCCAGGGTTCACGCCCGCACTTTCACAGAGTGATACTTCATTTAATTTTCTACCTGTTTTATCGTGTAATTTGGAAGAGATTTAACAGCAAGCAACATGTACGCACATGTTTCCACCCTGAGCCATGAAGACACCTGGCACAACTGTCTATAAACACGACACTGCCAAAGGGCAGGAGGACAGATCTCAAGCCCCGGAGCCCTGCCTCTGGCCATCACGGCCTCTCCAACGGCAGGCAGCGAGAGGGAGAGAGACAACAGGTACTCGGCCTGGCAGCAGCCGGGAATCGGCCAGGGTTTTACGGCGCCTGTTCGCTCACAAGCTGGTGGAGAGATGTGGAAAGACAAAGGGGTCCGTTCTGAGGCTCCCCTGCAAGAAGACACAACCAAATCCGAGCATGCAGCGGGAGAACTGCCCATGAAAGCTGCTGCAGGAAAATGGAATGATGTGGGCAAAACAGTGGAAATATCTATCCAGCGATCTTAGCTATAAACATACAAACGACTTAGAGATAATAACACAGAAGACTTCACCCCTCGGGGAAAGAGCCTAACATCTAGAGCACAATGAATTAACACAAGCACTGAAACCAAAACCAGGCAAGCATTGTAGTCTGCTGGTAGTGACAGCACATTACTGGTATCTACTGTGTGCAGAACAACAAATATGCTGCAAAGAGTATTATAGAGAAGGTAGAAAA
Source organism: Eurystomus gularis (assembly GCA_013400335.1). NCBI lineage: Eukaryota > Metazoa > Chordata > Aves > Coraciiformes > Coraciidae > Eurystomus > Eurystomus gularis. The sequence continues at coordinate 43,509 of VZZY01000408.1, forward strand.
AGACAAGAATTAAGATACTTCATCAATTTGAAATTTTAACACAGTCTTGGGTTTTTTTGGAAAACATCCACAAGAGAAACTTAGTGGAAGTGCGTAAAGTTGAGCAGGAAGAAACCACGATCCTTTCAAACTGGTGTGAAATAAGGGGAGCAAGGGAACAAATGCGCTAAAATGATTAAATCTATTTTTTTTCCTCTAGGCAGTAAATACACGGATTCCACTAGTAAACATCTGTTAAACACACATACCTTTTATTAATTAGTAAAGGAAGTATTTGGAGGAAAGAAGCACTGGATTGCTGTGGGACAGCGACCATCATAAAAAAATAGGTATTTATACAGATTTGAGTATTGAGTACAACATGGGTTCTTTTTTCTCATGACCATAAGACTACTCGCAATTCTTGAAAGCTGCACTACCGTCATGACATTTGGATAACCAGCTTTTTAATTTTAGAAAATAACTCATTCTTATAATATGCTATGCTAGGAAGAGTATTACATAACCTTTTTCAGAATATAGAAAAAAAATTCTGTCATGTCTGCCTTTTATTTTCTTTCTTCTTAAGTTTCTGGCAAAGTAGAACATGAACTTACCAACATTTATTTTATCATGACCTAATAGTCTGTAATTAAAGAAAAAAATTAAAAAAAAAAAAAATCACAATACTATCCAGCATCTCTTTGTGGGCTTTCCATGTTTCAAATTACTTAGGTCTACTTTAAATCTTGAGATTTAAAGTTTTGGTTACTGCGTGTTCCAAAGGATTCCTGATTATATACTAAATTAAAGGAAACAAGAGCTGCCTTGAGTTAACCCAGCTGATATTTGTGGCTTTATGGGCTTTTGAAGAATCTCTATGGCACTGCAGAGATGTTTTCCTAAAAACTTTGGAGAGGCTGTGATACAAATAACATTGATACTGTCATTACTGTTAGAATGTCCAAAACCTGCAGAAGTGCTTTCATGTATTTTGGAATCACACCACCAGCACCACTCCCTCCCCACAGATAATTTTTCAAGTGGTGAAGCTTCTCTGAAGCAAACTTTGGTCACTATTTAACCTATAGGACCACGTCATTTTTATAATAGATACCAATCCAAAGCAAACCCTGTGTATGTATGAGCTAACACAGACCCACATCCTAAAGGTGTGTACAAGATTATACCCTAATATGATCAAGAATTAATTGATGTTCATAAGGAACATTGTTTTCCTTTGGCCCAAGACATCTTAAAATGAGGCTTGGTGTGTGGGCCAGATTAGTGGTACATCTAGACCAGTATTCTATCTCCATTGGTAGTCAGAAGCACAGAACAGGTCATGAACATGTGGTATTTCTCATTGATATTCTTCTGACCTCCAGCTACTTTGATGTCAGCGACTTCCTGAACCTTACATGGTTTCTGTTGGTTTAGCAACTTTCAGCACATCATCCTTCCACTCAATAGTCCATGCTCTCCCTGGAAACTGAATCAGTTTCTAATATTTTGAAAAGTCGTCCCACATGTCTCTCCACTACTGACTTTATGGAGAACCTCTTCCTTTTGAAGACTCTGATTCTGCCTTCCCTCCTAACTGTACATGTCCTCATTTGAAAGGCAGTGGTTCATCTGCCTCTTCCTCTGCAGATCTCCATGACCCCAGTTCATTCCTTTCCTAGACCAAAGTCACAGTTTACAGAAATGTTCTTCATATGGAAGCCACCCCATGCAGCTCATCATCCTTGCTGACCTTCTCTAAGCCTCTTCCAGCTCTAACATAACCTTCCTGAGATGAAGGCTCCAGAAGTGCACTCAGCACTCAGGAGGCAACTGGACTATATGTTCTTGTAATGACACTCTCAATTTTATTCTCTATTTCTTTGCTCTAACACCTGGGTCGTGTTTTGGTGACCAATGAGCTCATGATCCAACAGAATCACCAATCACAGTTGCCAAATCTTACTCCTCAATGGTAATACTCAGCTCAGACTCATAATCTGATATATAAACAGGACTGTTCTGCCCGGTACTCCTCAGTTATCCTCATTGATCTACACTGAATTTCATCACCCACTTTGTTGCATGGTCCTTAGCACTTTAATGTCCTTTTACTGTTCTCCACAGCTGGAAAACCCTTGTTCATAGCAAACGTGCTCACCCAATTGCTCATCCCCTTACTGACAGCATTTATGAATATCTTGAACAGCACAGATCTCTGTGGAATGTCACTGGGACCCTCCTTCAATTGAGAGTTGACCTTCTGTTTCTACCCCTTGATCCTACCTTTTAATCTGTCATTTACTTGTGCAAAGACCTTCCCTCTTACCTTATGGCTTCTCAGTTTCCTTAAAAAGCCTTTTTGATAAAGTTTACTTCGATTTTTGAATGAGAACATCTTTAATTCTTGCCGATGCTTCCAAAGAACTCCAACTCCCTCAGAAAGGACTCTTACAAATGCTGATTTGGCTCTTCCCAAGTAGTCATATCTACCCAAGTGGCCACCAAATCTATGCCTTATTATAGTGTCTACCAAAATTGCCTGGTACAGATTTCAGATTTGTCTGGTGCAGGCCTGTCTGGCCCAGACCACCCCTGAAACCATGATTCTACATACTTACATTTCAGAAGATTTCTCTAAACCTGAATACTTTAAGATGTACACACAACTCGATAGGAAGTTACAAGTCTTGCTTTTTGAAATGGAGTCATTTAACTTCGACTGTAACACAAGATGTTTTTAACAGCTTTAGCAGGTCAAGTAAAAGGGTTTCTGGTGCTCCAGTCTGCTAGGTGGAAATCACAATGACACTGGTGAACCCAAGATAAACTGTGCAGGTAGTGATCGCCGCTCAGTCAGAGAGAGACGGTCTGAATTGGAACAGCACAGAAAAAAGCAGCCACTAGTCACTCTACTTCGTGCTGTGCTCCTCATGTAAGCTGTAAAAGTAGAACTTACCAAAGAGCTTGGTAATTTTACTTGAAGGTCTGTTAGGTGGACAGCACAAACGAACTGGCTGTGCTGGAGAAATTATCAGCGTGCCAGAAGGCAAGGACAGGATTTAAATAGCAAAGTCTGTAAAATAAGCGTGGACCGTAAGTCAGAGAATATGGGACTGCAATAATCCAACCAGTGATTCATCATTAGATTGTTAGAATCTAGAGTTAGATTTCCCTCACGAGGTGAGGTTACATGGTTGGGAAGCTCACATTTGAAACAAAAAGACAACTTGTGAAGAACAGAAATGAAGTGACTGAGAAAAAGGGTAGTCTCCCGGTGCATACACCACATCCCAGGGGTAGGTGGTAACTACACAGTAGTCCAGAGAACTTAGCAGAAGCCCAGTCCTGCCCTGAATCACACCGCCTGAGAGCAAACCCCGTGACAGGGCTTAGCATTGCTTTTTCTCATAACTTTGGATTTTCCTATGATTTATTGAAGCTATTTCAATTAAAACGCTGATCCTAGTTGACCTGTCTCCTCTACCTCTCATCCCAGCACCCAAAGGAAAGCACCACGTAGGAAAGTGTGCCCGATTTCTAAGTGGCCACTACTCTTCCCATACTCCCTCCAGTCGAGGAACTGCTGTTCTATATGAAAAGAAAACATTTCACAGATTATTGTAACGTTACATTAAATAAAAAGCGTCACATTTAGTCACGACGGCCTTTGCTACTACGGCTACGGCTGTGATGCTGGCTGATTCTATCAACAACCTATGAGCTACAACACGAAAGCCTTAGGAAAGGATGACTAAAGATGGAGAATACTCAGGGTAACACCAAAGCAAATCCCTCTTCTGAGCTGTCATCAACAAGTCTTTCTGAGCCTGTGCGGCACAGACACCGAATCTATTTCTGACTCTGCCCATGAACCAGCTTTGTCTATGGTAGAACACACCTACACAGCTTCCTCCGACCAAGGTGACTTCCCAGAGGTGCCGTTCTGCTGTGAGAGCGTCCTAGTTAATGGGCTAAGCACACAGCTCTGTGGTTGTCCCATCTCCCATTCGGCACGTTGAGCGGGTCATCTGCAGTGCTCTGCTTCAGGCTGCCATGCAATGCATTTTGGGATGTGCATCTGAGTCTTTAAGAATTCTGAGATTTGATGCCGGATCAATGAACAATCAAAAGCAGTCATGCATAATTCAGAGCTACACGATTGAACAGAGCAGAGGGAGATAAAGCCAGGCAGTTAGCATCCAGAACAGTCACCTGGAGTACAATTTTTGGATCCAGGTGACCGGCAGCAACTACTGGATTCAGCTTCAGGCAGCAAAGGCAGGACCTGCCAGATGTCCACCCAGATTCTGCCCTGGAGCTGCACCAACAGAAAACCGATCTGGGAGCTCCTGTCAGCCTGATGAAATGTCATAACGATGTAGTCACCAAACAACTTTACCCTTAAATCACAAGGTAATCAGCTTGGTATTGGCAGGGCAACCATGTCAGGAAGGCCGACAGTAGCATGAGGAGGTTTCTCCACGTCACATCAATGCGCAGGAGGTCATGGAGAGCTTTCAAGGGATAGGGTTCCCTACTGGCACAGAAGCAGGCTGTGACACGCATACCTGTTGCCCTACTCTGACCCGGCTCCACCTCCCAAACACACAGGCTCAAGACTTTATCAACACAACGGCATATTCCTTCAGAGTCTTGCTGGACATGGTTTATCACAGTGAGCATTCACCAATACTAATAATGGGTGGTCTCCAATGAAAGACCCGTGTCCTGCAAGGTAAGTTTTGTTCTCCACAGCCAAGACACCAGGGCATTTAAGAGCTCCTTTTTTAAAAAGCAACTTAGTAGACTCCACTTCCCTGATTTCCAAGCCTACATTAAGTGATGGGATTAAAACTCACACAAGACTTTGCCTTGAACAGCTGCAGACGGGCAGTGGGGCAGACTTCCAGAAAGGTGGAAGGAAGATGGTGACAAAAAAGATGGAATAAAAATAGTCTTAAGAGTGTATGGTATGCACCAATGTTTTATGCACATTATGGGGAAAAGAATCCTGGAGGGCAGATGGAAACATGAAATGGAGATGCTTTTGTGAATCCTGGAGAATGTATTCTCCACCAAGACGCTCGAGCTCCTTTCACACTGTGGGAAAGTAGCTATAAGCTAGCAAAAAAAAAATTTGCAATCAAAAAGGTATGTTTATTTGAATTTTATTTTTAAAAAGTTATGAGTTTTACAAGAGCTGTGTGTTCAATTTTTCAGACAGGCATTTAGAAAAATGGATTTATTTCATGATTGAGCTGATGGTGCTTTTCCAACGAAAAAAGAATGACCTTAAAAACCGAGTAGGTCATGCAGGGAATGCTCGTCTAGATGATGTATGCAAGATCCTGGAAACTGTCAAGAAACCTTTCCAATTACCTCATCTGACACAGTGGTCTCAACATGGAACATCTTCTATGTTTTGCAGGGTGTTGGAAGTAAAGTGCTCAACCAGTATTTTGTAACAACTGTTTATGTTTAGCACATACTGTATTGCCTGTTTCTTGTCCCCTTCCAGGATCGCAAAATCCATTTCAATCTTCTGGGAGTTCTCCAGGAAGCCCTCCTTCCACCACCACTCTGCCTTTGCAACCTCCTGCTGAGCTGAGCTGACAATCTCAAGGTTCAGATCCACCTTTAGTTTATCTTCTGAAATCTGATGGCTACCTTTTAGCTAATAATTCCCCTCTTCATCTGGGCTGCAGCTAAGAGAAATCAGAAAAAATAAAGATGTTACTAGTCACCCCACTCACGACAAACTCTATTTTCATACTGCTAACTAGTTTCCTCCCTTATGACCACATTCAAATTCTTTTCCCCCAACTTTTATTTTCACCGTCTTCCCTTCAAGCCTGAGAGATGCTTTCCAAATTACTTCCACATACTACATGTGCTGTTGTAGGTTTTTCTGGGACATACGTAATGGGGTAAGTTGGTTGCTATTGTTTCAAAACTTGAAATGGTCGGGCACTGCTGGATAGGCATTTGAGTAGAAAGGGTTCTGCTTTTGTTTTTTTCTTTTTAAAAGGAAAAAAAAAAAATGGTAGGCGTTACATTTGTAACTACACCCATGTGCAACTCGCTGTCCTTATGCTGAATGATATTACTCCCCAGCAGATTCCTGGGAGATTTATAGAGACAACAGGCAAACTGTGACAATACGCTGCAAGGCTGCCTATTAACAAGCTTCATCCAGGAGTGCTAGAGGAGTATTTCCTCAAAGAAAAACCAAAATAAAGAAGGAAAAAACCCCAACACTTCCTTTACCTGCAACGTTCGAGTCAAACCTCCCTCCCACACACTCCTTTTATGGCTCCTACAAATGACTGTAAAACACACTGCAAAGTTCAGAAAATTCTGTAGCAGTTGTTAGATATACACGAGCTTGCTCTACTAAAGAAAAGCTTCAGAACAGAACGCAGCTCGAAATTCCCGGTGCACTTCACCCTGAGCAAAGATCGAGCATGCTAATGAAACTCCGTGACAGCACAGCTTCATCTTTGAGACTGCATTAGGATTTATAAAGGCTCTGAGCATGACTAAGGTCTGGAGCAGGGGGGCAGCATAACCAAAGCTGGGGAAGGCTGCGACTCGTGAGGAGGAAATGAGAGGAGACCAAAGCAGCTGAGAAAGGAGCCTGAAAAGGGCAACTCGTGTTTGGGACTTGGCACAGCAAAGAAATACACCATGAAAGCTTTAAAGGGAGACTGATGAGAGGGTGTCATTTCAGGGAGGAGAGCAAGAGTTAAAAAATAAATAAATATATCTATAAGAAAAAAAAATGTAAAAGCATCAAAAAGTGTGACTAAGAGCTCTTCTACTTGTGGAGTCGGGTATCAGAGAAACTACAAAGCCCTGAGACAGCAGCACAGATGTGAGGGGTGACACTGACTGGAAAGAAGGCAAACCAAGACTTGAACTGAAGGATGTCACTAGGGCAGGTGTGCTGGCAGCAGCAGGAAGAAACACAGAATCCCACGTAACGCCATCCATCCTCTGCATCTGTGCATCACCTCCAACACACGGTTCCCTCCAGCCCTCAAATTCTGTCCCCTTGAAGCCACATGAGGAGCTGAGCTCCAAGGAGCATGGAGGTGAGCCATGGAGGTGAGCTATGCTGGGACGGGTGTGCTCCTTGCTGTGTCTAGCTGAGCTGGGCTGCTTCGTGCCTCCCCACAGCCCCAAGGGCTACCCAAGGCAGGCAGGGAGCTGTGATGGGAGCTAGGCTCTGTGGCGACATCAGCACCAAGAGCAGGGTCACCTCTCCCCTTCCAGAGATCTCCAGGCTTCCCAAATAGGGCAAGGTAGCTAGGGGACAGAGCTGCAAAGACTTGGGCAGTGAAGATAACTTGATGCCGCTCCTCATGGGATGAATCTTTTACACGGATGGTAGAGAGCGCAGAGAATGAGGGGAAGGAGAAGACACAGAGGTACAAGGGAGCTGATACAGCAGAGTTTCTGAGAAGTCCTTCAGTACAGCCGGACTGATAACCAGGCAAGGGGAGCTGAGTGAAGACTGGATTTGACATGCAAAAGTTTGGGGTAGAGGATACTAGCAGTAAAGATTGTTACTCTGAGTAGAGAGGGTATGAGAAATGAAGAGGTCTAGAGACAGTAGCTGGAGTGCAGAAGTTTGGAGATGGCCAGCGGCCAGGGAGCGACAGCGCATCTGTGTGGATGAGGAACCCACAGCAAATAAATAAAACATGGGTCTGATCTAAGTTTGAGAACATCCAAGTTAAATGACAAGGGGAAGGCTGCTACCTGAGGGAGAGAGCTCCGCTTCAGAAAAAGTAGTTTAAACCCTCGTGTGCAGTTATTGTGCAATTGGGCATGCAATACTTACTGGATCGGTTTCCTCCTCCAGCCTCTGCAGGATCCCGTAGCCGTTTTTCGGGTATTGTTCACGTCTGATGAGTCACAACAGTGCTTGCAGCAGGCCCAGGCCCAGCTGGACACTATGGCGTAGGTGAGGCTACTGACCTTTACTTGCTGGGTTTTTACCCAGTTACCTTGGGCCTCTGCTGTGGCACTGTGCACCATCCAGGGGGGAAAAATCAAGCGCTCCTGGATTTGGTGGCAATGTCACTTGCAAAATCACAGCCCGTAGTATGTATGAGGGCCCCGAGCGAGAATCCCGTTGTGTTTCTTTGTCTTCTGCTTACATCCTTTGTGGTCCTTTGTGCTGATTCCTCCCCGGGGCCAGGTCCAGGCGTGCTCCCTCTCTTTCACTTATTTGGGCAGTGACCTGTACATGTCCATCCCGTAACGATTTGTATCTGGGTAGGGTCAGACATACCTGAACTGGAGGCCACCAGAGCCTTTGCAGACTCTCCAAAACTAATCAGTTGTTACAATCAACTTGCTTAGAACCCCTACCCCAAAGAGCAGCACTCTTGGCTACCTGCCAACGTGTATGGAGCATTTACCTCCAGTCATGATGATCCTGGAGTAAAGAAGGGCATGTGTAGCCAGCCAGGTGGGAAGAAATACAAACTCCAGCACATTATAAGCAAATAACCCAAAGAAACGTTAAAGTGGAAACTAACTCACTGCAACAGCATTTAGTACAGTAAATAGTCCCTTTTTGATACAACTCTGAGAATGAAGTTCAGCACAGACACATGATGCTGTAAGAGCGTGTTCAAGGTAACATCCTACCATGGACTAAGCCACAGTGAATTGTTTTTGTTCATTATTTCCCTGTGATCAAGAGCCTAGACATTCTTTCTCACTACCTCCATTTTAAGGTTCACAAAGGCACAATTCTACCTATTATCTGCTTGAGTGAATCCTGTGTTTCCATACTTAGAAAAGCAAAATAGAAGTAAAAAAGAAAATGCAGTAAATTGTCCACGCCATTTCTGTTTGTTAGGGCAAATCTTTTTTTTTCAACATACAGGAAGAATATCACGTCGAAGGTAAAAAATATTCCCACAATACATTATTCCTCATCCTCTGCCTTGAAGAGACTAATCGATAACACAAACGGGTTTGAGCACCAGCAGTAATCATTTCCAAGCGTATCTCTTCTAAGCCACTGAGATGCCAAAAGAACATGACGTGGACACACATTTCAGATCTGCTTAGTCCTGGTCCCATCTCTCTCATATCCCTCTGTGATTTAGAGCAAAAGCAGCTCCTATCTACAGTGTTTCAGCCAGTGCATGTTTATCAACCTCCAATCCTTGCTTAAATAAAGAAAGAAGCACACGTAACTAAATCCAGCCTACCTCTGTGTCAAGCATGCCCTTCTCTTGCAACCTGACCCGACCATCCCCAGTTTCTAACACGCAGCCCTTGCTACTTGGCTCTCGTAGATCCTCCACCGGCCATTAGCAATTGCAGCGTCCCACTCTTCCTTCAAAGGTTTCACTGCTTTCACGGTAAAACCTGAGGAATTGCTTCAGCTCCTCACTGCAAAAGCCCAGAGGTCACCGTATGCTGGGAATCAAGTGTTGGAGCTCTCTATTAGATACTCAGGCTGTTCTTTATTTATCAAAGGCCTGGATGTTAAGAAGACAGCACTACAAACAGAAGGAGTGTTTATTTACAGATATCATTAGTAATTTACAGGGAAATGTAATAAATGGGTCACATATGAAGAGCTGAAGCAACCAGTGGCTAACCGGCTATTGCAGCTATCTTAATTAACTTCAGTATTGCATCAAATGCTGTAAGAGTGACAGATCCCTAATGCCAAGTTAGTCATTTTCAGTAACAGTTCTCATGGAATTTTTTCCTTCTAAATAATCAAAACAATTGGTCATTGGACCTTATAAGGAAAAGTGCCATTCCAAAGAGAATTTCATAAAATACAGCTGCTTTAACTTCACTGTTTCCTCCAGCATATCTGCAGCACCTGAATTTTGGGGCTGCATTTTTATGGGGTTTTGTTTGTTTGTTTTAAACAAGATGACAAGATAAAATTATCAAACTAACTCACAGTAAAGTAACTTGCTCAGATGGTTTCATCTGTTTTTACGACAGTGAGAGACTTTCAATGAAACCACAGAGTAGCAAATTTTAAACTAATAAACACCAAGACTTTCTTTTTTAACAGCAAAGTATTAGCCTGTGAGATTTACTGGCAGAAGGCAGCATACAGTAAGACAGACAAGAATTACAGAGATAACTAGATCATCCAGAACTGTAATACGATTTCAAGAGGGCTTCAGAAAAAATAACACCAACCCTCTTTTTTCAGGACAAAATCCAAACCAGCAGAGAGTTAAATAACAGAGGATCTTCTCCTCTGTATCTTATGGTTCTACCACCCCTTGAAGCATCTGATAGCAGCTAATACCCAGACAAAATACAGGACTAGACAGAACAGTAGTCAGAATTCCTGTGTCGTATGAGATCTAGAGAGGATAACGCTTTTGTGAACTCCAAACAGCAGCCTCCCATCTCTCCAGAGCATCTTTTGAAACATGCAGTTGAGCTTGCATCGAATCTAGCAAAGTATATGGTTTAAGACCTCGGGCGCTGGGATACCTGCCAAGTCACAACAAATATGTATACATAATCTAATCTACTTCAATTTTGAGTGGAAACTCTGTGCCCTTTAGATATATCCCTCAAGGCTACGAATAGCATACTTGTTGGACAGGATGAAGTTTCCCTGTGTAAGTAATAACTGAGCTCTTCTGGCATCTAACTGCACCTCCCGGCTTCTTCCAAATCCAAAGACTGGGGAGGGAGGAGGGATGAGGATGAAGGTGAGGAGGTTTGGAGATACGGGCAAAAGGAGATTAAGGAAAACAGAGACAAATTACGGGTGGATTAGGAACAGTAAGGTTCTTTTAATAAAAATTTTAAGAAAGCAAACTCTTCCCCTTGTGTGGCAGGTGACAAGTTGGTAAAAATAATCCCTCAAACGGAGAATCCCATGAAGAGAAGGGAGCCCAAAATGTGAAAGGAAGCCAAGCAGAGGGAAAGGAGCAGCGTTAATGAATGGCAAGGTAATGCTCACTGTCCAACAGAATGACTATTCACAGCCTGGGTACGGTCACCTTTTCTTAGGAAAATGTGGCTAGAAAGCAAGGGAAAGAAATCCTTGTGAGCCCGTACCAGCCTCTACATCAAAAAATAAAAGTAACTAAAATCAAACCAGTTTAGAATACCCATGAATGTAAACAAATAGGAGCATATTGGGACAGCACAAAGCCGCAGTTAAATAACTGCACTGCCTTCTAAAATGAGGGACTATTATTATTTTTCTTTAAAAACAGGTGACTATTAGGTTTGAATACATAAAATTGGGTTCCATACTGCACTTGTTTCTGTGACCTCTGAACCTTCTGCTAAGAAGAGCTAAACAGCAGGTTAAATTTTCATATGAGATCTTTGCATTTGGACTCTAGAAGAAAAATTTCACTGGCAGCCTTACTTCCTACCACTAACCAATCTTTTATAATATCTACTAATCCTTTAAAACACTTGGTCTAATTGCACACAATAATGGGCAGACTTATCTGAAGCAGATCAAGTGTGGTCTACACTACTTGTTTTAGCAGGATTTTTTTTTTTCTTTACTTCTAACAGCTACAACTACAAATTTCGAACTGCAACTGCCCGGCTTACCCAAATCTGAGTACCAGAGGGCGGCCGAGGGAGATGGGGAGACTCGTGCCCATGCCACCAGTGTTTGTAACTGCACAAATGACCAGTTTAAGGAAAAATAAATACTTGTGAACACGAAGCACGGATTCATGACCGGCTGATGCTGGGTAACGCAGTCTGACAGCACGGCACCCACCCAAGCTTGCTATCATTAAGAACACATGAGAAAGTAACATATAGAAACTTGGCTGTAGAACTTACATTTCTTTCCTGTCTCTTATCGTATCGCAGAAATCTGCCAGAGAAAAGAAAGGTATGAATCCCCTTCTCCTGCAGAGAGAGCTGGAAGCTCATCTTACTATATCACACTCGTTACATATTTTCGATGACACACAATACGCTTATTTCTGATCTGTAGTGATGATACATCTTCCATTCCTTTCCCCAAACAAACTGCGCTCTCACCACTTAGCACAAGGTGCCACCACGACCAGTGCTGGGGGGAACATTTGCTCAAGGGCTGGGTACAAAATGGTCAAAAAGAGTTTGGGTTATGCGAAGGAATGGCTGAGAAAACAGCCACAATGCTACCAAAACAGGTACAATGGCCTGGTGATTTCAACATGTCCCTTTCTGAAATCATTTGTCCCCTCACCAGAGCATGGGAGGTGCTTTCAGAGGAGCCCGTATCTCAAATGGGAACAGGAGAATGTGTCAGTCATCTCTATTTCAGTCTCACTGTTACCAGAATTGTCACCAAAACTTTAGGGTTTGTACCCAAAAGGTTGTACTTGCAAAGACGAGGGCTGATACTTCCCTTGAATTACAGGGCCACAGAAACCAGCACTGTGAGACATCACTTTTTTTTGTTTAGAAAAAAAGAAAACAACAAAACATCCAACCAAAACCAACACAAAACAAAACAATGAAGAATCACTCAGCACGGAAAGAGCTATGGTACAGATAATTGCTGCCAGTTAACCTCAAGGCCTGATCCCTCATCAGATTTGATAGCTGCCTTGGCAAGCAGCTTCAGCAGTTACTTTCTCGTGGCTGGACCCAATCCCAACAGCAGAGCAGCTATCTCCAGAATTAGGTAACTCCACCTAAGTAAGCGCCTTGTTTACTGGCTTGGCCATAGGATGAGGCAACTGTCCCCAGCCAACAGCCCAAGTTGGCTGGACACGAGTCATGACAACGCTGGAGGCTGGGCAGCAAAAGCAGTGCCAGGCTCAAGCGCCTGCGAGCAGCTCAGAGGCTAACAGCTCTGGCACAGCTTGTTGGATAACGCTTTGGGATTGGAGGTGGACACATCCATCCAGCTGTTCTGTCGAAGCGAGCACAGGACAGCGCTCTGTCAGCCTGTCCAGAGCTACACCACTCAAACTGATCCTAGAGAGCTAAAATGGTCCAATTAACCCTACAAAAGGGAATGTTGACCATTTCCACGCAGTCCGTCTTTGGAGTGACTTAGTGCCAGCACAGGAGGAGGCAGAGAAGAGCCATCTCAGGTACAGGGATGAGCAAGTCGGGATTCCCGCAGCTCTAGCCCAAACTGCAAATCACCCAGGAACTGCACTCACAGACTTCCATGGTCTCTCTCTTGGCACTAACCGGACTGAGCAGCCGTTATGAATCAGGAACAGCAAAATTTCAGCACCCTGATAAACAAAGGGATTTGGCACCACCTCCATCCTGCAGACCAGACATCCAAGAGGGTAGAACAAACCTGGCAGAAGAGATTGAGCACAACGGACTAATGGAGTATCACGGCACTGCGAGACACTCTGACCTTAGCAGGGTTGATGAGAGGTACTAAATGACTAAGTTCATATTATTGGCAGTGAATATATTTCCCTGAACGACTTGGTCAGAACTAAGTCTGCCAAACATCTACAATCACAAGGGCGAAAAGCACAGGGCAACTGTTTCAACTCACGATTCCCACTACGGTGAAAGTAAGGTAGAAGTTTATAACCCTCTGCATCAGAGGTGGCTACAACCACAGAGACAAACACTGCAGCTTCCGTAAAAAAGTATTGACTATACATATATAACCTTACCTCTCATATTGAAATACTATCTTCCAAGAGGAAGCAAGGCTGCCATGTGATGAGATAGTAGAGTCTCCAAACAGCACCAAATCCAAATCAACACTTCTTGCCTCATTTCAATATTGAGGAAAGGTGGAGAAAAATTATCTGGATGCACAATTCCTGATGATAGCATGGCCTCTTGCTTGGAGCACGTTTTCAAAGAAAGAAGGAAAATGAAGGTAAAGAGAAAATCAAATCAAACCTTACACAATTTTTAAAAGTTGAACCATGTCAGACATCCAACTTTTCTTCAACATGACAAAACAGTCTTCATGAAAAGGGAGTGCAACAGTTCCAGTCTCCCTTAGTGAGAAATCTGACACACTACTGCCGGAGCAGTAGTCTGTCGAGCTGAGAAAAGAAGGGTTAGTTCAAGAACAGTACGGCAGGAAAAGCAGCAGATCAAGAGGAGCTGACAACAGATCTCTTTCTGAGAGGTGGAAGGATGTTATTTATGGACTTCTGCCAAGACTGGTCTTCAGTCTTTTTTGATTCAACATTTTCATTTGACAATTTTTTTTATGCCTTTAAGCAAGCGCTACCAAACTGTGCAAAAAAAAAGACAAAACTAGGAGGAACCAGAAGTACAGCACGACTGAAACAACGCATAAGAAAAACTGCAACAAATCTTAAGGACAGTCGTGATGGAAGCGGGATGAAAAGTAACAGCAAAGGACAGAGACATAAAGAGTAAGTTTAAGCTTATCAAAAGTAAGTTTAGGCTGGAAATTAAAAGGGTTCCTGACAACAAAACACTGGCTTTAAGTTCACATGTCAGAAGATAGGGATTGAATAGAGGAAAAACTGTAACTAGTTCACAGCGAACCTAGACAGGTTGACAGAGACAGGCATGGTTTCTGTGACAGCAAAGCACTTGGCTCAGCCAGGGTGATTTGTTCCCGTTCTGGGGGATTTGTTCCAGCTCTGGGTCCCTGAATACTCCTCTGAACACGATGGTGGTCCTGGTGGGTCTGAGCAGAAGCCCACCCAGCCCAGCATCCTTGTTCCAGTAACGGCCAAATGCAGATCCCAAGAAAGGCAAGTGGGAATATTTTGGGGAAGTATCATCAGTTGTGATTTAGTGACTTCCTGAGCTAGATAGATTTAATAGTCCTCTTTTCCACTAATTTGGCACCCCTCTCTTGTGCCCGTGTAAGCTTTTTTACTCACAACATCCCATGGCAAGGAGTTCCCAGCTTAATTTCACACTGTATTAACAACTGCTTTCTTTTAGCTTGTACTGAAACCAGCTCCCACTATCCCTCTTTCCTCTCAGCTAATGATTTTGCTCCTCCTTCATCCCATTTATGCCACTTACGATTTCCTCTGTCTGTGATATGAAACTTCTATTATATTCTCCCTTTTGGAGTCTCTTACTAGGCTGAAAAGTCTAAGCCTACTCAGGCCAACCTGGAAGCTGTTTCACTACTTTTTTCATACCACCTCATCCTGTATTTTCACCACTCTACATAGAACTTTCGCACAGTATTTAAGAGCCACATACAGCGCCGATTGCTGTTGGTTTTGTTTCTTTCCTAACTATTAATTCCCAGTGTCCATCTAAGTACTACAGTAAGCTTGACCTCTACATCAGGCAAGTCAGTATAACCTTAAATAACAATGGGGAGGGGGTCGTAGGAGGACATATGAACAAATACAACATATCGGTGAAGAGGCAACAGAACTTGGAAATGGAGATCAAGCTTCAGGATGCCAGGGGAGTTCTCTGAAGGAATCAATAAACATGTAGTTAAGGGAGATGTAACTCAACGGTATGTGCATACACCTGCACGAAAGAGGCTGGAGACTGACAGGCCAAGCTGAACAGATGGGTGGTTACTGCCAACAAAAGAGCTGGAGATGTGGAACTGAGGACACAGGCTCAAGAAGGAAAGGTACCTGTTCTTCAGATGTTTCTGCTGTGGAACTCCTCGCAACAAGGTGTTTAGACACTTGAGAGTTTACAAAAGCTCAAGAGGTCACAGGAAAAAGTTATGGCAAAAGTCCAGTAAAGGTTGGTAAATACAAACCCATCACGTCTGGCTCAGGACACCTTTGAGAAGTGAATTATTGAATATCAGGAGAATACCCTGGGAAAGCCATCTCTACATGCTTATCCTGCTCCTGCGCCTTTCACCACACCTTTGCTTCTGTCACTGTCAGAAGCGGAACACTGGGCTTTGATATGCACACAACTGTAATTATTCTTGCTAAATAAAAAGCAAACACAGAATTTGATCAGCATTTATCAGGTTGATTAGAAGTAGTATTTGTCATCTCAGGCCTTGGCTGGGCTGCTGAGATACCAGTTCTCTAATGACTCTTGATTTGAAAGCAGGACAATTCCTCTGTCCATTTACACAGGAATCAACACTGCTGTCTGTAGGTATGAATGCTAACTCAAATCCAGCATATTTGACTATGAGCAGAACGAGTAGGATCACGTCACCACGCTGTCAAACACCATCGTAAGAGAAACTCCTCTACATAAGACAACTCAGGACTTTGCCAAACTTCTATTGTTAGGGCTGAAATTTTACAAGCTTGTGTCTGCTTCAGGGTTTTCTATCTTCACATTTTAGTCATTCAAAACAGTGCAGCCATTTCAATAAAATAAAGAATGTAAAAAAAGTCTTGTCTGTGTCAAAAGATTCTGGCAGACTTTCCGTACGTTTCCTAGAGTTTTGAAGCCCTGTCCTTTGGGATGGAGACTTGAAATTAGACAGGGATAGGAGTAGAGCTGTCACTGCTGTGAACTCTACCCAAATCTGGCCAATTCCTTGATTACTTATTCCACAAGCCCTTCAGTTATTCAGAAACCAACCTTTTGAGCCCAAGAACGGAATGCTGCCCTACAGGACTCCGATTCTACCAGAGATCTCTGTGTCATTTAAATTGAACACTACAAAAGAGGTCATTAGTTTTCTAGGTCCTTGGCATGGGCCTACAAGGAGAGACTTGCAGAAATACTTGGTGCCTGCAGCTGCAGGGGAATCCAGTGAAAGCTGCCTTCTCAGCAGATAAGGAAGATGATGGTTTTGAAGAACCTGGCCTAGTCATCTCAAACCAGGTTCTTCCAAAAAAAATGCCACACAAACTTGATTCTTAAAAAAACCAACCCTCAGAAAACCCACAAGAGCTGTTTACTTTATTCTCACTTTGCGTTTTATCCTGTGTGTTCACTGCAGGCTCTCCTGCTTTGGCATCTAGGTGCTTCTAGTAAAAGCCTCATGAGCTAAGTTGGGCAAGTAGCATCTCTCCATCACAAGAGTCAGAAATCAGATACGAGCAAACAGATGTTTCACGAGGCTATGGACAGTAGAGCAGGATTTCTCGAAGTATCCAGAGCCTGAGGCAAAACATCCAACATGCTAGAGAGCATACCAGAACTCTGTATAACTATGTTCCATTGTCAAGATCCATGGATACATTTCCAGCCAGCAAACTGGCTTGTGCACTCCCATCTGCGGGATACACACAGCTCTGAGAACCAGCATCCCACAGGGTATTTTCCTTCAGCGACGTGGGGCCTGAAAAGCAGGATAGCACAGGAATGCCCATGGCCATGACTGAGAGGGCATAATTTGGCTTTGTGTTAACGAGGGACTGCTGAATTTCCTATTTCGCTTAAAAACAGTAGTGTCGGCCACTTGCTAAATTCACACACAAAATTAAACAGGTTGTATATACGCAACTGCAAGACCTTTAACTGCTTTTGCCCCTTTTCTTCCCACATATCTCAGTTCTCCTCCTTCAAGCAACACTGCAGGCTTGTCAGGGGAAGGACAGATGCCTGCTGGATTTTCGTTTTCAGCCTGTACTGTAGTACACTGAATCCTAAAAATGGATGTTACTTTTTTCTTTTTTTTAAAGACACGAACAAAGCAACACAAGTCCAAAAGCCTCCTTTAGTTCTATTTATTCTTACCCGGTCATCAGTGCTTAGAAACAAACATTCTTCCTGTCCACTGCTCTCCTGTGAAAGACCACAGTATCTATAGTTACTGGAGAAGAGTGCTTCAGTTATCTAGGCTCTGATCCTTCCCATGCTTTACTTCACAGCTTGCCCCAGAAGTTTTGTTTTCTCAGAGGACACCAGAACCAAGATTTCTCTCTTTCCAAAGGCAGCTACTGAAATTCTCTCTCATCACTGGGAAGCTCGTCATTCCTTAAAAGAACCAAATACCAAGATCACATCTGAAACTGAAGAGCTGAAGAGTCACTTGTGATCAACTTACAACTTGCAGCAAACTTGCCAGGCCGCGGCCGGTGGAAGGAAAGCCGTGAGACTACAACTCTGCCCCTGAGAAATGCTGTCAGAGAGCACAGGCCGAGCATTCTTAAAAAAAGGGCTACCAGCTTCCCCCAAATCATTTTTGCTCCTTAGTTGTAGGTCTCCCTGTCAAAGAAAGCGAGCAGGTGGCACACACCACCACAGCAACACTGCAAAAGTCTCACCAGAAGGGCAGAAATAGCATCAGAAACAGCACCTCAGCTTCCTCCGAAACATCCATGGTTTTCTAACAGCCCTGAGAAGCAAAGATCACAGGGATGGATGGGGATGGGGAGAGGGAGCAGGGGGAAAAGGACTGTATCACACAAGAATCTTTCCTATTCCTTTCTTGAACTGTGGCTGCTTACAACAGTCAATCTCACACAAATACAAGATATTTTTGACTGATCTTCCTGGGCTGTTTCTCCTTGGCCATTTGGAAATTAAATTTATTAAAGAAAATACTGTATTTTTGGCTAGTGGTACCTTAAGAGCTTTCCTCCTTACAATCCAGGAGAAGATCCTTCCCTCTTCAGCTCAGTGGAGCAGCACAAATTTGTGGCTAAGAAATTTTGGGCGTAATTCTGAAAGGAACAAACAAACAAATCAAAGTCCAAGTCCATGCAAATGTCCTCTCAGGACAGCTGTTTATTTCATATAATCCTTCCAGCTGTGCAAAAGGTGCTCTAAACAAACAGAGCATGTTGCAGAAGAAAAGGAAGCGGCTCAACACAACCTGTACTATGGCAGAGTTCTTCCCTGGGGAGGTGGTGAGAAGTCCAAGCCCAAGAAGCTGCCATGGCACAGAGCACAGGGCAGCAAGACCCAGGACCCGAAACTCTGTTGGCAGATGGACATTTCTGATGGTTCATCTCAAGGAACGTGTTAAGAACAGCATCCAAGAAACCACTGAAGCACTCAGGTAGTCAGAGGACTGATGTATTTTGTAGGTATATCCTTGGCCACAATCTGCTTGTGCTTTATCTATTAACTACTTCCCCCCACACAAATGTCCCTCTGTTCCCTACTGCTCCTAGGTCACAGAGAACCATCAGACTAAGCGGGGCAGAAATAAGAACACAAACATTTTTCTTTTGCAACTGATGAGTAATAGGTGACCGAAAAAAAGATGAAAGCAGAGCAGCAAAGCAATCTGGTACGGGAAAAGGGCACGTTAAAAAAAAAAAGTAATAATGGAACATTCAGGAGAGGATGAATCAAAACAAAAAAACCAAACTGAACATTTCCTAAAAGTCAAAGATGTCAAAATACTAAACAGAAAGAGACTTGATTATGAAGAAATCTAAACACAGGCAAAAATAACAAGGGGCAGATCAACAAAGTGTTTTGAAGTGTTATTCAAATGACGGTCCACCTTGAGAAAGTAGTTTTCAGATGCACTGACAACTCTGGACAACTTTATTTTATCTCTCCATTTTTTCTTAGAGATCTAAATGAAAACCCTTGCTGAGGAAAACTGCACAAACTTGGAGTAAATGTGAAATAGTAACAAGATGGGAAATAAGTCACTACCAGACAGGAAAAGAGAGAAAGCAGAAATCCAGAAAACCTGAAGTAGAATAAAAAGAGTTTTATCTTTTTGAGGGCAGTGGGACACAGTGGGGATGGCTACAAGCACACACTCTTCTGGTCCTCTTTGACTATAACAAATTTATCATGGGCTTGGCCTCTCATCTGTCTTGGCTTCTTAAATATAAAAGCTCCTCTTTGGTAAATACATTCTCATCTTTAAAACATAATTATGGTCTGAAAGTTGACACTAAAAATAGCACTAAGGAGCTTCATATTCATGTCTTCTTGATTTCTGTATCAATTTACTTGATTGCAACAGTCAAGCACATGCCCTCTGGTCCTCAAGACCAGAAGGAGTTGTTATGAGGGTTAGTCCTAAAGAGATGTGTGACAGGGTGACACTTTGGAGTTTAAATCCATAAATAAGAGTTGAAATATTAATGCGCAACTGTAAATATGTATATATAAAGGACAAAGCATTCACAAATATTTAGCAACTTTCTTAAGAGAAACAAGTGTCTGAGTGAAAAAAAAATTAAAATATTAGATTAGGGGAATGTGAAAAAAATAATACATATCCCACTAACCCACACTGGCATGCCAGGAAAACTTAAAGACAATTTGGAACAAACTTCACAAATTCTTACAATTAGGAAATACATGAGGAATAACATCATGAATAAGTCTTCAAATTAGCAAGTGACCAAGAAGTATACACTGTGCCAATTTCAGTTCAAATCAAAATACTTCACGATACCAGCATATTTTTAGTACTTTTACAAATAAATGAGTTCTTTGGAATAAGATTCTTCACCCACTAATACTTTTTTTTTCCCTGCAGTGTCAGAAACAGCCATTTCAAGATGACTTTTGCAAATCTGCAAATTGGAAGGGACAATTAACATGCAATCTCATATGAAGTCAGAATCTTTAAAAAAAAAAGGACAAAAATATTTTAAATATGAATCTTGGAAAAGCTGGGGGTTTTTTCTTCACTTTAACAACTGTCTGAAGTAACTACTGCACTAACCTGGTGACACACTTATTTACTATATTTTTTTATGCCCGTTATTCAGCTGTTGGCAGGAACACAACTTCATTTAGGGATAGCTCGGACCCTGCAGTAAGGGAATGTGTATGTAGTAGCTCTCTTAATCTTGCTGCCCAGCTGCTAAGACAGTCACATGAGTCACTCGCTGCCTTTAGAGCAACACACGCCACTTGCTGAATTTAGAGACATTCTCTGTTTCGGCACTGGCCACACAGATAAATTAATACCCGATCCTGCCTACCGACAAAACTCTCTAGGTGTTTTATTTTTTGTATAATTTAAGCCTGTGAGTCAAAGAACACATTTTTCCTAACACAGTTAACAACCCAGCTCCACCAAGTGATTTATGTACCAGTTTTCAGCATTATCGTTTTCACTCCAGTCAGGCTGACTTCAGGAATCAGTTCAGATGTAGGTAACTTCATCTAAGTAATCGTTCAGTGAAAACCTAGCCCTGGAAGAACAAGGCAAGCTGTCTGCCAGGACGATGCAGTATACAGCTCCGGAACAAAACACTTCACAACAATTCCTGCCATATCAGGATTTTAGACTGTGACTGTTTGGAACATCACCTTATTTGATGGTCTATTTAAAAGCCATTTACATAAAGACTGGAGCAGTTACTTCCATGCAGGACTCTGGTTTACTGATACATAAAATACCTTGTTGGAAATACTTTATTTATTAACAATCTATAGGTGCTACGTGGGATGTACAACACGTTCGCAGCCTTACGGCACAACCCTGTGAGGATACACTTCTTTGGGCTGTCCCTGTATCCTCAGCGCAGGCCCTGTGATGTTTGATTTTAATCTTTATCACATACTATCTCCTCTCCCATACTCTCCCTGTGTCTCATTATTGACACTGCTCTTGCAGGTGGTTGTGGAAGTGATCAACAACACAATGTACTATGCTCCATGTGTGTTCACAGGCTCCCAGAGGAACAAAACCCCCACAGAACCATCCTCCAAAGTACAGGGCTAGTGTCACCGCAACCGAGGAGTCTTTTAGACGATAGAAAACACAATTCTCAATTCAAAAATATATTGGCCCCAATTGCAAGAGGTGGTGAGGTCTGCCTGAAGAAGACAGCAGCCTGTCAGACCTTACCTAACTCTTAGCTTTAAGTACAGCCAAGCTTGCCTTAAAATGGTCTTTACAGACTTCTTGCCAGTAGGAAATCACAGTAGGCAATGTCCCAACTCGCCAGTGGAGCAGCAGCACATTTTCAAGTTAAATACTCTAATCTGTCAGATAACATTAAATAGAGCTCGGTAACTAGCCAGAATACAGTATCAAGTAGTAACAACTAAGTAAAGTTTTCACTCATGTTGTACCGTTCTGAATTAGCATTTCAAACAGAAACAAAACCAGTTATTTCTAAGCTGTTTTAGCAAACTTTGTGCTATAATTCAACAAGCAAATTCCTTTTATCGGTATTTAACACCGAAAAAATTCTAATCACTGATGTACACAGTGGCAGTCAATCTACAGGCGAATTTCAGACTAACACACACATATCTGCTGTTTGTACAAGTAACATCTGAGACTCCTAGAGGCAAAAGATAAGGCAGAACTATATTTTTTTGTTGTATTTTTTACACTTTACAGAATTTTTGGCTAAGCCAGTACTGCTGCTTCCCACATCTGTGACTCTTTACACAGCGACAGTCCACAATTACAGGAATTGAAGGAGGAAAATACCATTTCAGAAAGCAGAGGAACACGGGGCAACATTAGCAACTACTACTCCAGATGAATCTCACGAGTCTCCCATCCAGCTGGCATAAATTCTCATCCTCCTTCACTCTACCTTTCCTGTAATCAGTACAGCATTCCATTCAGGTTTTTGGCTATCACAACATAATCAAAACGAGGAATTGCTCCCCCCCAGACGCTGTGACAAGGTTTTTGTATATGCCAATTTGTTTTTGTATATCCCCAATTTGTCTCGAATAACCAGAATGCCTTAGAGCAGGCCAAACTCTGCTGACAGATAAAACAATTCTTGGAAAAAGGGCTGCAATTTGATAATGCACATATTAGGAATTCCATTAAAGAAGTCTCTATCCTCAAGAATTCAAGTTTATGGCTATATTTCTGTGATATACTGAAACCTTTCGGATGGACTCTAATAAGAGGTGCTGCCTGGAATAAACACATTGCCTACAGAATGATGTATGATGGCTTGGTGGATTAGCATGTTAAAAGCATAATCTCTTTTGACACAGGTATTTTTAAGTGGTCTTAAAAAACCCAAAAGTGTAAAATCTTAATTCTGTTTTCCAATAAACCTAACTTTTGATCTGCTGAGTCAGAGGTGTTATGCATAATAACAACAGCAGGAGCACAATGCTAATTCATTTGTTTGGAGGAAAAAGCATGAGGACAATTCCGTACAAATGAGAAGAAAAATCACGGAGCAGAATTCAATTAAAGGCAAATACATCAGAGGGGAACAGTAATTCTGACAAAACACTTGTTTTCCTAGGTACAATCCACATTACTAAAAAAGTCAACTCCAAAGCCAGGTAACATTTACGTTTGGGTTTTATAATACACACTTCCAACACTGGACTAAAACAGTGGGTGCTGCTATGTCGGCACCATATCACTTCTCTATGTATCACTTTTAATTTTTAATTCAAACCCACAAAACCAACAAACTCGCTAACCTTAGAAAGCACTTTATCATGCGCTATCTCAAGGTAGTAGAAGAGCTTTGTGTTTGTACAGCTCCCAGAAATAATCACAGCAGGGTTCTGAATACCTGTGCATGTAAATTGGGGATGTGCACGGACACAATATTTTTTGCTTTAATCAAGTTCTGATGGTTTTCTTACTAAAGGTTGTACTCTTCTAAATGTACATTATGCATTATTTGCATAAATATATCAATATAACACACATTCCTGTACTGAGAGATCCAAGCTATTGCTAAATGAATCTCCCACAACATTCAAGCATTATTTACTTGGTTGGAAAGTATCATCAGATAAGCACAGTACTTTGCTTTCAAGACCGTTAAATATTTTTCCACGATCTTTAGTAAAAAGATTTTTGTCCTTTTCAAACCCTGTCACTTCATATGTGGTTACATGAATTGCCCTTTCAAGTTGACAGGACTTGTAAAAATCATCCTGAAGTGTCAATTTCTCACACTGCAGGAAAAAAAATGAAAATGTCCATGAGTGAAGGTAGGATCTTATTTCAAATACTTAATTGATTTGTAAAAGCCAGAGTAAAGCAGTTCCCTGTTCACACTGTAGAAAGAGCCCAATCCCCCAGTGCAGGTCTGCTCCTTCCCCATTCAGGACACTGCGGTTCCATCGTTAAGCAGCATCCCCTGCTGAGAAGCACATGATTCTGCTGTTCCATGATGTACCTTCAATGAACACCAGTTTCTGAGTAATGCTAAAAAAAATGCTGGTTTTAACCTATTAAAAAAAAAACTGAACAGCTCGATTCTTGACAACCTGAAAGATCACCTCTTTTCATGAGTGCCACCTGAAAAATCTCAAATGCATGTCACAATAAAAAAACTCCAGATGGGGAAATACCACTCACTCTCTGAGAAGCATTTCCTCTCTAACACAGAGCTCTTGTTCTGAGACAGGCTTAAAATGTTGGTGTTACAGACTATACAGTTACTATTCTACCTTTACTAACGACCTATCTAGAATTTGATAGATGGAAAAGATGATATTTGGAAACCATGAAGTAGAGGCTGAGTATCTTGAAGGTCACGGTGAAAACATTTCTCAGCATCCAACTGGATTTTACTAAGCTTCGCCAGAGCAACCTGGGACACGCATTTTTATTGACTGTTTGTTCAATTTCATTTGTTTTGATTTATAGCAAAGCACTGCTGAAGAGGCCATGGAAAATTTCAAATAATCTGGTCAAGACCGGACAGGGAAAAAAAGTCTCCATCTTCCATCTACAGATGCTGTAGTTCAGGTCATTTAATAACTGTGCCAGCCACTGCAACATCCTCAAAAAATATCACGGAACAGACTTCCTGAACAACTGATGGATGCAACAAGTGGAGGGAGAAAACAAACAGAATCATTTTTTATCTCCACATAATCAGTCTAAAAATACCCAAAGCAAGAAGACAGAATACTTGCTCTCCGGGCCTGAGCTCTGCCATGCACAGGAGGCAAGTACACCTAGTTTTGACTACTCTCTTCCACGTACTCCCCAACAGAACCACATCGTGAAGTTACAAAGTTACTAAGTAACAGTTTAATCAGAAGAGGGATACAAATAGGTTGTGATCATCATCCACTACACCCTTTAGCCTTCCTACAAAGGCCTAAGTTGCAAAAAGTTTGGAGATATGTATCTATGGATGGATAACCTTCAGAGCACTGTTGGCAAGAAAAGCGGTGGCAAAGTTTTTGTTAATTCTTCCTTCCCAAATATACGTTAATCAGTTAAGCTCTGTCTTCTTCAAACCAGGAGTCTTACTATCTCAATGAAACAACTGTGATTTAAGGACTACTTCACGGAACAGTTACAGAGCGCTTGCAGCCTGGCAGCAAATCTCTGCCTGCCTTTAAGCTTTTTTCTTAAGCTACTACACAAAACCTTTATGCTAAAACTACCACCAAATATCAAACTACTTCCTTTATGATAAAAGTCAGCTGCTTAGCAGAAAGGATTATTTGACTTTCGACTACAGTTTAACAACTAACACTGTATGTCAGGAATAGAGGAGGTTTAGGGCATCCATAAAGTCTGTGAGAGCTTGCTCAGAGTTGAGAGACTTTCTATGGCTTGATTCCTGAGGAAAGCTGGAACAAACAGCACAATACTCAAGTACTTATTCAGATAAAATCTTTAGGGAATTCAATCTGCCTAACGAAGAGTTGTGGAGTTCATCTCAAGATGACTGAATCTATTATCAGTTTCGAGGTTGCAACATTACTGTGCAACTGAAATCCTAAATTCACAGGACTTAAATATTTTGAGAGACTGAGAGGCAGTGATTTAAGTCATCAGAGCCCCTTCCTGACCACACCTCCCTTTCCATTCAGGGCTTGAAGAGCCAGTCTCCTTTTATGTTCAGTACTTTTATTAGGCAAACTACAGAAAAAAATAGAAAATAATATTACATATTCAACCTCCCCAAACTAAAGCACCTTCCTACTCCAACTACTCCTACTCCTACTTTCAGTACAAATATTTAAGTATAATGAAGAGCAAGAAGTTTGTTTTACATGATGCCTAGATAAAAACTGTACTAGAAACCAAAATGTGTTACTCAAGATGGACTTAACTTGCTTGTTCTCAAATATTCTGAAGTGGTCAAGTTTTCAAATGTAAAATAATATTATACTACAGGGGAGACCTCTAAAACCAGGGGTTTTTTTCCCCCCCAAGAAACTTATTTCACAGTTTATCCTTTCTGAAAGGGCAATCTAGATTTCTGTCTGCCTTCTACAGCAATTGATGCTCAGAGTGGGTTTGAGTATTTCTTAGGAGAAACAGTGATAGCACATACTTGATTAATGCTACAAGGCTGCAAAATGTGACATCTTTTCCTCACAGGCTCGTTTAACACTCATCCTGTTTGGGACTATTCCCATCATCCAAATACCATTATGATTAAGTTTCCCGTGTTACTCAACACCCAGTTTTTAGATTTGTAGCATCATCAGCACAAGTTAATTCCACAGTGCTCCTCAGCACCACTTCTGTAGCACAAAAGTGATAAATATCAACACTGAATGGGACATAAAATAATTCTGAGAGAACGGAAGAGTTTTAAATAAGTGAAAGCACTGCTGGGTTCAGAAAAGAGTGTATCCAAAAGAAAAGGAGACACTCGTGCAGCCATGACAAAAACCCTTTAAAATTACAAGTGGGAAAACATTACATTTTACAAGTAATGAGAAATTAAACGAGTTTGATATAAATATTCCACATATACTTTTTAAAGCAATTTCAACACATATTAAACCCAGCCCGAATAATCAGGATAATTAACATATTATGATTCTCAGTTAACTTTTTTAAGGAACAAATAATGTAACTTTGTTGTTTAGGAATAGAGCTGATTTCATTGTACTGGTATGCTTATAACTGTACTTAAACAACATTTAAAATAGCATGTAGCAACACCATCCTCTGACAGATGCAATAATATTTTTATTACTTTTTCTGAAACCGATTAAAATATAGCCATAAGCTATATGTTTGTTCTGAGGTATAATTAGAAGTGGTTAAATCTAAACACAATCCCACTATTCAAAAGAATTAAAAGAAAGCTGTCAAGACACAGAGAGGGGAAAAAAAAAAATATCTAGAGATTCAAATTAACTGGTATTTACTGGGATCAGCTATGTCTAAGCTCTTCTCTAAGCTACGTGGTTCACCATTTCCTAGTGTCCTAGATGAAAGAAGTTATGTGCGTATTGATCACAGTAACTTCCAGTGAACAGAACAAGCTTGAACAATGTCTGTGTTTAGCTTTTAAACAGAGCACAAAACCCTGATGGGATTTTATATTTGTTTGATTTTAGTTTAATACTCTTCTTAAAGCCCTTGTGAGGGGAAGAGCACCAGTAACTGATAGCAGGTACCTAACACCATTGATTTCTGCCTTTGTAGTGTATCATCTTATGAAAACCCAAGAACAGCTGTAGGCACTTTCTACTTTTACATATTTATATCGTATCTATACTTCCACGTGCTAAATACGGTATCATTAAGCCTTGTGTGAAGGCAGCTGTAGTAAATGCACAATTAGTATAAATGAAAATTCCACACGTGACACTAAGAGTTTGAAGAAAGGTAACATTTACAAACTTGTAAATGTTTTATTACTAACTACACAGGCTTGATTGAAATTTAATAGCAAGCTGCCAGAGTCTCTCTTTCTGCCTTTTCTTCAAAAAGATCTTTAAAAAAAAAAAATAAAATTCCTATATCAGAACTGATTCAAAAGCCATGACATTCTCCCTACACAGATGGTTCCTTAAAATGTGTGTGTATCCATGTTACACAAGGATGTAACATTCATGATAAATACACCCACCACACAGTAAACACTTTCACTAGAAGTGACAAGCGCTTGGGACAGTAAAGTCTGATTTGCATACACGGGGTCTCTCTGCTGTTCAGACATCTCGTGTCATGAGATCTCATTAACTGAGACTCAGATGATTTGCAGAGCTTTATAGAAAACTCATGCACTAGTGAATCTGATATCCTCCAGCATACAAACAGGTAACAAATGAAGAGGGAAGATAAGTTTTGGGGCATTCTCTTCACTTTTTCATCATGTGGCAATTCACAGTAAATGTGCCTGAGACAAAATCAACCATTTACATCTTATTTGCTGAGAAATACTTCAGATTTGGCAGTCTCCAAAGTATAGTGTGACCCACAAGCATTAAAAACAAAGCCTAGTGGGTGAAAGTTAGTGATACAGAGGGTCAGGCTGCCAGGTAAATTACCTGTACAATATGTAAGTCTGTGTGCAATCTGCACGGTTAAATGATACCAAATTAAATCTTATTTACAGTAATATGGAAGAGATTATTATTAGTTATCCTAACTTTAGTTAAAAAAAAACAACTTTAACAAATAATTCCCTTTAAACACTTTCTAATCTGATTTCTAGGGATATTCTCCTTTGAGAGAGGAATTTAGCACATTAAGAGCAAAAGAAGATTATAGCAATTCACTTAACTGTAACAGACACTTTTTGCATTTTTCCAAGTTCCTTTACACAGTTATTTCTTAATTGCAGCTGATGGCAATTTGAGGTTTTACTTTCCTGATTCCCACTTGACTTCTCAAAGCTGATTTGAGCTATTTTACTTTGGAGCTTTGAGTTACTGTTCTGTGTATTACAGCCACACTTGTCTACATTCATTTGTTTTATCTAATCTCACTTTTTGGTTTTATACTAGTTCAGCCCTGCTTTTTTTATCCCTCTTTCCTTTCCTTTGA
This sequence comes from Eurystomus gularis, assembly GCA_013400335.1. Lineage (NCBI taxonomy): Eukaryota > Metazoa > Chordata > Aves > Coraciiformes > Coraciidae > Eurystomus > Eurystomus gularis. The sequence goes on from VZZY01000408.1 coordinate 71,980, forward strand.
AGAAATAAAATAAAATTATGCACCTTGGGCCACATTCCCCTCTCTTTGTGCCCCCTTGTAGGTCTGTCAAACCTGCCAGGGCTGGGCACATTTAAAATAGCCGCATATTTTAATGTATTGGACAAGGTATCTCTACACTCTGGACAGACAGCAAATTAGGAAAGGGACAGAAGTAATTCCAAAGAAGGCTATAACAGAAGCTGATTGATTCCTTCAATATGAGAATAACTATATAAGCTTTCCCACTCTTCCCTGTCAAGTGTGAACTTAGCAGTCATCTCAAAACCCTGCTATGTACAGTGGTTAACTTTAATGCCATGTTCCTACAGTAACTGTTTACAAGACATGCAGGGTCCACTTAAATATTAACAATTTTAATATATCCTAGGAGAAGGCCCCATCCTTTATAACTGTTATCACATAACTCTTTTTAAGAGCATGTTCCATCTTGTCAAAAATTTAAAACTTTCCTCTGATTCTACTCATTTCTGCTATTTCATCCTTCCAAGATGAGACAGTAACAGGTGAACACTGATACTGAAGCAGACAAAAAATACTTTGACAAGCCAATCTACAGAAAAGTGAAACTGAACTTGCAGTAACCAGAGCTGTTCAATAGTAGGTGTTTGGAACCTGCGTACAATTAGAATTTTTTGCGTTTGATGTTTGGTGGACAAGTGTTCATTTACAGTGCATTAGTAATTGCAACCTATTCAAATTCAGATAAAGGATCACTATATGCCTTGAAAAAATTAAAATAAAATATAGGCAGCTGTGTAAGTGATTATATGGAAAGTTATTCAATGTTTTACATTCGAGTTACAGATCTGCACTATTTAAAAATCAATATAAATTTAATTAAATTCTAGATGTGATTTTTTTGATTAGCAGGAAAAATACACAACTCTCCACTACCCAAAGGCTCAGATAAATGCAAAAAAAAATAATCTCCTAGGCTTCAGAAATTTAAACATTTTACATTTGATCAATACAAAAATGCTACTTTCTTCTAATTTTTGAATTATTTTTAAATAGTTTTTGAAGGCTACCTAAACATTTGGTAATGCTTAACAGTTCAGTGGGTAGATGCTGCACAGTTCTTTCAAAAGCAATGCAAAGCTAAATCCTCGCTAGTAGCAAATATTTGGAGAATATCTCCTTGAAAGCAAGTGTTCTATCACTGCAGTGGTGGTGGCTGCTAGCTCCTTTTAACTCTCTGCTCATTTGGGAAAGGTCTAATTGCTCTAACATATTTCACATTTTCCACAATATCTCCCCTTGGTAAACAGATAAACTTGTTTAAGAACCCTTCCAAAAGGTATCTGCTGACAGAAACTGGTTTTAAAGATATAAGGGGCTATAGATACGAAATTTTTAAAACTTATGTTTTTGACTCTGAAGCAAAACATCTCTTTTAACAAAATCACCTTGAAGAGCTGCAAACAGTGGTTTATTTAGCTCATGAGCACTGCCCTCTTTAACCCATTAATTTTAAAAGACAGGCTCTACCCTGAAAGGAGGAGGCTTAAGGGCACCATTTTGCCTGCCTAGTTGCAGAGATGGACGACCATCAGAAGTGGCTGCGCTTTGCAGGCAGTGCCTTTTGGAACTGCACAAACTTTTAAAAAGTTTCTTAATTTAAATCTCAAAGTTCTACACTGGGAAACTCACTTTTCAGGATAACCACTGAAAGAAAAGTACACACCAAGAGACACCCTTGAACTAAGCCTTCAAGAAAAGCTGAATGCCTGTCAACTTAGATTCCTGTATTTGCTGTCCTGTTGTAGAATACTGCAGTTATTAACTTTTAAACATTATTGAATAGGATTGATAAGTATCTAAGAATGATTTTAACACATTTACAGCTCCCCAGCTTACCTACAGAAAACAGGGTAACTTTACCAACAACAGCCCACAGTATTTGTTTCCTCAGGTGTTTTAATTTTAGAAAATCTTGAAAAAATTGTACTGAATTATGTATAGAATCTGAGCAACCTATAATAGAGAAGATGATCTTAACTCTTAGAAGGAAGGAAGCCTTGAAAGTTACTTCTAGTTTTATTAAACACTATATCATCCCTGTAAGAAGAATTCAGTTTTCTACAAAAAGAGTGTCTGCAAAACAATCCTAAACAACATTTATCTTCTGCTGTTAGTATCACCATCTGGATTACACCTTAAAATTAAACCCAGCTTGGGAGAGCATCAAAATCTTTGAGAACACCCTTTCCTCTTTGTGCTCCCTACCTCCTGAATTTTGTACTATGGTTGGATACACTGAATTTACTTTGTTATACATAAGTCAAGGAAGATACTCCACATTACACGCTTTTCTCACAGTGTTATTACCAGGGTCTATACATATTTTCAGCATCACAATGTTAATGATTTAGAAGCTCTTAATTAGACAAAAATGTAGTTACACATTGAACACTTCATAGTGATGGTCACAGACATCGTATTTGAGCTCTTTAATACTGTTCTTGGTACCATTAACTAGTTTATTAACATTATTTCTGCACATCTGCTACTATCTATGTATCCTGGTACATTAAGAACACCAACACAGGCTGTACTGCTCTTAATTTATCACATTTCTATGCATTTCAGGATAATGTTACTTTAGTCAATAAAAAGAAGAGATCAATGTAAGAAGTATTTGGAAAGGAACTTACAAGCATGAATTCTTGCTCACTATAGAGGAGATCTCTAAAGCATAAAAGATAGTTTTGGAAAAATGCTGAATTTCACTCCTTTATACAAACTGGTTAATCTTTCTTCCTTAATAAGCTTTTTTTTTTTTTTTTTCTAGCCTAAGAGTAGTTAATGTGATTTAATTTTCACAACTGTGAGTCACTGGAAAACTTTGAGATTTCTTCCAACATCTCTAACCACAAGACTATCCTAGTCAACAACTAGTGTACAACTGCTTCTTTGGCCACACTTGCAGCAAAGGTACAGCTCATTCATGAACTCGGGCTGTTCCACACTGAGGGCTATCACAACTGATACAACTTCCACAAGTTCAAAGAACACATCTGCTGAAGTAGCCTCCTTACAAGCTCAGTACTCCACCTTCCCTCTTGAGAACCACATACCTGCGTGCAATTTTAAATCCAGAATTAAATACAAAGACCACAAAAACGCTGCACGTGTAAAGGACACAACATAACTGTGCATAAAGATATCAAATTGCTATGGTAAGAGGCGATGCTGATTTTTTAAATAGGATATTTCACTGAAAATGACAATACACCGGAGATAACAGGGACGAGCAGAGCATTTCACATCATCACAGTTAAAACATTTACAAGTTAAAAATGAAGAAAACAAACTGTATCAGGCAGAACCCACGCTAAAAGCACGCATGCACGCACACATGCACACATACCCATGAAACCAGACCGCAGTTGAGATGATTTTTCTCTTTTTTTTCAACAAAGCCAGAGGCAATTCTTCCAAGTGATGTTATAATTACACTCCTAAGGTGTACTTGTAAAAAGCCCCTACTTTGACCAATTAAAACCTACAGTTATTTCCACTCTTTTCAAAACCTTTTGGGACTCTTCAGAAGATTTCAGTATAGAACAAGCCCCACAAGACTTTTCAACCAACTCGGGTGTCCTCAGCAAAACTGAATTTCTTCAAAGTAAGAATAATGCACTTCACAACTTTTACAAAATGTCTGTGAAATTGCCCCCTGCGTGCCCAGGTCTCCTCCCAGGGAATTCAGAGCCAGCAGAACAGCACTGGCTTTTCCTATTAAACAACCTGGGACTAGCTCATTTCTGCAACAGCCATTCCAAAAAACGCTCTCCAAAACACAGCATTTTCATTAAGCCACCAAGAAAACTCCCCTGAAGACCTGCCACACACAAAAGAATTGCTTTGATCCAAACGAATCTGCACGTTTCCCCCTGTTATCCTGCCTCAATGCATCAGACCAGGGCCGATTTGCCACCTTTCCATCAAAAAAACCAACAACGAACCATCCCTCTGCTTAGAGGCAGAGGTGCTGCAGAGGTGATGATAACCCTAGGAAAAGAGAAGCTGTCTCTTTAAAATGCCCTGCTCTGTCCCTGATCCCACGTGGAACCAACATCAGCAGCACTTTCGCATTAACTTCAATGTGAGGTGAGATGAGGCATCATTATTGCAGATAAATAAAACGAGGAGGCTGTCAGGATCCATTCTTTGTAGGAGCCAAGCAGGTGAACTGACCGTGCCAGGGAAACCAGCAAGCACCCGCAGGAGAGCTGCCCTGCCCCTGAGCCCCCTCTGCTTTCCCCATGGAGCGTTGCCTCAAGCCCACACCACCCTGGAGAATCCCGTTTAAATAGAGGAGGGAGCCACCAGGAAAACTTGGAATTCAAAGGCAACGAAAACGCACTTTGGAAACCGGAAAGGTTTACTCTTTGCCTCACACATCCTAATTAGATCAGGAAAGTGACACTACAAAGACATTACATTCCGGTCCGAAAAAAAAAAAAAAAAAAAGAAAAAAAAAAAAGAAAAAGGAAAAAAAAGAAAAAGAAATAATGATAAAAGAAAAAGACAGAGGAAAAGAAAAGAGCCCCCATCTCCCCAAACCCCCCAAACATACAAAGAAAGCATTAAAACAGAAAGTTACAAAGCAGCACATAGAGCATTTATCTTATCTAGGATCACTTCACATTACCCTCAAGTTATGCACTTTCTGCACTATCATCTCCCCCTACCTCTCTCTCCTGAAAGGGATTTTCACGTTTTCTCATTGTCGGTGGCGAGTTATAAGAGGCTTTTGCCTTTCCAAAGAATTCATCAACAAAAAAAAAATAATAAATATTAACTCCTTGCTCCCTGAAACCTTAAAACGGTCTCGGGAAGACACGGGTTTTATTCTGTTACCTTGAGGAAGAAAAGGGGGAGCAGCCCCGATTTTTAGGTATTTTTTGGCATTTTTTTCTGATTTTTATTTTGTTATATGCCTCAGTTCTCCCTCCATTTTGGTTGTTTATGATACTGACAACAAGCTGTCCCTGCTCTCTCTCTCTCTCTCTCTCCGGATCTCTCCTGCTTTCAGTTAGCAAACCCCCCTCCCCAATGCAACACGACTCAGCACTTACTTGGGTTCCCACTTTTCTCTAAACACACACCGATGGGGAAGGGAAAAGCTCCTGGGCCACTCGGAGGGGGAGAGCAGGCAAATTCGTTGCTTTATTACGAGAAAAAAAAACTTTTGTCCAAAAAACGACGGGAAAGGGGGGTCGAGTGCCCCAAAGTCACTCCGGATCCCCCCAAAGACGCAGCCGCCAGCTCCGAGAGACACCCCACGGGTAGCCGGGTCCACGGGGGAAATTTCTGTGCGAAATTCGGCCGGTTTGAAGCGGGGGGCGAATTTATATTAATTTTTTCCCTCATTTTTCGGCACCGCGGTCTCTAATGTCTTCCGCTCCCTCTCGCCGCTCTCGCCGCTGTCACTGCATTCACAGCACAGGCTCCGGAGAGGCGAGGAGGGGAGGGGGCGGCCGCGCAGCTCCTGCTCCTGCTCCTGCTCCTGCCTCTGCCCCGCGCCGCCGCCACCGCGGCCCCGGGCCCCGG
>VZZY01000408.1:78981-120483 GCA_013400335.1 Eurystomus gularis
CCCTCTCTCTAAAAAAAAAAAAACAACAACCCACCATAGGGGGTTTACACGGCCTTCACTCCAGGGCTTAAGGTTTAATAAGCTGGCCTGTTGCAGCGTAACTAGCAGTTTTGTCAATATTTATGCACGGAAAGCAAACAAACGCTTCTCAATGGGAGGGAGCCCGTAGAAGAATATCCTGCCTGGAAGAGCCCCGGGGTTCAAGAGTGCTCGCACCGAGCGTGCTCCTCTGTGGGGCCGTCCACACCCGGTAGTGCCTCCCGGCGGGGTTAAGACCGGGCCCCGGGCTGCGGCGGGGCCGAGGGCCGGTGCCTGGGAAGAGCCGGGGCGGGGGCAGCTCCTTCCTGCCCAGCCGCCCGGCAGCGTTTCCGTGTGACCTGCCCGCCCTTCCAGCTCCGAGCCCTGGAGTGCTTCGGGGAGGGGGAGAGGAACGGGTGCGGGAGCTGGCAGCCCGTGCTGGAGGTGCTGAGTACGTGTGCCTGCTCCGGACCGAGCCGCTTCGTGACACCCTGAGCTGCCTCTTGGTGAAGTAGGGGTTCAGTTGTGCGCCTTGTTCCCCGCTCCCGTCACGGCTGTGGGCTCTGCTGACGTGATCAAACGGAAAATGTTAATTGCGGAGTGTATGGTGAGCGCTGAGGGTGGCAGATCCTGCGACTCGGGCGTACTCTTTCAGAGGGTACGGCGGAAGTCAGTCTAATACCCTGCACCTTGAGGCATGTCTGCTGAGGTGGTGCTTACACCTCTAATGTCGGTGAAATGCAGAATTACAGCACAGACACAAACCTCTAAAAACCGTGTGTCTGTGGTACTGACTTAGGTGAGGTGTTTTGATACGCTGCTTTTGTTCTCTTCAGCTTCCTTTCCTCCTACCTGAAAGGCGATTGGAGTGAGGTGGGGGTCATCTCTTCTCCCAAGTAACAGGCACTTAGACAAGAGTCTCAAGTTGCACCAGGGGAAGTTTACCTTGGATATTGTGAAAAATTCCTTCCCTGAAAGGGTTGGGAAGGGCTGGCCCAGGCTGCCCAGGGCAGTGGTGGAGTCCCCAGCCCTGGAGGGATTGAAAAGCCGTGGAGCTGTGGTGCTGAGGGACATGGCTTAGTGGTGACCTGGCAGTGCTGGGTTAACAGTTGATGATCTTTAAGATCTCTCTACAAACCAGAACAATTCCATGATTCGTTGAACCCGAGGTTGATGCTCTTGTCCTACATCATTGTACTTCCATTTGAGTTAGAAGTGCCTGCTCAGAAATGCTCTTGCGCCCGCAACCCCCCAAACATTTGCCTAGCTTGTAAAGTTAACTTCGACACTGCATAACTCTCAGAGTGGAAGGGTCTCCTGATGCTGCTCTTTAAAAGGCCCATTTGCAGAAAACAATCATGTGGAACGCAAAAAATACTCCAAGGACCAGGAGAGTGTACATGTACAGGATGCAAAATGTAAGGCTTCTTCCCCTGGAATAGCTTAATCCTACCCAAAGAAGAACCTTCATCTAAACATGATTGTCGAGGCTTCTGTCCTACTGAAAGAACTGATTTGGTTCTAACTCAAATCAGGACAATTACTTTCTGTCTATGATCTACTAAGAGTAGTATTTGATTTTTGTTTGTTCATATCAAGCAAAACTGACTTGCTGCAAACTTGCTGTTATCTCTGATGTTAACAGAAACAGGCTTACATTTCAAATTAGCAGCAGTGTTTTTAGGAAGATCAAACAAGGATGTTCTTTCCCAGTTTCCTTCTTCAGCCCTACTTTAATTTGCTGGAAAGAGCTCTCTCTTCCTCAGTCCTTTGTTTCAAGCTGTTAACAGTGTAAGTGGGTCTGGTCCCTCCTTGCAGGGAAACCACTTTCTTTTTTTCTGTTAAATACCGGATCCAGCAACACAGGAGATGTTTGGGCACTTGTTACACCTGGAAAAGCTCAGTGAGGATACAGATGCCATCCAGCTAAGGAGTTAAGCACAAACCTGGAAAAGTTTACTTGTACGGTGTTAACTATTCACTGAAGTGTCTACAGTGTGTTGGCTGTGAACAGCTTCTGTGGGGCTGGTTTTCCTACACACAGTCGCTTCCTGAGCAGCGTGACAGGCTGGTGTGAGAGTCGCTGCAGCAGCTCCGCTCCCTGCAGGAGTTTGTCAGGGAGTAAGCGGTCTTGGTGACAGGCTAAACTTGCTGGTAGTGCTTTGGAATTAACTTTACATCAGCTTTGTGGTGGTGGTTTGTCTCTTCTTTTTTTTAAAAAAAAAGACAAACTATGTTACTGGAAGGCCTTAAGTGCAGAAGTTCAGACTTAATCCTTGAGTTACTGGTCAAAGGAGAGACTTAACCTGTTTCTTTTGTTTCTAACCAGGGTGCGAGTGTCTGTCTAGAATGTCCAGGCATGCACAACAGCTTAGAGACCACGATACCAATCCGTGTCTAGCGGTAAGAAGGTCCAATTGGGATTTCTACTTTTATGTTTCAATGTTAAATAATGCAATTTCCAGAGGGTTGTTTGGTGGATAGCACTGTTGCGTTGGCAGTTTGCATAAGAAGAGTCTGAAGATGGGGGAAAAGCTGAAAATCATCCATTATAGCAAGTGTGAAATAACAATGAGTAGTTGCTTATCAATAGCAGTAATACAACTGATAGCAATCTCTTCAATTTTCTGTCCTTCAGCAGAGCCTGAAATCCTGCTTCGACAAGCTTGGATGACTTAGGTGTTATACCAAGCATCTTTGTAAACAACTACTGTGTGGACTCTCTCCTTACTATTTGAAGAGTACTGATGTCTGTTATCTCTAGATGAAGTCATTGCTTGGACTTGCTGATTATCCTTTGTGATAGATGTTCCTCTGCTCTCTTTTGATAGTATTCTTTCATCTGAGAAGCTGCCTCCCATCTTACAGATATTCTGGGACTTGTTAGGCTTTTTAGAAACTGACTGCAGTTAAATTCCCTGAGCCCTGAAGTGTGTTTTCGCTATTAAAGGAAACAGATGCCTCTACAAGATGTATGGATGACAACAACTATAAGAAGGATATGTGTACTGCTTATTTTCTGAAGTACAAAAACTGCAGAAGGTTTTGGGTAAGCACTAAGAGTTATTCCTAAATTTACTCTCTTAGATTGTGGGTCAGTTCTTGCAGTACCTGGTATCTTTCCCTCTGAATTTGAGTCAGATATTTCTAGTAATAAGTTCTGTTTAAAATGAATAGAGTGAAAAAATTCTGAGGTAAGAGAAGTTAATCTGTTTTTTCCATTGGTTTCAGTCATGTTTACTTTGACCTATATAGGAAGAGTTCGTTCTTATTTGGTGATGTCCTTATTTTCTTTTGTGGTAAAGAAAGATCATGAGGAATTATGTGCAGTTCAACTGTCCTCTGCTGTTTTCTTTCCTTATGCCATAGCAGTGGAGAGTCTTTTAGCTTAGCCTTTAAATACTTGCAGTTGTCTGTAAACAATTCTTGGTAGTTTGTGCACGTTAGTCTGACACAGTGTAATGGGAATACTGTAATTTCCCTGTCTTCCCAAGGTAACTATCGGATATCTTCAATTAAATACTAGTACCTTTGGTTATCAGCTTATCAGACTTAGAGTATCTTGCTCTTGATACGTGAAGAGTACTTCCATTAAAGAATCTTACTCATTTGGAGCTCAGAGGCAGAGACTTCTGAAAAATCTTATGTTCTCATGATGCCTTTCTTCTATTTTCAGCATGAAATTATGATGCAAAGGAGAAGAAACGGTGTGAAACCAGAGATGCCCTCAGCAGAAGAGAGAAAGAAAATGCTGGAATCAATGGGGAAGCCCTACTGACTAGAAACTTGCACTGACTGTTTTCACTGTACATATGAAGACTTATCAGTGGCACGTTGCCCTTTTATGAGCTGGATTTTACAGTTGCCATATCTTGGATTAAAATAAGCCCTTAAGTTTTGGAATGTGTGAGCTTTCTAGGATAGAACTTCTTGGTTTTATTCATACTCCCTGTCATGGGAGCTTGGCCTCTCGCTGGAGAACATGGGTGTCAACACAGCTTATGTCTAGACACCTTGGACATAAACATTTCACAGCAAGTTGGTTTCTAAAAATACAATTAATGGGGCTCACAAAGTGAAAAGAGGGAGCTGGGGAGTGTTGCAGTGTAGATCTGAGGATGGAGCATGTGGAGAGACTGGATGTGCAACATATTTCTTGTATCCAGCCATGCTGCCTGATAGTGTGACTTTCCCACGTGTGATCTTACCCCGGTTTTCACCAGTTGTATTTTTATTCTGTGTCCTTCCTTAAATAAGACTGTTCATGAACTAAAGTCCCAAATCCAACAAGCTTGTCACTAGCCCTTCTGCCGCACTCGCCAGCGGCAGCAGAAGCCGGCTGTAAATCAGATCCGCCAGCTTTGCTTGTTACAAGGTTAGAGAGGCTGGTGAAGAGAGAACGGAGCTCCTCGGGTCTGAACTGAATAGTACCTTCTGGGGACAGTAAACAGATACTTTGCTGGCGGGGAGGCTGGGGGGTACTTGTAGACATGTAAACATATACTCTGAGTGACACGGCAGGTTTAACTATAGTACATCTCTCTAAGACGGGACAGCTGAAGCCCTGGGTTTGGAAATGCTTACTCATACAAGACTGCGACGCTCCTTTTGAACTGGTTAATCTTAAGTAAGATCAATTCCTCAACTAAACTGAAAAACTAAGTGCAAATGAGTTGCTGTCTACTGGAAACACTATTTTCTTATCTCCAGTACCTTCTGGTGTCCTGGCTTAAAAGCTTGCACCCCGTGATAAAACAAAAAACCACTGTCATGAGCTCAAGTTCCATGTGAAATCCTTTAGGACTTGCTGCGATCCAGTTGGCAGAACTCTGACTGACCTCGTGGAGGATGGTATAAAAGTGTTGTCTCTCTATTTAGACTGTTTTGGAAAGACTTCATGGCTTCCTGTTTCTCCTTCTGTCCGGCTTGTCTTGTTTCTTTCCATGGGAGGCCTGTTTCTATGTTTAGTGGGATTTTTATGCTGTTTCCACTTTCCCCTTTATTTGGCCTGACCAGTAACTAATGGAGGTCTGCTTTTCCTCCTCCTCTTTTGTCAGAACTCATCCGAGTTCTGAAGTGGGTTGATTGTACCCTTTCTTTCTGTCCGGGAGTGAGTGTGTAACCCTACGCCTTCTGAGTACACTGGTTGCTGAGCGTGGCTCTGTAGCCTCTGAGCCATGTCACAAGTCCTCTAGGCAGATCCTGGCAAGGGAAATGGACTTTCTTCAATCAATCACATGCTTTATTTTAAATTACTTTCTCTGCCCTTACAATTCAAACTTTGCTGACCTTTTTTTTTTGTTTTGTGGTTTTGTGGAACAGAGAAGAAACTTCCATTGTAGATTCAGTGGTTTTTTCTTGCCACCTTCTTCCAACACCCTCCTACATACCAGTCTTTGCCCATTTGGCACTAATTCTTTTTTGCCGATCGGAGCAATTTGGTCTGTTCATTCCAACACTTTTTGTAGCTTTGTGCTGTCTCTGATCTAATGATGTGGTCCTGCAATGACTTTTCTAACGCAGCTCCTTTTGAAGGTCTTGTTCTCTGTTCTCCATGTCTTGGCTGTAAAGCAAGGAGTTCTCCTTGCTGAGTTTGAGTAATGAATTCTTCCTCATTGGCCGTACCTCTGGACTTTCTGTTCTTCTGCAGTTTTGGGGGAGCTGATGGTCTCCTTTCCCGTAGGGGTTTGACTGTTGTGACCCTTCCAGCTTTCTCTAAGGGTACCTTCTCTCCCACTTGGCACCTCTGCTGTATCTTTGAGCACGTTCATTGCTCCTGTGGCTTTAGCTGTTCTTCTGGTACTCAATATTGTGTTGCTGTGCTCTTATGTTATGGGCTTACATTAAAATCTAATGTGTTTTAGTTCTATGCAAGAAAACCAGCAGCTCCTCTTGATGTGATCATTCAAGGAAGAATCAGCATAACTGCAAGTTCCTCCAAGTCATCTCACTTCCATAGGTTTCCCTTGCAGGTTTTCTTTGAGAGCAGAAATGCCCTTTCTCCTACATGAATTATTGTATTAATTTTTTTTTCTCCTGCCAATATTTACTTGGAAAGCTTCCAAAGATAACTGACCTCCCTTCGGATTTTAACAGGTACTCTCTCCTGCTTTGTAAAGTGTTTGTAAAGAACTAGTGCTGGAGTTCAGGTCAGAAAAGGAGATGCACGCCCTGCTTTCGAGTATCAGTGCGAGAATGTGGGATCCCAGGGTGGGCTGAGGCACGCGCAGTGCAAGGACTCTAATGTTAGACCTCCCGATCATCGGTGGACACACGGTGAGCTCCCCGTGGGTGTTACGACAACACTGAGTTTGGTGAAGAACTGAGGGTAACTTTAGCAGTGACCTTGCAGGTTTGATTCAGGTAATCAGTCATCTGTTGCAGGGAATGCCATTTACACGCTGATTTCCATTGCATAGGCCTTATAGTCACTGGTAAATAACCCAACTTCAGGAAGAATCTTGGAAAGCAACAAGTTTTCTTCCTCACGTCATAATGCCTATCAGGAGTAATCCATTAGTTTGAGGTTTCATCAGTTTTTCCCCTCACAGGAGGCTGCTGTTCTTGCTTCCCTACTGAAGTTAGAGCAGTAAGTTACGATAGCTAAAGCGTAAGGCTCTTGTGTACGACGTGGCTGAGGTTTTTCTATTAATTTTAGTGGTGTGATTAACCGTCTTTGGTTGTGAGCCAGAGATAATGGTGTTTTCCTCATACCTGAGAGCTTGTGTTCCACACTTCACTGAAACGCTGAGGTAAGCCGTAGCCTGCCAGTCTTAACTGGGCAGAAAAGGAGCTGGGCTGAGTTCTTCGCCTCGCTGAAGCACGACCTTGTAATAACCCAGAAAACGGAACGTGGTGGGCTGGGAGAACTAATTCAGGAGCGGAGGAAAAGATCAGTGGGTTTGGTTTTGTTCAATCGTTTGGCTTGTGTGAGGACCAAATCTGGGTAGTGGTGTTAACGTTTCTTTTCTTGTTTGGCAGCTGGATGGTGCTGTTGCACAACAGACTGTATGAAAACAGACTCACTCCACCCACTTCTGGCTCTTTAAAGCGGGTTTTTTTTTTTTGTAGTCTCTTCCCACAGAGCAGAAGTCAGGCAGGAGAAAGGGAAGCTCGGTGCTGCCTACACCATAAACAGAGGAGGAGGAGAAGAGTCTAAATCCCCGCTGGAAAATGCGAGGTTTCTGTGCAGCCTGAGAAGCTTTGGAATATGGTCCTTGAAGGAGTATTTTTCGTTCTGCTGCGGTGTGTGACCACAGCTGAGCACTGAGCAGCAGCTCCCTGGCTGTCCCCAGGTCCATGTCCAGATCCCACCTGTACACTTTACATCCTTCCCGTTACCCTCCAAGACCTTTGTATCTTTGACTCTGGAAGTTTTCTGTCGCCACACTTGGGATGAGCCTTTGCTCTTCAAGGTGTTAGAAGAAAGTCATCTAGCTTTAGAGTCCTGAAAACATCTTTGGGTCTAATAGGTGAAGCTTTGGAAGGCAGGGGAGTTGCAGGTGCTGCAGCTCTGGGACTATTTCATGGTCTTCTAATAACTTCTGCATTTGTGTGTGGTCAAGGGCACACACGTAGGGGAGGTGTCCCCAAAACTGCAGAACAGATAGAATGAAAGTGGACTATACGATGTTCTCCTGCCCTAATGCCTTTGGCGGCTGCCCTTAACTCATGCTAAAAGTACCCACGTTGTTAAAATCAGTCTTCCAAAATAGCTATGAAAAGTAATAATAGTGTGGAAAAAAAACCTTGGAAAAATCATACCCTATATACTCAAGGCTTTTATTCTCTTGCAAGACTTTGAGGCAACTGGAGGAAATAAGTAGAAAGTAAGACCTTATAGAGACCTTCCAGTACCTGAAGGGGCCTACAGGAAGGCAGGGGAAGGTCTGTTCACAAGGGTTTGCAGTGATAGGACAAGGAGTAATGGTTTTAAGCTAGGAAAAGATAGATCTAGGTTGGATATTAGAAGAAAGTTCTTTAGCATGAGGGTCATAGAGCACTGGAACAGGCTGCCCAGAGAGGTGGTGGAGGCCCCATCCCTGGAGACATTCAAGGTCAGGCTTGATGAGGCTCTGAGCAACCTGACCTAGGTAGATGTCCCTTCTTGTGTAGGGAGGTTGGACCAGATGACCTCTAGAGGTCCCTTCCAGCCTGAAACATTCTATGATTCTAAAACAAGCCTTCTACTCCAGAGGTTGTACACTTTGTTGCAGCCTATTTCATAGGAAGAGTGGAAGAGGGAAGTGCTGCGTTCACACTGCTTACACACAGCACCTGTTCCATTCTGTGGTGAACAATAAACAAGGCTACTCTAGCAGCAAACTCTAAGACTACACATGTAGCTATATAAAAAGCTAGTTAGGTACCTAGTGAAAGCATCTCCTTGGGGTTTTTTTTAAGTTCTGGTAGCCCTTTGTCAAACACTTTCCAGTCTCCTTTGTCTGGTGCTGTGTCAGGTTTGGTTCAGGCTGTCGGCTCCGTGCACAGCAACCTGCCAGCTACAGTCTGTAGAGCGCTTGTGTGTGGTGGTGGCACTGGAGAAATGGTGAAAATCATCCTGAGGTTCCGTAGGCTGAGAGCCAGGATGGGTCTGTATGGTTTTTCAGGTACAGAAGTAACGTGGCAGGTTGTCTATTGGCAGTTCTTTCTCTAGAAAGTCTTCTGAGGAGAGACATGAGGGCTGTTCAACATGAGCCGCTTCTTCCTGATGCTGTGTGGAATTAATTCCTTTATTGGTAATATTTAAAGTCAGACAAGTTGGGCGGCTCTTCCATCAGTACGACAGAGGTTTCTTTTGATGGTGGTTTTTATTCAAGCTAGACATACATCTATTTTTTTTAAGAACATTCTTTTAAGAAGCATTTTCTCTATCCAGGCCTTTACCCCTTTTTGAAATTGGTATTTGCATGAGCATCTAGGTCCCATATACCCCGAAGGATTATTCATATTCACAGCCTCCCTGTTTCAGGGGCTGTGTGGGCATGTGTGTATTTATGTTATTTTTGCACTATTCCATTTGAGCAGATTCTGGAGCCCCAACCCTAATCTATTTAAATCTATCTGCAGCTATTCCACAACCTGCTGTTGCTGACTGGTTTTTGGGGTGTGTTGTTGTTGTTGTGTTTCAGTTTTGTTTTTTTCTTTAAAACACGAACATTAATTGTTGGCAAATCAGGTTTTGCATTGCATTACTTTCCCAATCATTATTCTTTCTTAGAAGTCCCACTTGGGCCACCTCGTTGCCTGTTTTACTTTGAACAGCAAACCCTTACTGGTATTTAAGTGACTTTGGTAGAACACAGACTTAAAATGAAAATTGCTCAAGCCCTGCAACTTAACGCTGTTCAGTTTCAAACAGTTTCCAAACCATCTTGCCTCCTCTATCTTGTATTTCTTCTGGGTCACATCAGTAGATACGAGCTATCAGCCATCTTTTGAAGCTGCTACATAACAGACTTTTTTTTTAATTCCAGACTCTTACTTCACCTGGAGAATGTTTTTTACCCTTCCATGGTAAACACTGCCACAACTATTGCCTTTTCTTTTCGCTTTTTCTCTGTACTACACATTTCATTCTCCGGCAAAGAGGTCTTCTACCTACCATCCTCAACACCTTTGTTCTTTATCTCTCACTGCTCAGTATCTTAAATTTACACCTTCAACATACTTTGGATGTTCTTGTTTCTTGGGTTTTTTTGTTAAAGTTTTTTACATTCAGCCTTTGCTTTAGGAAAGGTGGTGTTGAATCCCTCTACTCCTGCACCTTAACTCTGCCACATTTGTGTTGGTTTTTTAACACTTCCCGTGAGTCTTTCCTGGCACAGATCTTAGCCTTTGTGCCAGGGAGTATTAATGTCATCCATTGTCCTGTGAAATAAGAAAAATCACCCTTAGTCATTGCAAAAACTCCGTTTCATGTGTGCTACAGATCAGTAGATTCAAAATGAGGTAAAAAATCAACAAAATTTTTTGCGTGTGCCCTTCTTGGCCACCTGGGCACACGCTGGCTCCTGTTCAGCCGGCTGTTGACCAGCAAGCCCAGGTCCTTTTTCGCTGGGCAGCTTTCCAGCCACTCTGCCCCAAGCCTGGAGCGTTGTGTGGGATTGTTGTGACACTTGGCCTTGTTGCACCTCACACCACTGGCCTTGGCCCATCGATCCAGCTGGTCCAGAGGCTCTGTAGAGCCTCCCTGCCCTCAAACAGATCCCACAACTTGATGTCATCTGCAAACTTGCTGAGGGTGCCCTCGATCTCCTCGTCCGGATCACTGATAAAGATGTTAAACAGAACTCTAATAAGCACGTGAAGAATCTAAACAGTTCTCATTGACGATAGAAGATGGCAATTGTTCAGTGAAGGTTTTGCGTTGTTTTCACAGGAACAGCCTGCTGGTAACAGCATTTTTATTGTGCCATGTGACAATCTCAGGATTTTTCTTGCCTTGAAAGGTGTGGATCCCCGAGCAGTCCTTGGCTCTGGAGTTGTGGGTGGCTGCCAAAGTGGTTGGTGAACGTGGTTGCCTATGGAAAGTGGGGGAACAGGAGTTCTGTGGTATTTTCTCCTGATTTTTGTTAAATAGTGGAACTGAAGTTGCTGCACTGGGATCTGTTAGTACAGTGCTTACTCCAATGTGTAAGTAACACAAGGAGGAAATGGAGAGAAGGGATGGATCTCAAAGTAGAGTGTGTGCTATGAATTTCAGAACTTCAGTCTTCCGGAATTTCAGTCTTCACAACAAACCCCATGGGTTTCCTAGGGGTGAATGGATTTGAAGAGATGTTACTGATGGTCTCACAAGTGCTGTGCTTCAATATTCTTCTACTTGACAGGGAAACAAAAGTAGTTCTTTAAGTTAGATGACAGTTTAAGGTCCTGGGCTGCTCCTATAGAGGATGGAAGAACCACTTTGACTCTCAAAATGTAGATCCCTAAAGATCTGTTTGCTGTCTCTGGGTTTGGTCATCTAGTGCCTGTGGGTGCCAAACACTTTGGTATGAGAAGTTCCTGGTACTTCATGTTCTGCTTCACACTTGGGTGCCGGCAGTGCTGAGGGACCAAGTGTCTCTCCCCACATTGGCACTGCTGGGATTTATGGAATCAGCATTTCACTCCCTCAGCCCTGGGGAGTGATGGTGAAGTCTGCTACTGGGGGGCTGAGCAGACGGAGATTTATTTTTCTGCAAGGTGTTACTCGATCATATTCTTAGTGATTGCCTTCAGGAACTGCTATCCAAGGTCTCTCATTCTTGCCCTTCAGCTGGTGCCTCTGCAATCCCCAGTTGATACTGGTGCAGGGCTCTACCTGGGGCCTGTATCCAGATGCAAAATAGCAAAGGGAAGATGGGGAGAAAGGGAGGATCGTTGCTTTCCAGCCTAGCTGGAGCCCCAGGCACCTCGTTGTGCAGCTGGGGCCACATGTGCTCCTGGGCTGGAAGGGACAATGTAGAGCGAGCAGCAGAAGACAGGGACCAAATGCTGAAGCCACAGCTGCAAACACAGGTCAAACAAAGCTTTCTGTGCTTGAGAAGGGGCTTAGGTGTTCACAGCTGTGTCGGGAGCTAACAGCAGATAAAAACTAGAAGTAGCCACAATTTCCTAACATCTCCAGCTGGACCGTTTAAATTGTCTTCTCGAGTGTGCCAGTCTTTTGACTCCTAGATGTGATCACACCCTGATTAAGAGCTGCAAGCACGTGCCTCTGAGGAGCAGAGAAGCTCTGCCAGGGCTCGCTGGAAGGTTTCACCCACCTGTGCGTTAAAAGCACTTTTCAGGTTTCTGCCCTCTCAATTTTAATGCTCAAACCCCCGAGAATCAATTATGTTAATAAATACTTTAACACCTCTGCTCTTTTAGGGTTGCTGTGGGACAAGTTCACAAAACGCTTTGGTTTTTCTGCGCTGTAGAAAAATTGCCAGGCAGGAGTTGGCAGAGAACATCGGTATCTCTGTCGGCTTCCTCCAGCTGGCAGCCGCAGGAGATGGGTCTGCCGGAAAAGCTGCTGTAAAGCTGGATGATTGCAAGAGCCAGCTGCTCCTGCGGCAGCGAAATCTTCCCCGCTTGTCCCAAACGGGTACGGATCCGCCCCGTTTTGTACTGGTCTGAAAACGCAGGCTGGTCACTTCTGAACGTCCTAGTGAGGTCATTTGTTGCTGATTGTTGTTACCTCTGGAAAGCAGTGAGAAGCTGGCGCCGTTTCTAAAATCAGAGCAATTTGCTGATTTAAAATGTTAACGGAGCCACTTAACAGTTTTCTTTGCATCCTCGATCGGGTCCAGAGTTGCTGTTCCCTTGCAGAGAATGGTGCAAGCTTTTCCTCACGATTTCTTTCCAGTCCTGCTTTCACGTTTCTAGATTCTGCACCCACCCAAGAGAAATAACATCCTCAGTTCAGCAAGGGATTGATACTTCTGACGAGATGTTTCTGACAGGAGGTTCACAGATGTTCTTGCACAAGCCTTTAAAAGGACATTGGGCATGTGGCGTCGCAAGAACGCATTCAGCAAATTTTAGGTAAGCAAATTGACTTAATTTTAATAAACCGCTTTTCATCGAACTTGATGGAGCCAAATCAAGGGCTTTGCCAAGGAAGTCATTTTTGTGAGTGCAGTAGGATTTGGTGCTTACTGAGCTTTCTGGTTCACGTGGTGTTTTGGAGGGGGTGGAGCGGAGCTGGTGGCGTTGGGAGCTTTCCACCGGGAGCACAGCAGTGGTTATCGCAGAGCTGCTCCTGCTCCGGGGTTTAAAGAAGGGATCGATGCTGTGCTGCACAACCCTGAAACTCAAATCCTACCTCGAAACAAAAGCCAAGGAGAGGTGAGCGATGTTGTGTGCCAGCTTCGCTCCTTTCCATTTCATCAGTGCTTAAAAAACCGAGGGGGGCTGGAGTAGGAAATTGTCCCAGCACCAGAAGGCGTCCCAGGACTCTGCTTCCAGTCTCACAGCAATTTCTGGGGTTTCTAACAAGGGGAGCCATTCACTGTGCTACATTCACACGCACAATGCTTGGAGTGAATGCTTTGGCACACGCAGAGCTCCTCTCTCAAAAGCCCATATTCAATACAGATTTCAACATTTCTGGACAGCAAGTCATCATCTCTCTGTATCCCCAAAGACCCAGAACCACAAAAGTTGGGCGCTTTTTATAATTAAGTGTGACTTCTCCAAAGAGAGATGATTGCACCACGAGAAAGGAATCTTTTTTTTGCCAGAAATTGCCTTCCTATATCACTTTCTCTACTGCAGGATGTGTGTGGGATTTGGGATGTGCTGTATCTTCACTGTGGGGATTGCATGAGACTTCACGGATCATGTGCTTTTGATTTTGTCCGACACAGAGCCTGTCAGGCAGCTCACAGATGATGTCGATTCCCACAGTATTTATCCAAATGACCTTAAAATGACTTAGCCAAAGGAAAAAAAAAAAAACAACAAACCCCAGTTACAGCCTTTCTCCTCACCTCAACCCCCCCGAAGAGCTGCACAAAGATCAGGTTTAAGAGATCCGGGAAGAAGACTTTGTTTCTATTCCCCTTATTTACGTTACAGCATTGTTTAATAAGTCCTGCTGGGCCTGGGTAGGTAGCGCTGTCCCAGTGCGAACCACAGCTCACTGGGCTGCCAGAGTGACAGCTTCACACCCAGTTGTGGCGGCAGGTCCTTAGCGTGGATCCTTTCTCAGAGCAAGGCATCCACAAGCCCTTTGTTTCGTGGCCCCATCACTTCTACCTTCACTACCCAGCACGTCTCGCTAGGTAGGGTTTAGTAAGTCCTTCGTGATGTTATGCGATGTCATCAGGGGAAGCGATACCAGGTGTCACTGCTTCAGCCACTGGAAGACAAGCTTTCTTAGCAAAGTGAGAGAGAAATTAATTTTATTTTGGAATATTAGCGTTTGGTTGTGAGTGCCTGCCTGCCAAGTTAATTTAATGATTCTTAATATATATATTGCTTAGACCATGCCACCATTTCCTGGTTTCTGAAGCTGAAAGGGTATGGGTTTTCTTCCTAGTCACGTGGGGTTTGTGAAAAAGGATTTTTGACGTGCTTCTCTTAAAGTTAGAAGTGTATTCTTATTCAATTTGATTAAAGTTTAGCAACTCTGACAAAAGAAAAACATTCTAAAAGCGATTTCTTTTAAAAAATCACAGAATCACAGAGTGGTGGTGGTTAGAAGGGACCTCTGGAGATCGTCTCGTCTGACTCTCCTGCCAAAGCAGGTTCACCTAGAGGAAGTTGTGCAGGATCGCATCCAGGAGGGTTTGGACTCTCTCCAGGGAAGGAGACTCCACAGCCTCTCTGGGCAGCCTGGGCCAGGCTCCGGCACCCTCACAGTAAGTAAGTTTTTCCTTATGTTGGCGTGGAACCTCCTGGGTTCCTGTTTGTGCCCGTTGCCCCTCATCCTATCACTGGGCACCACTGACAAGAGTCTGGCCCCAACCTCTTGACCCCACCCTTCAGCACTGATCAGATCCCCTCTCAGGCTTCTCTTCTCCAGGCTAAACAGCCCCAGAGCTCTCAGCTTTTCCTTGTCACAGATGCTCCAGTCCCATAACCACCCTCGTAGTCCTCTGCTGAACTCTCTCCAGTAGTTCCTTGTCTCTCTTGAACTGGGAAGCCCAGAGATGAACACAATACTCCAGAGGTGGCCTCACCAGGGCAGAGTAGAGTAGAGGGGCAGGAGAACTTCCCTTGACCTGCTGGCCACAGTCTTCTTAATGCACCCCAGGACAGAATTGGCCTTCTTGGCTACAAGAGCACACTGCTGGCTCAGACATCAACTCTGGACACTTCAAAATAAATGAAACAACACTAACTAGTTGTCCTTCAATAACTAATTTTTTAATTTTTATTTTAAGTGGTAGCTGAGATCAGTAAACAAAATGTAAGGTGAGCTGAGGCGTAGGGCCAAGCTGTCTACCAGCTCAGTGGAGCAGAGGGGGAGGCTCTGCTCCCTTTACACCATCCCCTTGCCTAGGGACAGTGTCATCTTCAACCTTCCTCCACGTCTCACACTCGCTGGATCCTTTGCTGAGCTGGTTGAATTTGCTAACCCGGCAGGTTAGAGGGAACAGCTTCTGTGGGGTGAGTGACTGGTCTTGGGTGAGCAAAGTGCTGGTGCAAGCCCAGGGCTGCAGAGCCAGAGGCACCACACAGATAACCACTTGTGGTCAGTTAGGAACGTTGAAGCCAAGAGACCTCCCGCGTAAGCCTTGGTTACCACCAACCAAAGTGATGAGTCAAGGTTCTACAACAGCTCACATCCTCCGTGGCTCATCAGAGCGACCTCTAACACCAAAAGACTCCAGTTGCATGACAGTGGCTTTGATTCCAGTTTTCCCATCTAATTGTTTGACTTCTTAACAATAAAAGTCTGGGGGGAAAAAAAAAATAAATCCTGACAAACCAGTCGTTTTGACTATTGCTTCCTGTTTTCTGAAGCCCGATCTGGAACAACAGTTTGTGTTACGATGATGAACTGTTAAATGAAATTGCCTTTTCCCCTATGGACTTTGTAATAAAAATTGTAAACAATATTTTGCAAATAAAGCTGCAGGCCTGTGGGCTGTCCCTCCCAGATGGCATGAATTAGTGGAGGAACGTTTGTTGTGCTTCCTTTTCCCCACCCCTCCCTGGGTTTTGGATGTGCTAGCCTTGGACAGGGATGACTCAGCTGCTGGTGAATCACCTGCTCAAGTGCTAGAAGTGTAGCTTGGCTCCTTCTCCTCAAGCAACAGTGAGCTGGCAGGGCTGGGTAGCAAAAAAAATTGTCTTCTGCAGCCAGGAGGATTCTCCTGCTTGCACATCTAGATGTGCTGCAATTAGAGGTGGTTGCACAGATTTCACCGTGACTTCAACAACCCCCGTTGGGATCTTGCTTCATAAAAGCTTCCTTGTGCAACTGCTTGTTCGTGATGGGGCTTTTCAGCAGCATCGCTGTAAAGCTCTTCAGCGGAAAACCAATTGCTGAATAGCTCGTGTGCAACGTAACTGGAGAAATCCTGGTCAGGGATATCTTAAGTCTTTTCCAGTTGGTGACTGGAAAGCAACAGGACATTTCCAACCAGAGAGGTTGTTCCTGAAAAGAGAAGGCATCTAGAAAAGCCTTCTGAAATCTTGCTATTTCAACTTACTCTTTTCTGGATTAGCGATGATGGAGAAAGGAGAAAAACTAACCGCTGCATGGGAAACCTTGCCAGGCTCTCCATCCCCACGGGACTGCACGAATCCAGCCAGCTGCTAGGGAGAAAAACATGGAGACCCTGTTGTCACTACGTGGGCCTTTCTGACTGTTTCTTTCAGTGCTGGTACCTTCTGCCACTTAAGTAAAAAAAAAATAACGTATAAGCCCAGCCTCAGCGACCAACCGCCGCTGCACACAACCAAGTAGACACTGTGAGGAGATCATCTCCAAGTCTGCTGTGAACCTCGGCAAGGACCAGCGTGCATTTTGTCCTCCACCTGCTGTGGCACAGATGTGTTCCACTGAATCTAGGCAGCAATGGTTCTGTGAGTGGCTGAAGCTGGAAGAAAATACAGTCACAGCTAGTTGCTGTGGCTGCCCACCATCAAGAGGATAGAATTAAGTGCAAAGGAGACAAATAAGCTCTATCTACAATAGCAATTATTTTGTTATTTTGGCCTCTTTGTTGTGTGGCTGAATAGATTTCTGGGGACTTGCTCCATCCTCCAGAGAAGCACATCTTCAGCTCTCCTCCCTCCCCTGGGGAGAGCTGCAGTATCACGGCTCCTGTTCAGCTGGTTGGGTCGTCCTTTCCAACAGGTATTTCATGTCGGGGTCCTTTGAGCCAAGACCCTCGTGCTGTGCAATGCTTGCACAACGATGGTTAAATTCTCCATCATGTAGGATAGACAAAACGGGGCCAAAAAGGATTATTCAAAGTCACGTATGTGCATAAGGCCTCACTGTAGCCAAGCCAGAGGGTTCATCACCTGGCAGGACCAAGCTAAATGAACAAGTGTAGTTCTATCAGTTCTTATTTTTGGAACGAGTCTAATTGTTATTAATATTTCTGTGGGGGAAGGTCCAAGGACATGGCAGAATCCCAACAGGAGCCAGGTTTGCTCCTATAATCACGCTTATGGGCTCTCAATGAGCCTTCAAATTAGTATTGTGATAATCAAGTCATTTGAGAAAGAGAAGATTCACTCAGAGGCATTCCTTCACATATTTTTCCATGAACATCCCCCATCTTGAATACTAAATATTGCATTGTCTGGAACAGCAGACATTGGACTCGATGCTATTTGAGGTTCTTACACTCAGAGGTCACGTTCCAAAGCGTCGCCACATGCCGAAAAACAGGCGAGAGAACACGTCTGTCTCTAGGATGCAATACTGAGCACTCCAACGCCATTCCAACCTGAGTGGAAAGCCACTGCCAAGCACACCCAAGCCTTAGAGCAAAGCAATTAACAGCATTGTACTGACTGCATTTTACCTTTTGGGTTTTTTTTTTGGTCTTTCTCCCGCAATTCATTTCCAAATCACGAGCCATTTCAATGTTGGAAGTCTCCAGAGTAGTGAAGGTAACTATCTACCATTACTAACTTTATTCTAAAGTAAAGCATCATGTATATGTGTGTGAGTTCACAGGTATTATTTTTCTCCTCACAAGGTAATACCTTTCATTAAGAAGGATCTGATTTCTTACGGGAGTCCACTCCATTTACAATCGCTCAATTTCCTTAGTCTCTAAAACACTAAGATAACAGCACTCAATTTATAGCTGTCCTTTCTCTGCGCAGACAAAATACAGAGGTTCTTAGTATTTTCCATCCAAGTCTCCTTTCAGTCCAACTTGGGAGTGGTAATAGGACGCGAGCCAAGGAATTCCCAGAAATCCTGAAGTGCCAGTAAGTCATTACTGACGCAGTGCCATGAATATTTGGTTGATGAAAGTTGGATGAGGGCCCGTTCTGCCCTTGATTAGCAGCTAATCAGGTATTAGCTGATTATCAATGCAACCAGGCAGAAGTCAACGCTTCTTCCTTGCTTACACAGTGGGGAAAGAAGAAAGGTGGTTACTTCCCCAGCTGAGAACAAGCACAACTTTTCAGCACTCCCTGACCTCAGATAGTCTCTGCAAGGGACTATTTCAGACCCTGCCTTTTCTGAGCCCCTTCCTCACCTCAAGTCGTTCTCTATTTCCATTATCCTTTCTGGATGTTAAGAGAACACTCTTAAAAAGAAAAAAAAAAACCCAAACTGACCAATAACTCCAGTGGAGAACACGGCTGGATATTGATGGTACGTGTTTGTGGCTTTGTCGGCTGCAATACAGCAAGACAAAGCACAGGACAGGCCTCCACCACGAAAACAGTGCAGCAGCTCTTCCTTTTGATGTGAAAAATCCATTGTTTCCATGTTGTATTCTAAAAACCTAATGGCAGAAGGGCGAGCAGTCGTCCTGGTTTGGGCTAGAACTAATTCTGCTCGGTGATTTTACTTTTACTCTGCCAAGTAACTGCGCTTCCTGAAGTTAACGGCAGATCTTTGCAGGGTCATTTGCAGCAGTGATAGCACTTCATGTGTAGAGTTACTACCAAGGGTTGGTGTGTGCAGAAAGGCTCTTGCTTTCACTTGCTCCTGTGCAGACCAAGGTCACTGCTAAACCCTGTGTGACATGTTGGGGGTGCAGAAAGGAAGATGTGGTGCCTGCCGGGAGGAGCAGCCAGGACAGGTGATCCTTGTATGTATCTGTATATATTTCATTTTACTATTGTTATTTTCATTAAAGCTGCTTTAGTTTTCTAATCTGTATTAGACAGATTAAAAACTTGACTGGACACAGCACTGAACAACCTGCTGTAACTGACCTTGCTCTGAGCAGAGGTCCTTTCCAAGCTCAAGGATTCCGTGAAGCTGTAAAACCCCTCTGGAGATGCACTTCTCTGGCACAGATTATCAGGTGAGATCCTCCCAGTGGTGTGAGAAACCTGAACCTGCTGAGAATTCACAGGCCCCACAGCCCGACTCATTTGCTTTCAACTTCCCTCAGTAGAACTTGTTTGCAGAGACAGTGAGAATGCAAAGCTAGCTGCTCTCACAGTAGCTGGAGTTTGATACATACTGTTCATACATCTAATCCACTCCTCTCCTCCTCTGCTCCAGCATCCTGCACACCCAGTATTTCACAGCTAGAAGGAAAAATGTGCTGTCAGTCTAAAAAGGTGAGGAGTCTGCGAGACAGATGCACCACGCTGTTATCAGTGGGTGACTCTGTGGGCAGTGCAATGTACCTACAGACAGTAAATATCTGATTTTTTTATTAGTAGCTTCCATTTCCTGAAGTGGGCTGTAAAATGAGCAGAACTTCTGAGGCAGAAAAGCTGCAGATCTGAAAGGACAGCGGGACAAATCTTTTCTTCATCAGTTTGAATTCTACGTCTCATTAATCCATCATAAAGGTGAGACAATTTTTAACACGCTTGTTTTACTCAGCGTTTCTTGCTCGTAAGTAGTAAAGTAGTTCTATGTAAACCTTTCTCTGCTGGGAAACCTCACTAATTTTATAGACAAGGGAAATGAAGGTAGTTTCTAGGCCATCATGAGAAAAAACCTCATTAAAAACCACCCTTTTCTCCATACTGTCCTTCAATTAATTGCGTGCCAACACGTTCTAGTCTTAGTTTACATCACTGGCAATTGGTGACACTTGCAATGTGAGGTGGGCTCAGCCAGCACCTGCATAAAGGACAGACATTTAAGGTATCATCTTCCTTTTTCTTGTTTTGGATTTACCAAAAGTCAAAGGAGCTCTCAGTTTTCAAAGTGGCCATTTCAAGGCCTCCTCAGCATATACCCAAAATAAATGGATGGTCCTGAGAGTAAAGGGACAAGCCTCTGTAGACACAAGGCAACCTGCCGCCCAAATCAGAGGAGCAAAATGTAACGCTCTGGTTGCAGTGATCCCAGTCACTCCAGTCCCAGCAACTTCCTTCCTTTCTGAAACAATCCCAAGAGAGAAGCCCTGATTGTACAATGTCATAGCTTTGCTTTTAGTAGCTCATTGTCTTACTCGGCAAGATGATCGATAGCCCACTAGGCTGGCTGTCGTGCTTTGTAATTACATGTTTATTCTGCTGAGGAGATGAAAATTTGAAGTTGTTCTTCAAATACTGCACCTTGAAGAGACAAAGACTTCTACTACAAAGTTGTAGTCATAGTATTAGCTTTTAAAATAGACAAGTAGATTAACAGCATAAATACACAATTTACATCCTGCCCTCTCCCCACCCTGAGATCCGTAGTCATCTGCAAGTCCCATGATCACCACCGCCAAGAATTAACGTATTTCACTGGGTTTGCACCAACATGGCACATATATTCATTTCACAAAGCCTCCATTTGTATAAATCTGGATCTGTTGTTTCAGGAAACTCTCCAATTCCTCAGCTTTCCAGGGAATGGTAACATCACCAGCAGTACAGTCCCTCCTCGTGGTTCAGTGGATGGCAAGAAGTCAGGTCCAGGACAGGCTGTCCTGGCTCCCTGCCAAGCACATGTGGTTTCTCAAGTCCCTTCTCCCCCCACAGTTGCCAATCATTAGTTTGTGATGCAGGGTGATAGTTAAGGCATTATAAGAGGCATAACCAAAGGAACTACTTTCAATTTGGATATTTCCATAATGAGGTGAAAAGAAAACAGTTTGAGTGAAAAAAAGTGAAAAAAGTTTGAGTGAAAGCTGTCGATTAGGTCAAATAAAAAGCAATTTTCATAAAAACTGTTGCTATTGAGAGATGAGGCACCTGAAGTTCACAGCTGCTAGAGAAGCAGCCGTTGCCCACCACCACTTTTGACAAGGTCCACTTTAGAGTCGCCGCTCTCTGAATTTTGCACTTCTCAGTCCTTCTTTGCTCGACCTTTGAAGGTATCCATTGCGTGTAAGACTCCCATATAATTCTGAATGAGAACTACTGTCTTCGGTGGGAAGATGCTGTAAGGTGGGAGAATTGAAGAGAAAACCAAAAGAGACATCAGAATTGTGCAGCTTTACCACAGAATTAATTTCACCTGGCTAGTACTGGCCAAGACAGCACAGTCTCTAGAATACAGTAACACCGGCCCCTCAAAATACCTGTTACACTCCTCAGCCTGAGCGATTAAATCAATTCCCCAACTTCATGAACACTCACACCCACAAGTAGAAGCCTGCTTTGCACTTTTAGTCAAACATACAGCTGAAACATCCCTGGAAAGAAGAGGAGAAGGTGGCAAAGGCTTCACTTACAGCTTCAAAGCTTGAAAAAGATAAAGAATGCGTGGTATCAGCAGTACTTCTCGGTCCTGCCGAATAGCGGTGATTATCTTCTCGGCTACATATTCTGGCTCCAGCTCAGGAAGCACATTTGGCCACCTGGAAGAGAAGACATTTCTTACTGTAATACAAATTGCTCTGGATTCACATTTTACTTGGAATTAGTTTCTATTTTGCAGTTATCCAGCTGAAAGAAGAAATGCATACGGTAAACCCTACCAACAACAAAACCTCCGCTGTGTCAGAGTGAGTGGCCACTGTTATTTTTCCTTTGTATGATCTCTCATAAGACAGCTCCGTGTAGTCCTCTTGTTAAGACACACTTGGGCTTTTATTCGGCGCCCAAATTTTGTCATTAAACGTGCACACTGAGCAAAGCTATGCCACTGATTTCAGGAGTGCAATGAGGGTTTAGAAACCAGGGGGGACAACTGGAGTATCTGGCTTCTGCAGAGGAAAGGATGCTAAATACATTTCAGGTTTCAGCTTAAATGAATAATAAAGGACAAAGGGCTTTGCTGTTTGGGTTGCGCAGCCACTGGACAGCACCCGTAACACCCATCTGAGGCCCTAAAAATGGCACAGGCAGAGAAAAGCCCAGCTCTTGATTCTCCTAAAGGAAATAGGGGTATGTAACATGCTACGTGTGCCAGTTGCATAAAAACCTCACAAAGGTGTACTCACTTGACTGTACAGCCATCAAACATCCCTGTTTTTATGAAGAAAGGACACACAATGGTGGTTTTAACACCAGTCTTTCCCAGATCACTCATCTCTAAAGCAACTGACTCTGCGAAACCGATTGCTGCGAATTTGCTTGCGCAGTAATCTGCAAAAGAAACAAAACATTAGTTGCAACATTAATTCATTTACTACATCAGCTTTACTAAACTGGTTCAGCGAGTCCTGTCATTGACCGTGCACACAGGAGCAGTAAGTTTGGACTCAGAACAGGGACAAAACTATGCTCTCTTAAGTAAACTAGCCACAGGCTGGTTGGTTGGGGTTTTTTTTAACAGTATATAACAGCAGCACTATAGTACAAAAATGATATATACACAGTACATGCAGGATACTGTTCAATAATAAAATCCTTTACAACGGAGTAGGAACTGTTTTCAGGATTAGGTTACTAATAAAATTTGCCTTTGATGTGATTCACTCCTTCACTTTCCCTCTCCTAAGCTAACTGCTGTTCTAGTCTAGCAGACAGTTCCTCACCACATCCTTGTTATCTCCACCATTGGGTTGGAGGGGACCTTCCACTCTCTACTGAAGAGTAGCAAATGAAACGCTCTTCTCATACCAGACCTTATCTTTGAATCCACGCACTAGCTTCTTATGCATCCAACTCAAGCTTTCAACACTCTCCAGTGTGGTTTCAATTTGTTTTCACTGTCCCTGCCTTGAAGCCAGATTTTTTTTAATGCTATGTCACCTTATTTCATTTTTCTTTGCCTTTGCATACGTTTTCCAGAAACACCTTCTGAGTTTGCCCTAATGTCAATGCTTTTTTTCCATTGCTATAAGGGTCCTTTTGAAGGAAAGGCTGAGAGAGAGAGAATGCAAAATGAGATGTCACACATCTGCCTCTGTAGCACCGCTGGATTTTAGTAGTTCTTTGAATTAGTGGAGGACTCTGCTTAGCCTGAGAATGTGCTTGGGGAAAAAAAATAAATAAAAATAGCCTCTTCCTGACCAAATACCAACAGGTTAACTCTGGAAACAGACAGAGCTTCAGCGTTCTTGAAGTTCTGTATTTCTCCTAGATCCTTTAATTGCCTTGGCAGAAAAACCTGTTTCACAGCACTGCCGAGCATCTGGAAAACCCTTTTGAAAGGAATCATCGATTTAAGGTCAGCTGGTTTGAAAGCAGGACCATTCGCTTTATGCAAAGACACAGAAACTAAAAATTAGGATTTCTTTTCACGAGTACGGTTTGCAGAGTTTAAATTGAAGGGATTGTTTAAATGAACATGAGCTTTGATACTCTACCTGAAAGACAATTGACTCCGGTCAGTCCCGCCGCGCTTGCAATACTAACCAAGTGCCCGTGGTTGGAGGCCATCATTGCTGGGAGGAAGGCTTTGTAAGTCTGCAACGTAAGTCAGAGTTGCCATGAAACATACTTCTAAGTAAGCTGTGCGCTACAGTTACTCGGAAGGTGTTGTTTTTAAAGAAATTCTCCCTACAGTTTTAATAAGCTTTCCCTCCCTGAAAAGAACCAAACAGGAATATGTTGTTTGAACTCTAACCTTCAACTACTAAGCTGGGACCTTCCAGGCCATGCCAGTATCACTTTCTCAACACCAAAGACAGATGGTAGCCTGCTGAAAGTTAAAGACATAGCTTCAGCTGGTCATTAAGCTTCTTTCAGCCTAACACTCAGCACTACAATGTTCCAAATGAGAACCAAGCGTTCACTGCAAATTCTCTAAAAGGGAAAAAAAAGCTTCGTGTCTTCCTTCTATTCAATTCATTTAATCTTCATGATTGAATTTATTTATGAAGAAACTGAAGCATGTTTTAATATCCCCTTTGCAATTCTTTATGATAGGAACACCGTATAGATGACCTGCCTTCCCTGGAAGGAAGAAAAAGGCACAATAAGTTACCTGTTTTGGACAAAACGCCCCACTTATTATTAGAAGCAGTGTCTGAACACGTGGAGTTTCTCACTGAAACCATCCCAACCACAGCACAACTAGGACACTACCAGAACGGAACACTTCTCTGTTACTAGAGCAGCAGCTTTTAGCCTCGGCCTGCTTTGTGCAAATCAATATTGTAGGATTACGACATACGATTGCTTCAGAATTTCGCAGACAGTAAACTTCAGTTCTTCAGTAAATTTCTAAATATGAAGCAGTTTTGCTTCCACCTACCTACCCCGGAAGTTCCCAGAGGATCCATTCTTCCACCCTTATTTTACAGGCTCCAAGGAATAGACAATAATGCCTTGTATCGTTTCTGAGCTTAAAAGGAGCTATATATCCCGGCATATTTCCCTCACCTCCAAAAGGCAACATTAACACTGAAAACGTGTTAAAAGGATGTTTTAGTAGGTATGTACGAAGCACAGGTATTACCCAGAAGTGTGCCATCATGTTCACTTCCATGGTTTTTTCCACAAGTGCATCTGGAGAATCAATAAACTTCTTCCCGGTGACAATGCCAGCGTTGTTGACTAGGATGCTAACGTCACCGACTTCTTTTTTCACCTAAAATGAAAAGCCCCAAGATATTATGCAATCAATACAAAACATGCGTTCCAAGTTCTATGTCTCAAAACTAAGAAATAGAAATATTGCACATTTCAACTAAGTTGACCTTAATATGCTTGTTACGGATCCAAATACCTCAGGTTCTTGCATGTTCTGACCAGAATCCTTATAAGACGGTTCCCAGAAAATGTTGGCTAAAGAATAATATGTACACATTTAGTTGAGTAAGAGGAAGCAGAGTTCTACTTTTAGCTCCAGATTCAGAACGTTTATGAACGTTACACTATAGGCCACCCAATATCAAGCTATTGTGTAAGTTCTCAAAAGGAGAATGAAAATATTTCATGTGGTATTTGAAGTACAGCTCATGGAGCTACCTGGGAAAAAGGAAATTAATATGTTGTATGTCGTTTAATTTGTGATTGCTGGATCAAGTGCTAAACACGTGCTGACTGGAGTATTTGGTGAACTATGTTGGTCTTATGCCATCTTGCTACAGAGCTGCAGATCCCAGAACCTCGTTTCTTAACGATGTTTCCTTTACTAGGAGCCTACAGTGACTGAGGAAAGCACAAGCATCTTGGGTAAGCTTGCTCGTGTCACAGCGAAGAATGAAAGGATCATTTACCACCTACCCTTTTTTCTAGCTTGAATTCCTCACCTTCCTTAAACTTCTTCCCATCTTGCCCATGTTTGCTGATTAAGTAAGGGCCTAAAAACCATGAAACAGCCTTGGTAGGATTATACAGAACAGCTTTTATAATAAATTCATTAATTTTACAATAAATTAATCAGCCAGAGCCCCTCTCCACCTTGGCCATCGCTCACATTCTTGACTGGCTCTTCCTCTCTCAAAAAGTTGTCACGTAACAATCGAAGTATTTCTGAAGCCACATGCTCTCCACTTGCAGAAGTTGTTCTAGTCACCAACCTTGGCACGTACTCTCATCGCAAGTTAAAAATAGTACGTATCCAGAGATCAGGGGAATCGTTAGAAATGATGCTTTCATAGGGCCTCGTGTCAGACGAGCTGGCAATTCTGGAAGCCTGCACCAGCACCCTACATCTGCCCTTTGGGGCAAACCAAGTACCTGAATAAATGATCCCAAAAGACAGACAGAGGTGGGAGTGCAGTACATCCAGTTTAAAAGTTGGGGATTGGGGCATTCAGGCTGGACGGGAGAAGGGAAAAAAGAACAAAACCTCAATCAGCCCATTTCTAACTAGTGGCAAAAAACTGAACAACCTCCTCCTTTGCCACCTGTCTCTGCTCAGTCTTCCAAAATATATTCACTTTGGATGGAATTCAAAGCAGATTCAAGCACCTTCTTGCAGCCCAGATGAATAATTCAATAATTCCAGCTTTCCAACACCTCTGTTTGTTCATGCTGCTTCCCTGCTAACTACATGTGGTAGCTCTTCCCTCAGCAAACTGGCTGGTTTAATTCCCCTCTCTCGTAGAATCGTATCATAGACTCATAGAATGGTTTGGGTTGGAGGGGACCTCAAAGATCATCTAGTTCTGACCCCCCTGCCATGGCAGGGACACCTCCCACTAGACCAGGTTGCTCAAGGCCCACCCAACCTGGCCTCTCAGCTCTCCCCTGTGCATGACAGAGCCAAGACACTCAGCCCAGGCTTCCACACTGCTGAGGCCAAGTCCAGAAGACCTTTACAAAGCCAGCTATTGGGGAGAGGGATAATGTCAACTTTCCAGAGCTCTAAACCTCTCCTTTTTTTATTTATTTTTGAGGCACAGGACAGTACATTCCAGGTGTTTTATTTTAGGTCTAGGTAATACATCATGCAACCAGCTGATCTGGTTAAACATCTATTTCAGCTATAAACACTATTCCCTCTTTGTTTCTGCATTTACATTTCTGCTTTTATATTGAAATTTAGTAGTGAGCAATTGCCACGATTCTCAACACAGCCAGGCTGGATGGGCCTTGAGCAACCTGGTCTAGTGGGAGGTGTCCCTGCCATGGCAGGGGGTTGGAACCAGATGGTCTTTGAGGTCCCTTCCAACCCAAACCATTCTATGATGATTCTATGTTTTACAGGCAGCATGAAATACCACCAGGAAATGGGCTTCTGCTGTTGCTCCTCTGCACAGGAAAGGATTCTCAGAAAAGTGGAAAACTGGCTGCAAATTGTCATCTTGACTAACAAGTGAGAAAAAACAGTGGGGATGCAAAAAAACACCACGTGAGAGAGATCCTGGAAGTACATGTGAGTCCAGATGCAACTTTGCAATGTGCTAATGAGTAAAAGGCTTCTGTTTCCTCACAAGTAAGAAGACCAAAACCCACAGAGTTATTTCCTTCTTTCCAAGCCCTGCATTCTTCAGGTTTAGCTGAACTTGAGGGAGGAGGGGGTAGGCCACGTTTCTTTTGGGGTTGGGTACTCTGGAACAGGGACATTAGAAATAAATTGTAAGCTATAGCTGTTGATCTTCATCCTGCTGGTACAGGAAAGGAACAAGGACACCATGTGTGCAGGGCTTTTTTGATTTCTCTTCCTGCTGAAGTGACTTTTTGCTGGTCTCTGCATGGCTGATGAAGTGCCAGAAGCAGGTATTTAAGATTCACATACATTTCTTTTTGGCTTTGAGATTGTTTTACTGGGCACAAAATTTTCCACCATGCCCTGCCTGCATCAGTTGAGTTTGCTATCATCTTTAGCTTGCTATCATCCAAGTCACTGCGTGAAGCTGAATCACTGGGGGGGGGGGAAACACAAAGCCTGGAATTGTGTTGCCACATGTTGCTGATGCTGAACACTGAGCCAAAGTCTACGAGACCATGTTAAGTAGACAGTGGCACCAAGCGCTAGCTAATACTGAAGTTTTTGTCATTAATAAGATGGGAAAGTTGTCAGCAGGACATGATGTTTCTGAAGTAACAGGCACGGGGTATTTTCTTGTATGTGGATGAGCTGCTGGTGAACTGCTGCCCAAAGTGACAAATCATGCACCAAGATGCTCTTACCACTGCTTCCCTCCTGTCTGCCTCTGGTTTTATCATCCCTAACCTGTCACACACATCTACACCCTCTTCTCCTTTCGATGTGGCCAGAAAAGTTCTGCTACTGCTTTTCTCCACGGGACTGAAGCGCCAGCCCTTGAGTCATCGAAACTGAAGGGTGGTTTCCATCTTTTTTATTCCCATGTCCTTCACGCTACAATATCCCCTCCTCCTCCTCCTCTCCCACTCCTCCCAGCCCAGTTAGAAGCTTGCCATGAGACACCTGTGACCTCTCTGTGAGGATGGCAGCTGTGCAACTCAGCTGGCCTAATGCAGCTGCAAGGAGGACCAAGGGTGACCAGCGCTCCCAGAACACAAAACCAGTAGTACCAGCCGCTAACAAGCTGCAAGTCATGCGCAAGCTTCACTCCTCAGGAAGTTTGTTCCAGTCACTTTTGCACTGATAGAAAAAACGCAGAAGGTTAGAGCTCCTCAAACAACACCAAGAGACCAAAACATTATTTCAGCCAACAGATGTTGCTGAAGACAGCTGAACTTTTTTTTTTGTAAGATTTCATCCTCAGGCAGGCACTCACTGTGGAAACTTTCATGTCCAACAGTTAAGTTTAGCAACATTTTAAGCAAATGAAAACAGGTTGTTATAATGGAAATTGTTGAGCAATTTTAGCTTTTGGCAATTCTGCTGGTCTGCCTAAAATATCTAACCACGCGCTATGTTTACAAAGCTCTTCACAAAGAGTAAGAAATATTTAAGACTTCGAGATACCTTTATTAGTTCTGATAAAGTGAGTCTGCAGAAATCTATTTGCAGCCATGGAACTATTTGAAAAATTGCCTAAGCAGTTAATCCTTTTTACAACGTATGGTCTTTAGGGTTCAGTTTTGGTAAAAAGCTGCCAGAACTTGAAACACCACTTTAGCTTCAATAAATTGATTTTCTGCACCTGGCCAGTAAGTGCTTGCTCAGTAATTGAATGAATGAGGAGCCACCCTGTTGAAAGGAGCTACTGAAAAAGAGAATCGGCTCTATTTAAAGGAGCAAAGGTACATAAGTCAGCTCCAAAAAACTGTATTCTTGGAATAGGAAGCATGCGCAATGCATTCTGAATGAATTAAGTTTGCTCTCTTGCTTTGAGGTCAGTAAAACTTATCACACATCGCACACGTGCTCATCTTAGAATGATGTCAAAGGCACAAAGAAGATACTTTACCCGATCAGCTACTCTGTAGATGTCCTGCCTTTTGCTGCAGTCACAGATGTAAGAGTGTACTCTCACTGCTCCATTTTCTCTGACCAGCCTACTTGTCTCCTTGAGCCCTTCTTCATTAATGTCCCAGAGAACCAATGTGGCTCCAAGGTCGGCAAACTTTAAAGATAAAAGTCTCCCGATGCCACTTCCTGCTCCTGTTATCAATACTATTTCACCACTAACATTCTTCTTCCGTCGAGGCACAATCCAGAACAGTAGTGACTCCAGAGTGTAATAAACAGTAAGTCCGATGACTTTCAATGTTTCCAGGAAGAAGTTCATCTTGAGGCTATTTCTTCAGATACCTGATGGAAGAAATGTTTACCAGATACAATAAACCATAAAGAGAAGATGAAAACATCAATATTCCAAAACTGAAAAGCATTTTCAGATCAATTCTAAATCTTTTTCTAGCCTGCTTCTGAGTGTTGTTTCAAAAAAATATATAGGCTTACACCTGACCCATCAGTTTGTCTGTGTCACCTCCAGGTTGCTCCTACTCTTCTCCAGAATGCAGCACAGTATGGATTTACCATTTGGCAGAGGCAGGAAGCACCTGCCCTCATCTGCTTTAGAAAGTCCCCACCCCTCACGTCATAAGTTTCCACCTCTGCTCTGACTGAACATGGACTCAAAAACTTTAAAAGGTGATAGCTACCCCTCGAGCACCTGTAGCAGAAATGCAGGGCACCTAGAAATCAGAACTTATGGCTTGATCAAGCACTCTAGTGCTCACCAGCTCAGGAAAAATTCTCCTTCTAGGTCCATGACTTTTTTGTTTGTTTTGTAGGCACACCTTGTCATCAAGGAATGACATGTGGACCAAGTGACAGTCTCAACCCTGCTGAAAAACTGCCAGCACAGGGAGCTTCAGAATACAATAGGCTTATAAATCTCCAAAACACACCAGGTAAGTCGCTGGCTGTCACTGCTCGCTTTTCAACTACCCGTACTGCCATTTTGGAGGAGAACCTGCCTTTGCAAACAGCGTTTTGTTTAGGAACGCACTGCAAAGCTGTTGACTTTCTTCTCCTGCATTAAGCAAATTCATGGGCTTGAATCATAGCACATCTCAGGTCCACATTCAACTTCTCAGTCGATACTCATCACAGTAACACTGACACTGAGCAGGCATTTAAGTCCTTGAAAGAATGCTATTTATTTCCCAGTACGCAAATGCTATGTCAGAAACACAGCCTTGGTCAAAGAGGGTTTGAATCTTTAACTAACTATGGCCTGAAAGATTAGTATCTTCCTTCTCAGCTAAAGGTAGAGCATGCTGGCGCTTACATGCCTGGTTTGATTACATCTCTTAGGTAACGTTGCTATCTCTGAGGTAATCACGTTTGACAAGTGCCAAGAGATAAGTTACTTAGATCTCTGCTACTCTGAGCAAAGTTCTTCAGATTTAGCATGTGAACATACACGTGTTCCCTTGAGTCTCGGGATTTGTACATGGGAAGCAAGGCCAGTCCTAGACAGAGCAAGTCATTTCAGAAAGTTTTCTGGCAGAAACATTAGGACATCTTAAAACTATTCCAATAACAGAAAAACATTCAAAAACTTGGCGGGCAGGGAAACAAGTAGCTATAGAGCTACTACAGATATAAGCAAAACCAGAGCTATACAGGAAAAGTGTTATTAAATTTCATGTACATCAAAAAAACAGCAAGTTTTTGGAAACAAGTTCTAAAGATTTCTTGCTTCTTGACCCAGTAAAGAATAAATGCAGTTGCTAAATTAACTTGATTACATTAACTTAACGCACTCAATGTAGTACCCTCCATTTGCATGGAAGGAGGTTGGTATCTCTGGAGTAGGTAAGGATGTCACAGTTAATCCCGATGGAAAAACAAGTGCCTTCAAAGTATAGTACACCATTTGACCTAAGATCAGTTTAGAACTTATGTCAGTAATTTATTTTTGGGGGCTTGTAGTGATAGAATGAGGGGTAATGGCTTTAAACTGGAGGAGAGGAGATTTAGATTAGAAATTAGGAAGAAGGTTTTCACTCTGAGGTTGGTGAGACACTGGAACAGGTTGCCCAGGGAGGTTGTAGATGCCCCAGCACTGGAGGTGTTCAAGATCAGGTTGGATGGGGCCTTGGGCAACCTGGTCTAGTGGGAGGTGTCCCTGCCCATGGCAGGGGGGTTGGAACTAGATGATCTTTAAGGTCCCTTCCAATGCAAGCCAGTCTATGATTCTATGATTAAATTAATCATTCATTAGGCTTACCGTGGACAAAGACCTTAGAGAAGTACTGACTTTCTCTTAGAGTGGTCCTTGTTTTAGGCATATAGACCACAGGAGGCTTCTTGTCAGAACACCAACTGTACATCCTCAATGAGATGCTTAATTTCCACTGACACATCTCTCACCTAACCCGGCTTTGACTGGCCCAAGAGTGCTCCCTTCTCGCTGCACCAGTACTGCTAATTACACCCGCTACCATAACCAAGTGTAGCCATACAGACGGTTACATTAGCCAACACGCTTGGCTGATTTTGACTCCTCAAGCGAAGTGAGCAGGGATCTGTTTACAAGTGGATTAACCACGGCTACCTTTGGCACACATCTCAGCCCCCTTCTGATGCCCTGTATTTTTTTTTCACATGCCTACCCCCGCGCAGACCAAAGTGTAGAGGGCTTTTATATTGCAGTGACGTATCAAAGGTCTTACGATGGCTTATCAGACAGATTTCTTCCCAAGTGCAGACAACTTTGCCAGCACAACTCTGCCTTGGCTCTTGCAGGCTGTGCTCTGGAACACAAGGGCAGAACTGGGGCTGCTATCTGCAGCACAAAGCACCTCTGCTCGCCCAAGGGGTTAAAGGTTGATCTCGACACTACCCGAGCAGAGCTTGGCCTTGCTCAATGCATCTGGAGGGCTTCAACCCACCTGAAAAACAGTGGTCCTGTAGCCACCCGGAAGACACTAGCCAAGCTTACTCTCGCTTTGGCCCACCGGGTCTGCTCGCCCAGTCAACACCACTAACCCCCCACCATCCCGCGGGCAGCCCCCCGCCACCGCCCAGGCTCAGCCTCAGCCTCGCAGGACCCGCCGCGGCACCGCCGCTCCCCCCACCCCGAGAGCGGGACCAGCCCCGCAGGGCCCAGAGGAGGCGGCTGGGAACNCGTTTCCGTTTAAAATAAAGTATTTATAAAGTGCTTTTGATTTTTAAGAGGAAAAAAACCCTAACTTCTGTTGGAGAGGTGATCGGCAAAGGCACTGGCAGCAGAGATGAGGCGTCGTTATCCCACTCTGCCTCAGCGCTGGTCCGGCCACACTGGGAATACTGGGTTCAGTTTTGGTCCCCGCTAGACAAAAGAGATGAGGAGAGGGTCCAGAGAAGGGCCACAAAGACGATCCAAGGACTGAGGAAAGGCTGAGAGAGCTGGGTTTGCTCAGCCTGGAGAAAAGAAGACTCAGGGGAGACCTTGTCACCATGTGCCAGTATTGAGAGGGTGGTACAAAGAAGATGGAGACCCTTTTGTACAAGGAGTCCCATGGAAAAGTTGGTAGGTAAGGGGTACCAGTCACTCCTGGGGAGATTCCAATTGGACAAGAGGAAAATTTTTCACAATGAGAACAATCATTGGAATGATCTCCCCAGGGAAGCGGTGGAGACCCCAACATTGGACACGTTTAAGGTTCAGCTGGACAGGGTGCTGGGCCAGCTTGTCTAGACTGTGTTTTTGCCAAGAAAAGTTGGACCAGTCTTTGAGGTCCTTTCCAACCTGGTACTCCATGATTCTGTGACCGGGAGGAGGTGGATTTTGTGTGGCTGGACGAGGTCTGTGTTGTAGGGCTGATGCAGGAATTAGCCTACGTGGTCTGGGGAGGAGCAGACAAATGGGTATGGTTGCCAGAAGGGTGGTACTGAGGGAGAAGATGGCATGGATTTTGGCTTCAGAGGAAGTTTGGATAAATCTGCTGGGAAGTATTGAGTTTCCAGATGTGTCGGATTTATGGAAGCCCGTGTGAGGAAGTCACTACACTTGGAGTGGTTGTTACCCCATGGAAAGAAGCCTTCACCTGAGGGTACACTTGGGTCTGAAGAGACTACCTGGTTTGTAGGATCAAACCCTGCGTGAAGCCATGCTGCAAGGAAAAGGTTTCACTGGGGTGAACGTGGCTCTTCCAGAGTGGTGTCTTTTCAAGGGAATGAATGAGACATGAGTTTGCACAGCGTGTTCTAGTGCAGTCAGAATATTGACTGCTATAGATACTTTTGTCCCTTCGGGCAGCATTGCTTTGGAGAGGACTTTTTTAGCCTTCTGCTCATCCTTAGGCGGCAGAACTCTTGAAGCTATATGGTGCTGAATATTCACAGCTTCAAGGAAAGTTCATATGAGGAGAGGATGCTTAGTACCACCAGAAAAAAAAAAAAAAGAAAAAGAGGTCAAAAGGTCTTTTCTTTCAGGTACACATTTTTTGGGTCAGGGTGTAGGCTCTTGTGTGGGCTCTGCTGCACCCTCAAGAGCTATTCACAGAAGAGACATTTACTGCTGGATTAGAATATTTTAGTGGGAGTTAATATATTATTGTATTAATGCAGTAAATTCTGGAGGCTAATGACGGCCAAACAGTGACCCGGGTGAAATTTGAGGTTGGCTGCTCCTTTCTTTTTGTGGATGATATTGTTTACAGTGGCTCGCTTAAAACAAGGAAGTGTAAAAAACAACAACAGCAAAAGAAAACCCCATTCATTTCATTTTCAAAAGGTTTAAGTAAAATAGGTGCTTTGTAGTAGTATGTGGAAATTAACGTTTAACATTGAGACTGACCCTGTGATTGGAGTTGGAGGCTAGAAGGTGGGAGACCTGGCTCTTTTCCCCAGCTTGTACAAAGATTTCCTGCAAGTCATAAACTTACTGAATAAAACTTGCTGAAATAAAACTCCCTGAATACCTTGAGTTTTCTAGTTTGTATGACGTATGGCTAAATTTAGTCTTAAAGAAACCCTTTTTAAGGCTTTAAAGTTAGTGTCTTGCACAGTGTGGGGTCAGAGAAGACCCAAGTGAAATCACTACTCTTGATTCAAGTCCAGAAATGGAACTACCCTGATTTGTATTAGGGATGTCTCCCTCTTGCCACACATTCTTTTTGGACTGGTTTGTGAGCGCTGGCGAAATCCCAGGAGTGCAGAACGGGGACTGGCTTTGTTTGTGTGTTTTGTATAACATCGTGCTGGATGTTTTCAAAGGAGCCCGAGGCTGTTCAAGTCATAAGAACGAGTTTGAGGAACTCCAAGAGCTCTCACTTTTGCTTGTCTGCAGTACTCGTGCTGCTGCTGATCTGGAGGATCAAGCAAGGATAAAGCGAGGATAAAGCAAATAGAGAGTAAAGGTCGGTGTGAGCTGGACAAATGCAACTGCAGGGTGACTTTAGAATAACCAAACAGCCCAGCATGCTGTTGGAGCCATATTCTCTTTAAAAGCTCTCTCGTTCATTTTTTCATTAATTTCTATCAGAGCGCTCAAAATGTGATCAATATTTTGATATTAAAGCATTAATTACCCCCCGCCTACCCCAGCTGTTGAAGTGGAATAGTGTAATATGCTTGAAAACAGTCTGGTCTTTCTGCTTTCTTTGAACTGGCAAGAAGTAGGATGGCACTGGTATGTAGTATATAATGTGATTCATTCTATACATCTACAGTAAAACTTGTAGAATCCTAAGAAGTTTCCAGTGGCAGCGTCAGCTGCTTTAGCAATTGCAGCCTATACCAACTTGGGCTTAGCCACGTGTTGCAAGTGCTCAGAGAGGAGCGGGTCAGACCTGGAAAATTAGAGCCTTGCTAATAGAGGTCAAATGTCTCCCATGTTGCCTGTGAAGGAAGCAGGACAAGCACCACTTAGCCAGAATTCTTCAAAACAGACTTTTTCTTCTTATTCCAGCAGAAGAAAAACAGCTGGGGTGAAGGAGGGTCCAGTCAAAAGGAAGGATCGTCATCCTGAACACAGAAGACTGAGCGGCATTCTGAACTCTGATTGCCCGTACGCGTTTCCATTGAGTCACATTTACCCTCTTACGGGAGTTTATTGAATTCTAGTTCCCTCGATCAGCAGATTGAAAATACAGGGATTTTAGAAGGGGCAAAGGATTACCCCACTGGTGCCCCATTTGCTGTGTCTGGGAAGAGTTCCAAGTCCTGTTCAGTGAGGGCGAGACGTTCTGCGCTAACATCTGTTCAAGGTATTAACTGCACAGCAAATAGAACCAGCAGCGTGGGGCACTGAATCGCACGCTTCAGTCCCTTGCAAATCAAATTAAGGAAGGGACAAACCCTCATCAGAAGAGGAACACGACAGTGCCAAGTATCATCACGATGTAGCTGTTGGCTGCTCGGATCCCAGAGGTCACAGCTTGTTAAGCCGCGTTTACAGTACGATGGTCGCTGTCAGGACCTGACACTTTGCCTTTTGTTCCATGAGCACTTTACCGCGGTGTGGTGAACCTCATCAGAACTCAGGAGTAAAACCCTGGAAGAAAATATTTGGGGTTTGCTTCTTCGTCTGGGCCAGCTCGGTGATCAAATTTACCGTATGCCCACACAGCGCAGAGGTTGGTGTGGGAAGAGGAGCAGAAGCTTGCGAAACCAGACTAAATCAGAGCTCCCATGGGATGTGAAAGTGTGGAGTGGGCAGAAGCCTCTAATCTTGGCAACGGGTAACATTGTAGACAGGAGCATGTCTGAAACGATCTTTACCCAGAAGGGAATGCCTGTTATGTTAGCCCTCCAGTGCCGAAGTCTAATTATTCCCTGTGGATGTAGGTGACTGCATCAGCTCTTATGAGTAATTGATGTTTGCTGATGGTAAAAGTGGCGTATACCCCTCAGTCACGGAAATGGGTGCCAGGCTGTCATGGCAGGGTTCTGGCGATGATGCTGTGAATCACCTCAAAGCACATCTTCCACCTCCCCAAGAGGACATGTCAAATACCTGGTTAATTCCAGTGTGATACTGAAGTGTTAAAGCCCATGCTCAGATATCAAATGTATGTCCAAGTGGTGTTATAAGTCAGGGCCTTGTCTAACTTTGTCGCGTTTCCGGTCCCTCCATTAGGATTTTATTTGCTCCAACTTTGATGCACCATGAACACAGAGAATGAGTAGTCTGCCATTGTCAGCTGCAAAGAGACAATGCTGTACTGCTGTGTAGCTCTTTGCTCCCTGTCTTTGCTTACTCCCTTATCTGCTCGTGCTATATATTCCTCATATTAGCTCTACTTTTAAAAGAACCTTCCTGTAATGCAGGAGGAAGTGGCCCACAAGAGGTTTATCTCCTTTCTACATCAAAAAAAAAATATATATTTGTGAGTGGTTATTTGAGTCTGGGCTAAAACATCCTTTACAACAGGCGTGCAGGCTGCCAGGGTGGATTTAAAGGAAGAAGTTAAAAAAAAAAGGTAATCTGTAATAATATAACCCTGACTGAATAGTAAGCAGTGAGGCAGGTTCCTACCATTCTGGACTTGGAAGATTTTCTTCCTAATAAAGAGTAATGCAGGGTTTCTGACATGGAAAAATTAGAGACACAGCAGGGAAGCAAAACTAGGAGAAGAGATCCAAGGTCTCTAGTGATGTCTGGGGAATGAGGCAGCAGGGCTGATAGCCAGCTAATGGAAAGAAAATTTAGCAAGGTTTTAATTAATTGAGTGTATATGGAAGCAGCGGGTGGGAGAGTGTGTTCTAATAGAGGACTAAGCAGGGACTGGAGGAGAACATGGGATGGGAACAGCAGGGTTTAACAAACCAAAGAGCTCATTTAAACCTCCATGCACTGGAGGGAAGGCTCCAGGTGAGGCCGTGGTGAATACCTCATCTGGGTTTGCAGGTCTGTGCCTTGATGGGAAGCCACAGAATAACAGAATCCCAGCATGGTAGGGGTTGGAAGGGACCTCTGGAGATCATCTAGTCCAACCGCCTACCAGAGCAGGTTCACCTAGTGCAGGTTGCACAGGACGGCATCCAGGCAGGTTTTGGATGTCTCCAGAGATGGAGCCTTGCAGGTGGGAAGGGGCTGCAGGTGTAGATAAATAATAGGGAAATAAGAAAACAAAGAAATAAGGATTCTGTGCCAGACCTAATTTTAATTTCTCTGCTTTTCCTTCTTTTCAAATTCTGTTGCTTTATGTTTTAGATGGTGAATAGCCCGGGTGCAGAACTTGCATTGTACTCTAACGTGCTCTCTAACATGTGGCCACCAATCCTCTGAGTGTTCAGCCTCCTCCCATACTTTTATCACTGTAAGCTACTGTAAAAAAAAAAGGAAACTTGTCCTTTGCTCCCTGCTCCTTTCAGTACTTTGTGTTTTGTAGGCCTCAGGGAAATGGGTGTTTCCAGCGCTGTGCCATGCGTTCTGGGATACCAGCTGATGCGATTATTAAGCATCAGGTTTTTTTGGCTATTCTGAAGTGCGTGCCTCTCAGCAAGAAGAAAAGTACCCTCTGTCCCTCGAGGAAACTTTGCTGAAAGCCAGAACATACTCACGTGTCTTGTGATGGTCAGTGCTGGCTTGTTGTGTGTTTCTCCGAAGTTGAGATAACATGTGAATTCCCGAGCGTTGATCACAAAGTATTTACAGGAATGTTACTGGCTTGGACAAGGTTTCACTGCGTTCCCCTGGTTACTTCAGGAGAGCCTCAAACCTGCTACTTTCTGAGTGATCCAGCTGGTATCTGAGGAACCAGGCATTCAATCACTTTTGCTTTGCCAGTTTTTGGTTCAAACTTAAATGTTACTCTCCCACATCTACAGAGTTGGATTTCTATGGTCCACTTAATAGTTTAAGCTGTACATATCCCCAGAAGAATTTTTTTGCCTCCATTTGTTTGAAATGCATGTTAAT
The DNA here is from genome assembly GCA_013400335.1 of Eurystomus gularis. Lineage (NCBI taxonomy): Eukaryota > Metazoa > Chordata > Aves > Coraciiformes > Coraciidae > Eurystomus > Eurystomus gularis. The sequence continues at coordinate 116,598 of VZZY01000408.1, forward strand.
ACATTTGTTCCTACAATAAACTGTTGTATCTTATTAGATATAAGATTCTTATTTTTAAAGGTCGTTGTTGTCACACTTCAGCTCTGGTTTTAATGCCTGTACCTGGCTTTTGATGCGTGGAACTGAGCTTTGTGTTGATGGGTACAAAGCGCTGATGCGCAGGATACTTTGAATAACCAGAAGAGATTTTGAGTTTTGTGATGTATTTTTTTCTCAGACATCACCAAGCTAAGCGTGAAGCTTCACCCACAGAGGATCCTGTGAAATCATCTTACTGTTACAGAGGCAGAATTTTATTCCCCCTTTTTTTTGGTTACTTTTGAGCACAGGATATGACCTTGGTGCTCACTGTGGCTTTCTCAGCTATCTGAATGTGAAGCAGGTTCCTTGTGTTTTCTGAAATGTCCATTTTTCTTATTGCTCATTTAATTTCTGAAACATTTTTCTGTACTAGACTTGAAATCTATAATGTGTTAATTCCACAGCTCAAAGCCAAACAAAACCGTTTTTAAAAAGCTTCACTGTTGCCCGTTTAACTTCCTGTAGTTGAAGGGTAGTTCCACTAACGTGATTTTCCTCAGCCTCCTTCCCTGAAAATTACACTTGGACAAAACTTGTCCACTGAACCTGGTTATAGACCGGATTTTGTTTCAGAATCTACCAGGCTGACCATTGTTTGCTTTTTAAATCCCAAATTATTGTCTCTGAATTCGGGAATGAGCTCTGGGAGCATTGGGAAGATTGTCAGAGTCGTGCGAAGGGAAGTAATAGTTTTTCAGGGAAGAAATGGATGAGAAAATGGAAAGCAATAATCACGCCATGACTTAAATCCATAGTGCACCCGCATCCCTCAGTGCTGAGGACTCATTGCCCTGGATCTTCACCCCATCTCAGAAAAGATCTGTTAGAACTTGAAAGATCTGTTAGAACTTGAAAGATACGCAGAGGAGCAGTGAGGCTGGTTACAGTACGCAACAGCTTTTGCTTAAGAGACATTTCAGCAGCTTGGAAGCGAGTTGACAGGGGAGGGGTATGATAGAGGGATATAAACTCACTAATGGCGTGGAGAAAGTGAAGGATTGTTCCGTTTCTCCCACTAAGGGAGGAGGTGGTAACAACTGAATGTCATCCTCAAGTTATAAATGGAAGAAAAGAAACTGCCCTTTCCCTCAGCACCCTCTGTCCTGGAAATCAGACTGATTTCCCTGCTGCAAATTGTAACCCTCTCTCTGAAAGTTGTTCATAAAACAAATACATGCCCATAAAAGTGTACTTACGAACCAGTGTTTCTGGGGGAAGCCCATTTGCAGAGATTCAGCAGTCAGCTCAGTGGTGTGCAAGCATCAGACATTTCATAAGGTGACTGTGGAGAATGTTCTTATTGTTCAGAGCAGCAGTTTCAAGAATGAAGCGTTTCATTTTGGAAAGCTAAATTACACAGCGGAGCTGACATGACTGATTCATGTGCCTCTACAGTACTGGCTGTAACGTAGTTCAAATGTGTTCAAGACCAGGCTGGATGGGGCTTTGAGCAACCTGGTCTAGTGGGAGGTGTCCCTGCCATGGCAGGGGGCTTGGAACTAGATAATCTTTAAGATCCCTTCCAACCCAAACCGTTCTCTGATTCTATGACTTCCAAAGCCACAGAAAATAGTTCTGTGTTTAACGGTCTCAATGGATAAACAGAGCAAAAGCAGTTGATGTGCTCGCACATTCCAGCCGCTTCTGAACAACGATGGAAATACTGCTTTTCTGCCTTTGGAGCGCTGGAATTTCCCTTTAAAAAGACCTTTGTATGTAAAAAGTGCATGTTTTCAGTTTGTCCATATTAGTATGTCACCCACGCATAGTTAAAATCTCAGGGTTTTATCTGACTTTTCTGCTTTCGTAGGCAGACACGTAATATTTATACTGTGCAGTCAGGGAAAGTGATGATTGAAGGTACCACTGCATGGGAAAACGACGTGGGTTATCTTATCTGTTCCACTGTAAACTGTGATCCATGAGTTGTGTCATCTGTGGATCATGGATAACAATGACAAAGGTAACTAAAACCATCATTGAGCTTAAATTTGCCATATGGGGACACACGGCCCCACTGAAAAATTTCTAAGCATCTGCAAACTGAGATAGAAAAATATATAAAAAAGGGAAGATCAGCAATGACAGTGGGAAAAAGCTTCTCATCATGCTCAACAGAGACCTCAATCCTTTTCTTTTCTTTTTTCTTTTTTCCTTTTTTTTGACAGGCGACCTCAACTTCTTGAAGAAAACCCATTATCTACTAACATTCTGATCAAAGCTTGTGCAGTGTTGCCCCAACAGTTTTCAGTTAGAAGCCACCAAAACCAAACCTCAGCTTTGAAGGTTCTGTTCTTATTTTCAAGTCATCCTCATTTGTTCATTTGTCCTCCCAAATACTTGTGGGTATGGTTTTGTTTTGCTTGTTCACAGTGATTTGATAGACTGCCTTTCCATGTCTGGTATAACGTTGGGTGAGAAAAGAGTGCTCAGGAAGGTATTGCCAAAGAGATGGCCCACCTACCAACCTCATGTTCCGGGTCTTTCCTAGAAAAGACCAAAAAGCCATGAGAAGCAAAAAGATGCATGATGTATCTGCTGATCTCAGGTCACGTAAGAAGGTGGTCGAGAAGGCCAACAGCATCCTGGCTTGTGTCGGAAATAGTGTAGCCAGCAGGACTGTGGATGTGATTGTCTCTCTGTACTCAGCACTGGTGAGGCCACATCTCAAATACTGTGTTCAGTTCTGGCCCCACACTCCAAGAAGGACATTGAGGTGCTGGAGCATGTCCAAAGAAGGGCAACAAAGCTGGTGAAGCGTCTAGAGAACAAGCCTTATGAGGAGCGGCTGAGGGACCTGGGGTTGTTTAGCCTGAAGAAGGCTCAGGGGAGACCTTCTTACTCTCTAAAACTATGTGAAAGGAGGTTGCAGTGAGGTAGGAGGTTGGTCTCTTCTTGCAAGTAACAAGCTGTAGGACAAGAGATAGTGGTCTCAGTTTGTGCCAGGGGAGGTTTAGGTTGGATATTAGGAAAAATGTCTTCCTGGAAAGGGTTGTCAACCCCTAGAACAGGCTGCCCAGGGCAGTGGTGGAGTCCCCATCCCTGGAGGGATTGCAAAGCCGTGGAGATGTGTTTTCTGAGGGACATGGTTTAGTGGTGACCTAGAAGTGCTGGGTTAACAGCTGGACTTCATGACCTTATAAAGGTCTCTTCCAGCCAAAATGACTCTGTGGGGAAGGTCTGCTGCAAGTCCCCATGTAGCGGTGCACGGCCGCGGCGTCTGCCTCCCAGGGCCTCAACTTTGTGTGTGGAACAAACACCCGTGGGCACCGCGGGGCTCCAACAGCCGCTCCTCCCCAGGATGCCCGGGAAGTGACTGCACAGGTCGTAAATTTAGTAAACAATTTTTAACATCGGTCTGTGAAGCACCACAGCCCTCAAAAGGAAGGAGCTGCTTCCCCCTGTAACCACCTGGGAGCCAGCTGGAAACCTCCTCCTTACGCGCTGCCGTTACTGGTCCCAGTAGGAATGGGGGCCGAGCAACCGCTCTTGGTATTTTTCAGTCTGTTGGGCTTTCCCCTTTAGTTCGCACCTAGCAAAAATAAAACCGCCCCCTTCCTTCCTAGGGCGCAGCAAGCCGTTGGCGCTCCGGAAAACCGGAGGAGCGGGGGCTGAACCCATCTCATCCCGCTGCCACACACCGGCCTCTCTCAGTCCCCACGTAATCCACGACGCAACCAGCATCAATCTTCTCTGCCAGCAGCCCCGTTTTACCGGCGGCTGCAGGTGCCGGTGGGCACCGTGGGACGCAAACCGCGTCTCCCCCGCCCAGCCCCGCGGCTCCCCCTCAGGGGCGGCCGTTGGC
>VZZY01000408.1:120682-151690 GCA_013400335.1 Eurystomus gularis
TGATGGCGGGCAGGGGTAGAGGCACGGAGGCCGCCGCTTGTCCTCCTCCCGCCTGTCCGCTCGCAGCCCCGCCCGCGGCTCTGCGAGGCCTGCGGGAGGTGCTCGGGCCTCCCGTGCCACAAAATGGCACCTGCTGCTGGCTCTCAGCTGCCCTGTGGCAGCGATGGCAGCTGAGCGGTGGTAGGCATCTGGTAGCATAGCGTGGGTCCCGAGATGTCTTCTCGGAGTCTAGAGCTTAGGTGTGCCCCTGTGGTGACATTGCCGTCTGTGGGAAAAGCACCTAGACGCTGGGCAGGTTTCCACTCCCGAATTTAATTGTGCCAGGGATTGTAGAATCATAGGATGGTTTGGGTTGGAAGGGACCTCAAAGATCATCTAGTTCCAACCCCCTGCCATGGCAAGGACACCTCCCACTAGACCAGGTTGCTCAAGGCCTGTCCAACCTGCCCTTGAACACCTCCAGGGATGGAGCATCCACAGCCCCCCTGGGCAACCTGTGCCAGTGTCTCACCACCCTCAGGGTAAAGAATTTACTTCTAAAAGGAAATGTAACCAGCCGTATTACAACCAAACCCGCTTCTCCCTGTTCTTCCATCATTTTTCAACATCTGTGAGGTTTAAGGCTTAAATTACCTGTGATTCCCATCTTGCTTTTGTGCTCCCTGCAGTCTTTCCTTTGGTGGTGTCGTGCTTTCCTCGACACTTCTGGTATCAGAAACAGATCACAGTCCCTCCTCCTTTAGGAGAATCTGGTCTGCTGCCAGTGAAACAGTTTGGAGATCCTTAGCCGATCCATATTTACTACATGTTGAAATTCTACCAGTCTCCCAACCATCACCTCTTCGACATTTGGCTGTATCTCATACACTCCTTTTGATGGACATAGTCTCAGCTCTTCTCACTACTCCTTTTTCAGGCACTCTCAAAACTCAACATTGCTTCCTACTCAACAAGCTGACCACTGTCTTCACCCTCTTACTGTCTTCTTATTTTTTTTCTATTTCGCCTCTGTAAATCTTAAAAATCAATCCTTTACTTGCCAGTGCCATTGCTAAAATGGTTTTCTGTGTCAGTCATTTCCCATTGACCTCAGAAATCTAAGGAAAGACTTTCCACGGAGGAGGTTGCCCAGACACTTGAATATCAGGACAATGAAATGTGCAGGAGATTATCACAGTATCACAGAATCAGTAGATCACAGGGGTTGGAAGGGATCTCTGGAGATCATCTAGTTCAACCCCCTTGCTAAAGCAGGTTCACCCAGAGCAGGGTGCCCAGGATCATGTCCAGGCAGGTTTTGAAAGTCTCCAGAGAAGGAGGCTCCTCAGCCTCTCTGGAAAGCTTGGGCCAGGGCTTCAACACCCTCACAGGAATGAAATGAAGTTGTTCAGATGGAACTTCCCATGTTTCAGTTTGTGCCTGTTGCCCCTTGTCCTGTCACTGACAAGAGTCTGGCCTCATCCTCTTAACACCGGCCTTTTAGCTATTGATCAGCATTGATCCGATCCCCTCTCAGGCTTCTCTTCTCCAGGCTAAACAGTCCCAGGGCTCTCCGCCTTTCCTCGTCAGCGAGATACGTTTGTCGTAGCATAGAGGAATTTCCTCTGTGTGTAATTTTGATATTATGGCTAAATCTCCTCTGACTGTGAAATCTTTAGTGACAAACCTACGCAGTGAAGGGCATGCGGCTCCTTGAGCAGTTGAGCCAGCAGTTGTCTGTCCTGGACAGCTGAGCCAGCGCTGTCTGGTTTTCACATCTAATGCCCAGACTAATCATTCCTTCCAGTGGAGCCATTACTTGTCAACATGTTCTCAGCATCTTGTCTCTGGTGTCCCTTTGTAAGAAGTCCCAGCACCAAATTTCCACTTTGATTTGTTTTCTCCTATTTCTTCTTCATCAATATATCCTGTGAACTTCATCTTGCGTCTTCTGCCACCTCCTGCACAGATGTAATGATGCATCCCTTCATTTGTTTAGGACCTGTAGCAACCACAGTAAATGGTACACACCGTGACACTTAATACGTAACAAAGTGACACCTTAATTTGATTTATTACTGAGAAAAAAAGTAATAAGGATGTAACAAATATAATAAGGAAGGAAGTCCTGGGCTTTCGTATTTGTGCAATTAAACGTGGGGAAAATGGAACAGGCAAGACTGTCATCATGCTGTATTCAGCCTTACCAAACCTCACCACAGTTCCAGTTGCTGGTGACTGTCTCTCAAGGCCTGGCAGCACTGGAGATGAATGGAGGACATCAGAGATGAGAAGGCTCAGCAGTAAAACATGAACTGGAGCTCACTACAGGCATAAGTCAGAAAGCTCCCTTAGATTTGAACCAGTCAGTGTGTGTTTGTTGCCCCATACAGGATAAGATAACTTTATATCAGCAGTCGATAGGTTTATTTATCTCATATAGGTCGATGTAGTTCAGCAATAAAACATATCCAATCACCTTGTACAGATACACCTCTAAACTTTATACTGTTGTTAAAAGGAGTGGAGAATGGTGCTTTTCCAAGGCAATGTTCCTCTAGTCCTAAGCTTGTGTTCACACCTACTGGAGTTGTGCACCTTCTCTGACATTTAGGTGTGCTAGGAAGGGAAGATTTTCTTTCTTTAAGGGTTATCTTTCTGTTGGCGCTTGAAGTAAAATGTTAATTTTTAATTTAAACGTGTTTGGCTTTGCCTCATGCAATGGGCAGTCATCACTTGGAGTTGTCTTCTGGTATCCAGCTGTGTCCCCATCTTTCGATGGTGCTGCATCAAGGGGTTAGGGATTAACTGGAGCAGCTTGAAAGAGCTGTTAAAGGGCTTGAAATGATCCACCCCATTCATGTGATCAAAAGAAGACAAGGGAGATTCCGTAAGGGATCTGGAATGGCCAAAGCTGAGTTTTAGACCATGTATCAGTGGTGGACTCCTGTGGTCTTGTAGGGGTTGCTGATGTACAGGGAAGAGGGGGTTTGGGGATCCATGGTGGGCCTGTGAAAGTATGACTTGGTGTAAGAGTTATAATCTTCACAGGCAAAATATACTTATGTAAATTAAAGAACAGTTGCTCAAAGAGAGCAGAATGTAGGTGGTTTTGGTGAGTTTCTTAACTCGTTATTGCCTGGTGGCAATAGTTGGTATGTGATCCCCGTCTGATCCTCCCTCTCCCTGTACGCCTCTCTGCAGTGGAACAGGGCTAATGGTCATGCTTGGGAATAGCTAAAATATGTTAGAGCCTGTGAGAGAAATGAAAAATTTGGTCCAACTCTGCCATATCCTGAGACCATATCGGGAACATCCGTCTCCTTTCCACTTACCTGCTCACCTTTCCCCCAATACGTTATCCTTACACCAGGCAGCATTCCCAGCTCACCCTCTTTAATTCCCATGGAGCTGTTGCAAGTAGCAAAGTTCACAGAATCGCTATGGTTGGAAAAGACCTTTAAGATCATCAAGTCCAACCGTTATCTGTCTGTACCAGGCCCACTGCTACACCATATCCTTGAGCACCATATCTAGATGGCTTTTAAATACATCCAGGGATGGTCATTCAACCACTTGTGGGATTCAGCCACTTGTTGTAGGTGTGTAAAAAGCTGGTGCTTTTACATCTCACGTTTTCTGTTGCTGGACACACTGCAGACGCCAGTTTGGTTTGGGGTTTAGTAGTTCTGGATTACCTGAGGTACCTGATCTGCTGCATCTGGAGACACTTCTTTATAATGCGGTAATTAGCCTGATTATTTTTCTTTGAAAGGGAAAGGGTGAGACTCTTCTCATGTTCAGCCTAGTGAATTTGTACCAAGATCTGATCAAAACAGAGGATGCGTTGCAGTAGGTACATGGCTGCGGTGATCAGGGCAGGACAGTGCGTTGAGTGGAAGACAAGCCCAAGCCAGTGACTCCTGAGTAATTTATGCACAGCACAGGCATGTTAACAAAGAGCTCGTGATTACTGTAGTCACCCAAATTATGTATAAACATACTGCGTATAAAATGCTCCAGGAAAGTAAGAAATAGGAGGTCAAGATTTTCTGGCAGCAGCTTCTGGAAGGAACAGAAGAGAGATTTGTGATTGCTTGTGAGAGCTTTATCTCCTCATCTGTGGTGAAGAGAAGACTTATTTAAATATTATTAAGGAGGAATGTGCTGCAGTTTTGCCCTTCCCAGTCTGAGGGTTAAATTTGCATTTCCTTCGATGTCTCTCCAGCTAACTTGAAAATAACTTCCATGTGTCAATTCTCCTCTCTTTAAAAATAGCTGGAGTTCCTTCTAAATTATGTTCAATATTCAGAACATACCACCAAAGTACAAATATCTCCCAGTACTTGAATGTAGTTTTAATGTCTTCATTTCAAGACGATCTTGAGAGTTAGAAGACCTACCTTGTTCTTTCCTCAGTGCTAAAGAGCAGCAGTCTCCTAGTACACAACCAGTGTCTTAAACTCATGACACCTTTCTCAACGTTAGCTTTGGTAAGTTATTTCACATGTGGTGCTGAGGGCCATGGCTTAGTGGTGCCCTGGCAGTGCTGGGTTAACAGTTGGACTTGATGATCTGAAAGGTCTTTTCCAACCAGAATGATTCTGTGATTTTTGTTATGTAGACAAAGAAACGAGGAGTGAGGTGAAGTCCCTTTGTGGGGACCACACGAAAGCTGGTTTTTAGTGGGTGTTGAGACCCCAAGATTCTCATGTCACAGGCCTGGTTTCAGACCATGACGACGCATTGCTAACCAGGCTGTCTTTTGGCTGCCCGGCTGGTAATCCGATCAGGAATATTTGGCAGAAGGACACAGAAGTTACACTTCCATGCTTTTTGTGAAGAATTGTAGGAGAGAAGAGACTCGGACTGAGGGAGAGGCAGGAAGAATTGAGTCACTGCCTGCTTCGAGAGGCAGCCAATGCTTGGCCAGTGCTCCAGTGATATCTGGAGAGGGTGCTGTCAGTCCCCAGCCAAACCATCAGAAGCTACAGAGAGGAGACAACCAGGGTGTGAACTAAGTAGCCTGAGCTAGGCATGCAAGAGCGGACTGAAGGTGTTTGCAGGGTCCTGCCTTGGCGGGGAAGAGTTGGAAGAGTTGCACTGAGGAGCAGGAGGGATGCAGGAGAGAGGACGGAGGTGCTATGATGGGGCTGCTGGGGAGATGCAGGGCGTTGTGCACCACCCATGAGCTGTGCCGCCTATGGAACGATTTGTAATTGAGGAGCTCTGATTACCATTCAGAGAAGAAAACAAGGGTGGCAGAGCATAGTTCTGTCTCCTTTTGCGATGAAGTGGGATTGGAATGAAGGGCGCAAGATCACATTTAGGGCCAATACAGCTTTGCAGGCTCTTTCACCAAGAATGTCTTTGTTTCTTTGAAGATGAGATTACTAGATTCTGACCGAGCTGTCTGTCTCCATGGTAGCAGAGCAGGCTATGGAGGGGACGAATGCAAACCCAAGTTTTCGTTTCGGCTAATGTTGTTTTCTTAGGACTTGCCTGCACTGGGACGCTCAGGAATGTTAAAATGAAATAAACTCACGCACATATGCTAAGCTGCACTAGACCTCTGTGTGGATGCTCTCATTCATTGTAACTTAGGTCACTGTATCTTAGCCTGCGGTGAAATAAAACTGCCTTTCTTCTGAATGAAAATGCAATAAAGCCTCACTTATGTACATGGACTAGTTAATTTGTCTTGACGAGACATTTTCCTTAGTGCTCCCGTGTAAACGAAGCCTTCAGTGAAGACAGTACTGAGGCCACATTGTTGGGCAACAAAGATCCCAAGCTTAGCTGAGAGTGGTGTTAGGATATGATAGGACCAGACACCAGCTTCTCCTTGGGAAGCCCTTGTTAACACAAATCTAAAAATATCTGCTTCTTGATGCAAACAGTCACATCTATTATAGAACATTTCAATCTGCCTTTTTGAAGAAGTTTATAGTGAGGCAATTCCAGAAATATTTGGAGGCTTCATATTTCCTTGATCCTAGCCAAATTGGTTTCAGGCCTCATTATGGTAGGGAAAGTATAAGACTGTCTGTCTTATTAGCTTACTGGCAATAGCCAAAGACTGAGTTTACGTATCAATTATCTACAAAAAATAGGGTCAGGAAGTTTGGGGAGGTCCATGACAGACAAATATACTTCCTGGGAAAATATGTTTCACAAATAAACTGGCATTTCTTTCATTGTAGAAGGTCACCATGAAAATGACAACTCACCTTGTGTTACAGGATTTATTGCGTGAGGTATGACAAGGTAGAATGAATACAGAGTCTTATCAGGATGAAATATCATAGAGGTGACTCCGCTAACTGGCAGAGCTCAGAATTTCCTATTTTGTGATAAGGGGTAGATACGTGTCTTTCAATATGTCTTAAATACTTGCATTTAATTCTTTCTGGTCTTTGAAAATAAGAAATGCTGCAGATACATTGTCAGTGATCACAGCTGTAGGTACTCTTGCCTCCCCAGAAGCTAAGAAACATTTCCCACAAGAACAAGAAATAGGATCATTAAGATCTTCAATCAGTTAAGAATCCGTTTCACACTTTCCCTATCAAAAGAACCTCCCTGTCTTTATCTGAAAGGGCATTCCCACAGGATGATGAATGTAGGTAACACCCTGGTTCCTAAGCTCGAGCTGACTGTATGCCAAAAGTTAATTGAAATCTGAAGATGGAGATGTGGGAGAACAAGAGTCAGCAACAACTCTTTGAAAGATCCAGAGCAGAAGACTCCAGGGATCTGCCATGTTTGTCAGCCCATGTGAGTATGTCTGTCTGGACCTGGATAATATGTCACATTCTCTGAAGAAAATGTTTCTCTAAGACCTGAGGAATGTAAAATGAGAGGTACAGGGAGAATCAAGAGATGTATGGGTGGTAGCTCTAAGCCAGAGCAGAACTGTATGGATCTTGTGTGGTTTGGTTTTTTTTTTTTTCCAAATCATTAGTTACACACTGGAAATCAAATGAATTTTTTTCACCAACAGAAAAGGAGCAATATTTAAAGGGATTAATACTTAACAAAGACCTGATGCTCAAATGCTGAAAATAAGTGATCAAAAGCAGGAAATTGTAACAACAAAAAAAATTGTTGCATTGAGAAAAGCAAAATAGAATAAAAAAGTGTAAAAGAAATACATTATACACTGGGGCCACCTACTGGGTATTGTTGAATTAGCAGAGCAAATGGTAGAACTGGAAGAGTCAGTTGGCGAGAGTCCAGAACAGAACAACAGAACTGTCTTGCTTTTAAAAGCAAAACCAAACCGAGAAAAAAATCATCCCCAAAAAACCCCGAGAAAAACAAGGTATAAAATCTATGTTCTGGAAACTCGGAAGTTTTTTACTCTTTAGGAAGTTTCAGAAAAAGGAGCTGAACTTGTTACGGGGTTTCATTTTTTTTATGGTTATCGGTCATCCAAAGGGATGTTATAATTTTTTTTCCAACGATAACGTTGTCCCTTGTGGTCTAATAAAAGCAGCTGCTGCCGAGAGTGATGCCACTGCTTGGATCTGGATTCTGTCCTAGCTGGAATGCCCATCTTCATCTTTCTCCTTCATAAAGTTGAAGTATGTTGTCCTAAAGGGATCTCAAAGACAACTTCAAAATGTTTAATTCTGATGCTTTAAATTAGTCCCACGTGAACCACATAGTAGAGTTCATCCATGATAGTGTATTAGGAAAAGTTTCCACAGCGCTTCCCTCTGTGGGTAAGAAAACTCTTCTTCTACCATCTGTATCAATACAATCTGTAGCAATGAATTATCATAAATGTCTTACGGTAACACCAGATTCTAAAGGAATCAAGAGCAAAATTTCAAGGATTTGGAAGAGAAAGCTTGTCCTTCATTTCAGACAGAGTCTGTCCTTCAGAGGAAGGTGGCATTAAGCTGATACAGACACTAACATGTTTTGGGTAGAGCTGTAGGCTGCAGGTGGAAGCAGGCTCCACACGAGGTCCAGCTGATGGTCCCCCACTGGTGCTGCCACCCCAGTCCTGCTCAGTGAGCCCTGGTGTGGCTGGTTGGCAGGAGAAGGACTTTGTATGCCATGGGAGGTCAAGGCATAGGAAAGATGATGTGGTGCTCTGCTGTAAAGACATGAGAGATGGGCTTTGGTGTGTCACAGGGTATAGTAGGAGCAGGCATTGGTGTGTCAGAGGGTACAGCAGGAGCAGGCAATGCTGTGTGGGTTTCGCTCATCGGAGAGAAGTGTTTTTGAGTGGGATGAAAAGAAGGTTAGCTTCCAGGCTGGCCCTCTTAGGGACTGTAGGAAGAACAGTCCCAGCCCAACGCCTACTGCTGTGATTGCCTCAGGTAATGGTGTTGGAGGGAGCACAGTGTACCTCCTCCTTTCAGCCCCAGTCAAACTCTGAAAAACTTGGTTCCCCAGGAGAGCTTTCCATCCAGTAGGACAAGGCAAGAGACCGCCTGGTTATCCAGCAAGAACTTGGCCAGTTTTGGCCTCAGTTGTTGCGATTTCTGCTTCTGGTTGTTTTGTAACTGAATAGAAGTGGAGAATAGAGCTCAAGAGCTTACTCCACAATTAAAAAAGAACAATGTGGGCATGATACAGACGCAGTGATGGGGAGAAGTCTGAGCGAAACGTATACTGTCCGCACAAATGGTAGGGGAGAGGCACCATTTTTCACTCAGAGCATCTGAGCAGTACCCTGTGCTTGCTGATGCTGAAATATCAGAATGGGAGGAAAAGCCCTGTCAAGGCTGCAAGTCTGCTCTGTGGTTTTCCAGGCATTTCACTGTGGATTTATAGTCGGTAAACTTGGCTTCTGAATTATAGGGATGTATTCAATTTTTTTTGCTGGCTCCAGTATGTTGCTGATCTTCTGTGAACAATCTTTTCTTCAGAGAAGTTTCCAGTTCTTAGGGAATGGATTGAAGATTTAAGTTCTGTTTTCTTCCCTGATGAAAATAATATGCTGGTCTTCAACTGGTCGGCAAGAGCAAGTCTAGCTTTCAACATATGTGCTACTTGGTCTTTACTGAAAGCAGCTATCATAGAATCATAGAATTGTTTTAGTTGGAAGAGACCTTTCAGATCATCAAGTCCAACTGTTAACCCAGCACTGCCAGGTCACAAAACCATGTTCCTCACCACCACATTTACATGGCTTTTAAATCCCTCCAGGCATGGGGACTCCACCACTGCCCTGGGCAGCCTGGACCAGGGCTTGACAACCCTTTTGAGGAAGAAATTTTTCCTGATATCCAACCTAAACCTCCCCTGGTGCAACCTGAGCCCATTTCCTCTTGTCCTAACACTTGTTCCTTGGGAGAAGAGATCAACATATAGTCACAGCTTCATACAGTATAACCAAATATACTCATAATCTCAATGAGAGGCTTTTACCAATCTGAACCGGGTAAAAACCAGTCTGTAATAGCAGTGAACAACTGTCTGGTATCTTGTCAGGAGACTTGACACAATCTGTGCAATGCTTGAGCACTGGAGAACACACCACTCGTGATAAATACATTCTGTGTTTAAAAAGCTTCCAGAGATACCTTCCAGTCAACATGACTATGATTCTGTGATAAGTCCTGTGAAAAAGAAAAGCTAATTCTGCCTGCCTGAAATGAAAGCTGGCAAAGTTCAGCTGCACTTACTACAGCCCATGAGTATTTTTCATGTGATTTAGGAATTATTCCAAACACGGTGACATCATTCACACAGCTCTGGACTATACAACGGTTACAAAGAATCACTGCTATCATTCTTTGGCTGTCGATAGATGTCTATATATTTAAGCCTGAAATATCTATGAAGCCCCGTAGTCCTGGTCCCAGGTTACTTGTGGATATGTGCTCCATAACAAGAGTAGAAAACACCTCTGCACTGTGAGTTTTTTAAACGGTTCTACAGCAAGTGGCCCATGAATCACGAGAAGGAAGTGATCAGTCACCACAGCCTTCCCTGGCTCCCCCAGGACTGTGCGGAGATGTGTCATACCCTTGGTTTTCCTCTTCATCTATCAATGTCAGCATCTGTACTAGTAAAGAAAGCAGGATCAGAGCCTGAGCACTCTCACATGGTCATCTATCCTGTGGGGTTTGTCCTTACCAGTCAGCACTCTCCCAAACAACATGTGGCCACGGTTTCAAGGACGGTACAGGCTGGGAATGGTTCCCTGAGGCCACCCCATTTTTGATGGGAAGAGAATTTAAGCTTGGAGACCTCGGCGACGGGACATCCTGCTTATTATTCGCACGCTTGTGGCAACACAAAAACGTCCAAAGTTCTGTGTATCTGCAAGGAGTCAAGCAAGAGAATGTGGTTTCTCAGGTGACTCACTGGACATAAAGAAGGTTCAGTCAGTGGCAAACATTGAAGCATTGCTGGTCGATTTGAGTACCATAAAAACCGCTCATCTCGTGTCTAGGATTACTTAAGAGCTTGCAGCTGTCTTTCTGATGAAAAAGGAGCTGTAATGGTTTACACATTTCTATCTACAGTGCATTTTGTTGCTAGTATCATGTGATGTCTCCCAGATGTTTTCAAACAGATTCTCTGTTCACCTTCTTCATGCCACCCTTGATTTCCAGACCTCTTCTCATATTCCCAGCTGTCTCCTTCCCAGTTTTAGTAACCCTGATCTATTCCACTTCTTCTTTATAGGAAGGCCGCTCTGTGGTTCAAAATTATCTTTGCTAGGTTTCTCTCTACCTTTTCATTTCTGCTGCACCCTTTCAGTCATGTTCTTGGTATTCATAATACACATAATTTACTTTGCCCAGTAGCCTGACAACATTTTTGGTCCTGTTCAGATTTCCTTTCCTAATAATTCATAGCTTTTCTTTTCATCTTTTGTTTTAAAATAATTATTCAACACTGATAATTGATACTTGTGTTGATATTTTCATGTAGCTGCCTATTATATCTTTAGAATCTCACTCCACGGTACTAATAGGGGCCATCACTACATTTGTACGCAAAGGTAGGATTGTGCTTTCATGCATCGTTTTACATTTGTTTACATAATTGTAATTTCCTCCACTATTTTTGTACTTAGTCACTGAATCTCCTGAGGCTCATCTGCGGTTTGTTTTCAGCCCTCATTCCTACATGTATAACAGTGTCGGCAGCACACCATGTCTCTTTCTGAGTCACACCTTTTTGTGGTCATTTTGGATATGATGAATGCCTACACAGGTCATAGAGATGCTCCATGTCATCTGAGCCTGTTGGCATTTACTCCTGTCTCCTGTTTTTTTGAATAATTGTAATGACACAAGGGCTTTTCCTGTCTTGTCAGGGTATTTTCTTTTTTAATCTTGCCAAATGTCTTTTTTAGATCTCTGTAGACTATGTTAACTTCTTCTCCCTTGTCTGTAGGCTTCTTGATTCCCTCAAGGAGGAACAGTAGATCTGTGAGGCAATGTAGTAGCTTCCTTAAAGCATATGAAATTCTATCTTTATTCTCTTTTGCTGGTGTCAGTCATTTACAGGAAACAGATACTGCCTCTGCTTGGTGTATGTAGAGATATATTCACAGAATCATAGAATGGTTTGGGTTGGAAGGGACCTTAAAGGTCATCTAGTTCCAGCCCCTCTGCCATGGCAGGGACACCTCCCGCTAGACCAGGTTGCTCAAGGCCCCATCCAGAACGGAAATGGACACCCAAAATTATGCAGAGAAAAAATATTTCTGGAATGTATAATTTGTTTGCTTTGTTTGCACTGCTTTAATAATCTTCTGACAGAACTGCAACAATGCATACGTTGTGCGTTTACCGTTCACAGTTTCCTCGGTCAGGAAATGCTGCTGAGGCAAATTATGTTTTCCCATCAAAAAATTCCTGAGTAGTTATGCAGAGGAAACTACCCACTAGTAAATAGATATTATTACTTTTTCCTATTCCATTGCGGTAAAGATGTTCAAAATACAAAGCAATGCTAGAGAGGATCTGTTTTGACCAAACACTAGTTTGTTCCGTGCTACGAATCAGAAAATAAAGGACCCTCGTAACTGAAGAAGAATTGGGAAAAAAATATCCTGACAGGCTGATTATGTTTAACTGTTCCAGTCACTAGATCTTCAGTCTTCATTGCAATCAATTAACTGAAGAGAATGAAATGCCAGACATTGCAGAGCTCAGGTGTGGATGACATGTCAGCTCCCTGCGTGTTCCAACAAGCAAGCACTTGCTCCGCAGAAGAAACAGAATTAATTGACCTTGGACCTGGCTATTGACCCATGGAGCCATTTATCTTGAGTGGCTAAATGTCACTAACAGGAATAGAAATGGCTGCTTATAGAGAACTAGCACGTCCACACCCCCCTATCTCCTTCTGCAGAACTTGAGATGGTCAGCCTTCAAAAGAAGTGGTTTCCCCTGAAAGGGAAGGATGCTGGAGAATGTACTAATTTGCTTTGAGTTCTTTCTGCTGGCTTGTGATGAATTATTGCTAGATGCTATCAGACTGTTCACATGTGGAGTTGGAGAGCAATCTCTCTTGGATCTTTTTTGTCATCAAGCTAAACTGATCAGGTGGCATAAAGTCACGTCCTAGAGAAAGGTAGAAGATACACTGCTCTGTTAGTCCCTCTGTACAACCATGCTGCTGTTTCTCTCTGGTTGACTCTGTACTTGGACAAAGTTAGCCCAAGGATGAAAAACAGCTGTGTGAAACAGAACCCATGGAAGAATCATGATGTGAGGAAAGCCTTTCTGAGGAGTGCAAAACGCAGTCTACTTTAGAGTTAGTCGATCCACATCTGTAATTGATCAACTGAATCTATGATTTAGAAGTCCTTTCACATTCCTTGATTGTGCATTCCTTGATTGTGCTAAGTTCGGACATAGCATTACCCATGAGTAATGCTTTCTGTGATCTTTGATTGGCTAGAAGACCCCATCCCATGCTGGCAGACAGTGACACGTTACTCAGTTATTCATGCTTCACTTGCTTCCTGGCTGGACTACAAGAGTCTGATGTATTTGGTCACCAGGCTTTTCAGCACTTCGAACAATTCACCTAGAATAAAAAGCCCTCAGCCACGCTGTTTATTTTGACTCTATCATCAGACCTGTCCTCAGCTGTCTACAATCTCTTCCCACAAAGAAGTCAAAAGCAAGATTTGGTCCTTCTCATCACAGCGGGGTTTCCCACAATGGCCAAAAAGCATCTACAGCTTAGTGTGGACAACTAGACTCATCTGTCCCGGCAGACTATTCTCTTTGCTCCCTATCTCCACCTCAGTAGGGGTAAATGCTGTCATAAAAGTTGTCTGTTCAGGAGACAGAATGTTCTTGGAGACCACTCTGGGATTGTGAAATACATATCATGGGATATAAGGACAGTCACAAACCTCACCTGCCACTCAAAGTGCAGGACACATTGATTTGACCTTCTCTAGAAAAACCACAGAGGCACCATACATATTTATAATAAACCCAGCTCCACCAGGAGATGACACTTCACTGCCCAAGCATCTTCCTTTGGGAAGAAGACAAGAGAACAAACAGCACACAAGAGGCAAGAAGTCATGCTGCTTAATGCATTTTGGAATGACTCTCCACTGCCACGCTAGTGAGTGAGGTATGAAGAACTCTTGCAAAGCTGAGCAGAAAGTTGCCTACTTCCCATGCTGGTCTTGATGCAACCTTGATACCTGCTTCTTTGAACAAGGTGTAAACAGAGCTGAGAAAGTAAACGCACCCTCCTCTCCGAACACATTTGGTTCTGCCATTTGGACATTTGCAATACTGTGTGACACACAAACTATGCATAGTCGACATTTTTCTCTTGCAGTTTTTATGACTGAGGCCTAGATTCTGCAAAACCACCCCTCATTCTCCTCTGTGCTCAGCTGCAAATTCCTTACCCAATGTATTCCAGCCTCCACTCCCTCTACCAGATGCCAATTTTTTTTGGTCAAGCTTCTAGCTTCCTTCTCCATGGCGAGAGCTCTTGGGCAGACTTGGCAAATATGGGAACACACCAACAAGAAAAGTGATTGTCATACCTATAGGGAAGTGCAAAACATGTACTAATAAAGCAATAAAACTAAATGAAGGTAGCACCCATATTTTTATCTTCTGCTTTTTACAAGAATCCACCTTCCTTCCTCTTCTACCTCATGAGAATTCAGCAGAAACTTAAAAGAAAATTAACACTTAAGTTTCAAGGCATTTTAGTGATAAGTAGAGTTGTGTGCACTTAAAAAAGTGGAGTGGAACCAACACCTTGGAAACTGGTGACAGAGATTCCTGCCAAAGTTTCATGAAGGACCTGTGAGAGAGCAAGTCAATTTCCATGCCTCATTTTCCATCATAAATAACCAAGTATGAACTCTATCTCTGTACAAGAACACCTTTTTTAACTGGTCATTGGTCATTTTGACCCTTGCATCCGAGTTATAATTGGCATGTACCACCTTTTCTCTACAAAAAAATGGAAGTTTTTTTCTCCAGGCCTTCTCTGCCACAGTTTCCAGAGGTCAATAAACACAGCAAATTCATCTCAGAAGGTGGCCAGGCTACTGGTTCTCTCTTCTGGGGTGAAATGTGAACTGCATTGGGATTGTCTTCAGTTATTTTCATGCATCTAGAATACTCTGAGACAGGAACTAATGTTCTCTGTGTTTAAACGTGGAATTAGTGAGCCTGTTATTTGACCCTGTGTGTAACTGTGCATATCTGTGGATGTGGAATTTGCAGCTGAATGCTGTAATGCGAGGAATTCTCTTGGTGATGTCTTTCCACCACACTCTAATTTGAGAAATTACAAGTAACTGGAACAACAAAGAAATTTTTAGAATCCTAAAAAAAGAAAATCAATATGATTAAGAGAAGGAGGAATCAATATGATTAAGAGAGGAAGGAAAACCTCTCTCGACCTGCTGGTCACACTCTTCTTAATGCATCACATCTGGAGTACAGTGTCCAGTGCTGGGCTCCCCCATTCAGGAGAGACGAGGAACTACTGGAGAGAGTTCAGCAGAGGACTACAAGGGTGGTTAAGGGACTGGAGCATCTGTGACAAGGAAAGGCTGAGAGCTCTGGGGCTGTTTAGCCTGGAGAAGAGAAGCCTGAGAGGGGATCTGATCAGTGCTGAAGGGTGGGGTCAAGAGGTTGGGGCCAGACTCTTGTCAGTGGTGCCCAGTGATAGGATGAGGGGCAATGGGCACAAACCCAGGAAGTTCCACCTGAACGTAAGGAGAAATTTCTTTCTTGTGAGCGTACCAGAGCTTGGCCCAGGCTGTCCAGAGAGGTTGTGGAGTCTCCTTCTCTGGAGAGATTCCAAACCCACCTGGATGCGATCCTGGGCACCCTGCTCTGGGTGACCTGTTGGAGCAGGGGGGTGGGATGAGATGATCTCCAGAGGTCCCTTCTAACTCCTACCACCCTGTGATTCTATGATTAAAAAGGAGAAACTTAAAGGTAATTATGTCTTTTTTGAGGACGTACTTTTTTATTTGTTTTATGCTTAAATCAGCTGAGAAAACTAGTTTCTAGAGAGGAAAGAGATTATGCCCACTCCATATTCCCTCTTTCTTATTTGCTGCTTTATTTAATTATATGCTTGCTTGCATTCAAATATTTTTGTGGCCTGTTCTTTGAAGCCAGTTAGATCTAACATCCTCCACAGCCCCCCTGCATCATCAAACAGAGGGCAAGAAATGACAAACAGGAGAAATTCTCAACTATTTACTGACAAATGGAGTACACAGTTTACAGAGTTTACACAGAGATTAGTTACAAAGAACCCTGTATGAAAGTACTTCTTTTACTGTTTTACATGCAATGTGTAAATATATACTAAAATAACTTACTTTCTTTGACCGTTTTATAAGAAGAGCCAAGAGTCCAGCTGGATTTAGTGTGAGACTCAATGTGAGTTATGTGCATTTAAAAAAAAAAAAATGGATAGAACTGTATTTGTGAAAGAATGAAGCGTAGTTTTCACAGCATCATCTTGTTTAACAGCCATTAAGAAGAATATCCCGAAAAATCTTCAGTGTCGTACAGAAACTATTACTTGAACAAGGGCTAAACCTAAATAACTCATTAATTCTGCTAATGACTAAGGAAAAAGTTGAAAATATTATCTCCACGGTTTTAAAAATATCTAGTCTCTGGGTTTCATCTTTGTTTTATGTTGGCAACGTTGTGCAGGAGGCAACAAAACTAGATGAACCCATACGACCAAGAACACAGGGTAGATGAAATCATAGAAATTGCTGATTTTCTGGCATTTAAGAGCTTCAGAGCCATTTCAGTCACTTCTCCTTCATTGGGTGAATCTTCAATAAACCGAGTCATTTCGCTCAGTGAAAGATTGCAAGGTAACTGAAAGGTATTAGCATCATTTTTGAAGGTGCCAAACTGAGGAGGCATATTTAGTGAGCCCTGGTAATATTCGATGTTCCCTTCACTAATGGTATCTGAAAACCCCTTAGTTGTATCTAAAACCCTCTGTTAAACTCACAATATCTATATTAACATATAGCTATTGCAATATGCTATTTAGATATCACTATAATACGATCTTCTTTCGTAATAAATTTGACAATCTTGCATTTACATTTCCGAGACCATTCTTCACGTTCTGCCTGACCTTTCCAGGTTGCAGATAAAGAAGAACCTTCACTTCAGTCGAGCCCTGTAGTTGAGAGAACAGTCGGTAACAGAGGCTTCAGAAACCGGGAATTGTTGATTCCTCCCTCAGAGGGCATTTTGCCAGAGAATTCTGCTTGAGACTCATGGAAATTCTTGGACTAAATATATGCATGTATGGGACTGGAAAAATATATACGAAGCATGTGCTCCTGTAGGAATCCTATTCACCTAAAGCATAACAAAGTTTAAAAACACCCTTTTCTTTGAGACTCGGATTGAAAATGACCGTCAGCTTGACAGTCTTAACTGCACATTTTTACCAGGTTTGTAATAATCGATAGTTGCTAATTGATATTTGGCAGAGAGAAGAAAGAGACCATGAAGAGGAAAGACACATTCTTAAGGGCTTAAGTAAGACCCTGCTTGTGTTTTTCCACTTGAACTTCAAGCATGATCTTTCTGTTGGCGTCCTCTATGTCTAAAGTAGGAAATGAAACTGTGCACCCGATAAAATAAGAAACGGGGATTTGAAAAAAGTGTAAAGTTTCACATTCAAGTTTCCTTATTTTAAAGCAAATTATTTCAGCATCCAGTCTCACAGAGTTCCTTCTCCATAAAACCTGTAAGAACAGCTGCAGAGATTGTGAGATTTTAACAATGAATAAGTAACGCTTCTTCCAGAGCCTGGTGAAATTTATAGGGCGTTTTCCCACAGTAACTGACTTGTTCCAATGTTTACTAACTTGTGCTATGTATAAATATGCAGGGTTGTACTTCTGTAGCTGCATGCCTAATCTGGGCCAGCTGAAGGTGACGCTCCCGTGTTCAGTCTCCTGCAGCGATACAGACACTGTTTTGGGAAGGCCAAGTTGATTTGCCCACTCACATACACAACGAATGCTCAAAATCTCAGCGATACTTCAGACTAGTTACCTGCCTTCAATCTCCTTTTCATCAGTCTTCTCACTGGCTGCGTGGGGACTGCATGCCTGCAATTTCGATTGACAGTTCTCAGCAAATTCCTTGAATTCATTAATACATCAATTCGTTAAAAGCTGAAGCTCATGGCCAACGAGGAGTACCACTGGTGCAGCCTGATGACACCTGGACCAGATCAACATTACCTGCGATATCATCTGCCTAGGTAACTAAAAAGGATGCCAGAGTTCCTAGGAAAGCCCTTTCTCGTGCTACGTTACACATCAGGAGCCGTAACATGCTGTGAAATCCTTGTGCCTTCCAATGGAAATGGAAGTGAAAGCATGAAGAATTGCAGTGTGGTTTGATGGGATGCTCCAACTGAATCTAAACTTGAGTGGGAGAAAGCGTTTATTCTTCGAGACTGAAACACAGAAGGAGTGTACAAAGATTTCACTACAAACGTTTGTAGCCATGCAGTGGGTGTCTCTGCCCCAGAGAGCTACACATTAGTTCCAGGCTCTCCACATGGTCACCATGGTCTGGATATGCCAGTAAAATATTTCCACAGGCTCTGCAGGCTTTGCAGAGCCAGCGAGGGACAGAGCCCGGGGATGACTGCGTCCATCTCACAGTATCTGACCCCTCAGGTAGGTGCACAAAAGCACCTATGGTTTTTACACTCCATGTCTGCACAAGGACATGGTTTTTTCATTTGCTTCTGAGGATGTCTCCTGACTAGCTGTTCTCCACAGGAAGCTTCATCTGCTTCCTGAGAAGGAAGAAATAAGCCTTCCTAAGTGTTAGACCTGGACCACAGGGACATCACTATTTTTTGACACTGCTGTACATCCTGGATGTCTTCCTGTTTACAGCAGGTGAGAACCTCCATTCAGGACATCTCAGCCGTGTAATGCCAAAGGAAACCTGCGTTGGAATGAGAACAATAGGAACTGTCTCCCGCAGTAGACCCTAAATACATGACTTTTCAGTGTAAATTGGATCGGTGATTTATTTGGCTCTTTATCATGCCCTGGAGGACGCTATTTCTGTTATGTATCTTCATCACTCTTGGCACAGCCGATGCTCAGGGAGCTGTAGCTCTCCATCCCCAGCTCTCCTGCATTTTTCTGTGGTCATCCTTCTCCCTATAAACAGTGGGCAACCTCATTGGCTTCTATTATTTCATATTACCTGGGGCTTCCAAATATGTCTCTGCCCCACGTCTAATCTTCTGGATCCAGTAGTCTCCCGGGCATCTCTTTTTAAATATCTTGCCACACTTTTATAACAATTTGACCTCCCAGTTTCACGCTTGTGCCCAGTCTTTTCTTATTGCCAGGCTTGCAATTAATGAAGGTGTTACTGGGGCTGCTGTCAAAAACCTTAAAGCAGGAATACAAGAAGTGTCCCAGGCATGCAAATGACTCCAGGATGCTTTAGAAGGTGTACGTGATTTTTCTGATAGACAGGACAGTATTTTGAAAAAGCAAAAAACCAGACTTTCAGGACAAAAACCCTGAAAATTCCACTTAAACTTTGAAATATTCACCAAAAAGTCTTGCTTTCAATATAGAGATGTTGTTATTTAGTAGAGGGCACTCCCTTGTGTACAGTGCTTATACAGCACCGTACAGCCAGCCAAGATCTTACAAGTATCAGCTGGATTTAGATCCTGCAGTTTTTACCAATGTTTTGTGAATCTGTTTCCTTTGAATTGCTTTCTTGCTGGTAGGAGGTTGGAGTCGGTCTCCTCTCCCAGGGAACAAACTGGTAACCAACTAATGGCTCTACACTGTGGATGCCTGGGACACAAAGGTAGGATGGAAGGAAGCTAAATAAATGATTAAATTGTCCTTAATATCATCAGATGGCTTTGATTCCACTCTGGAGATCAACTCTTTGCTCTTACTGGTTGTCCCTACCTTTTGGGTAGTTGTGTATCTATAAAAGGACCTTCATTTTATCTTCTATGGCAGCTTAGTTTTCCTAAGTGAAAACCAGCACTTCTAGTTAACATAGAGTCTTATGAGGTAACCTTGCTATTTTTATGATAATAAAGAGGTAAAAAATTCAGAATTTGAACCCAAACTTCACTTCTTCATCAGTATTTTTCATGACATGTTTGCCTTTCTGAAGATGTGAATAAGAAATGGGAAGAAAACCTTTTAGCCAAGACCAAACTCTCTTGAAGCTGTTTTAGAAACAGGAACTGCTCATTCTTAACCTCAATAGCATTTCTGAGGATAATAGCCCATAAAGCATAAAAATCTTCCACTCAGCACGGATGTCCACAGAGAACGAATGACGTGAGGCAGGTTTCACCAGAGGAAGGCTCTTTACCTAAAATCCTCGTTCGAACACCTGTAGCTAATTCAACAGTCATAGGAAGGACATCTGGTGTTTTAACAGCCTGCTCCATTCTACTCGGGACCTGTTGTTTCCAGCTCGCCCAATTAGTACAAATCTGTAGTTACAAATAATTGCTCATCTGTGAAGTAAAGAAAGAGGCAATAATCCAGTTTATCAACATCATCGTGATGTACTGGCATCATATATAGTTACAGTATATACATAATCTTTAATAACAATTTAAACTTGGGTATAAATGAGCTGTAGCCTTCCTGTCTGTTTTGTGATGAATATTGAAAGTTCAAGTATTTGAACTCGTATCACTAAGAACATCGGGTGGAATTCCTGTACCCCATTTTAGCCAATTAAATGGACATCTCAGGATAAGAGATCCCTCCAACCTTCCTCATCTGCTGGTAGAAACAAATTGCTGTGAAATAATTCATGCTATCAGGCAGTGAAATGAGTAGCTTGGGTCTGTCACCTCACCTCCCGATAACTGGAACGAAGCGAGACGGGTTGCACATGAAAAACACAAAGGATAAAACTCTAATAAAGACGCAAACAAGCCACAAGCAAAAATATTTCATTGAAAAACACAATTTCTTGGGCAAAAAGAAGGCTCTTGTGCACTTAAGAGTTAAATATGTCCCTCCTCTCTGGTTTGCGTGCAGTGCTAGTTAATGCGAAGGGCTTCTTCCTCGTGTTTCCCCAGAACGATCTTTCCTATTAATAGTACAAGAGAAACCCAATGCTGCAAGTGAAGTATTATCAAGTTCTCCTAATATTAATCTTCTGCACTTTCCCTTTAGATAATTTAACAGGTTCTGTCAACAAGTATCTGAATGCATCTATGTTGCAATAATAATGAAGGAGCTATTTAAAAGGTATTTTACATTTGGTAGAATAGAAAACCACTAAAATTATCATGAACGTCATTAGATGTGAAGCTGTCTTCAAGCTGGAAACACGCCTTTCATTTACAAAGCGCCTGTGATGAGAATTTATCCCAACAATCCATCAGTTGCTGTTATGTGGGGTTGAAATCATTTTAAGTTTTACATTGTGAGAAGTCCTCCACGATTCCCAAATTACGGAGGCTGTTCCCGATGTAGGAATTCTCTCTGTTGCTTTTGCTGATATGGAACAAATTTGTTTCTTATATAAACGGAATTATATTTATTTTCCTGATTCTTACTTCCATTCTTGCGGTGGCTTCTGACTGTCATGTAAAAGTATGTGCCGCTTTTGGAAAAGGGATTGTGAAAAATGCAAATTGAAGGAAATCATTAATTAGAAAGTCACTGTGAAGTCTTTGCATAGCAAGCAATCAGCTGGCATGATGTTATATATATTAAAGAATTATATATATTAAAGAAACACCATCAGTTTACCAGGTGGTAAATATACCTGTGTAAAGAAAGCACAGTCCTATATAACATGGCTTAAATATTGAAGGGGAGCAATTTTGTTCTTATTCCCACTCCCATGGTGTGGGCGCTCACCTCCTCCATTTCAGGCATGGTTGGAATCATGGATCTTCTCTTAATCGACAGCTGTTAATTCATGTGGGGACTCTCAGATTTCCCAGCTTAGCAGTTCAGGCATTGCTGTTCTTTCAACTTGCAGGGAGGAGGAAGCTGTAGATAAGGATGGACTTCAGATAACAGCGCAGACGTCAGGTCTAGCCTGCTTTCCTACTTTAAGCTTGTTTGCTGTCAGACTCTAAGTAGCTTTTAAAGATCTTTTCAGGACTATCACACTCTCTGGCTTCTTTCAAACTCTTTTCCTGTTCTGCAGGAGTATCTATTTTATTCCTTATTTCCTGTTACCCCCTCACATATCATCCCAGGCAGGAAGGCAGCTCCACTCACTCTTGAGCCAGCTCTGCTTAGCTCATTCTATTTGCAGAAAAGAAAGTATCTTTATGAGTGTAAATATAAGAGAAGAATATACGTGCTTGCATCTGCATGAAATTTGTATTTCCTTTAACTACGGAAAACAAACAAACAAAAGAAGCATTAACAGATGCTTTTAAAAAGTTTATTTTAGCAGACTTCTTACAGGTTAGTATGTGTGACTCAGCTAGAGAAATTTCAAGGAATTTAAAATTTTTGAGGAAACTGTTTTCCAATACACGCAGGGTAGCAACTACAGTCATATAATTCATATTTATCCCCCTCTTTCATATGTATGTACTTTGCTTTAATTATATATGTGCTCTCCTCCAACCCTAGACATCCCTTGCATCATTCTTTATAAGACAGTTGAATCTTATGTACGTTCTGTGATGTCCAAAACTCAAGAGGCACGTTAACGTATATTATGATTGAGATTAAAATATTAGGTCTTTCCTAAATTATATTAGGACTTTCCCATGAAAAACAAAGGGATTTAGGACCAAGTTAATAACATCTATTTTAGATATACTCATCTGGGGATAAAGTGCCCTGCGAGCTTAGCCTTAGCAAGGCATATGCAACGTGGCTGAGTACACAGTCAAAAGGAGAAGTAAAATGAACAAAAATAAATTGCAACATAGGGAGATGCCTAGAACTAATCCATGGGCAGCGCTGACGGCTGGAGAGCTAAGAGCTCGTAGTGTCTTGGAATGTGGAAGTATTTCACCAGACTTGCGTAGTTCTTAATTACCAGGGAAGATGGGTTAGATAATGGGAGATATTTGAATTTTGTTCCTGGATGCTTTGTCTGTTTGCATGTCGACATCTCTGTCATTTGTGCTGGGCTCATCATTGCTGCTACTTGACAAATGCTTCTTCCTGAAGGAAGTGACTTTGGTAAAAAGCAAATAATTTAACAGCATAAGATATTTATGAGCAATTTCTTCATATGGAGCTGGTGAACTGCCTGCACTTAAAAAAAAAATTATTTGTAAAGCCATAAAGAGGTAATTAAAAATGCTAATAATGTACAAATGCTAACAGTGAAGAAAAGATAAATTTTCATTATCTTTTGTTTATGGAAGGATTGGACCAGTGCCTGGTGACTATTGGAATTCCTGCTGCCTCAGGCAGTACTGCCGGCTGCGGCCAGCTGCTGGGATGGGTGGCCACCTCATCATTAATTTGGCTTCAGCAACAGTTCCGTGCAATGGCAAGTGGCAATTAGATCTGTGTTCATGAGTTTGTACATTAAAGCAGTCATTTTTTATTAGCAGCCTGTGGCATCCTGTACCTGAAGTGTTGAACGTAGGCATTTTATTGACTGAAGAATTTAGAAAATCCGATACAACGAAGAATATTGGTGCGTTAATATCTGAGCTCTTTGAATTGATTTAGGCCTTTCCACCTCATGAAATAATACAAAGCATTGTTGAAAATCATGAGATAATATAGAAAGTAATAACATTTTTCTAGGTATCAAAGTAAAGAGATGAAAATTCTACTTCTAGTTAGCTCCAGAAATTGTATAAGCATGAAGCCTCCTTGTCCGCAACTTTTAATAGTGAAAAACAGGGACAGAACATTTCTACATTATGCCGCTTTCACTATTTTCTGTGTTTCCCAGGGTACCAATACGGATATTGGAACAGCAGGATTAAGATCTATCTTGCAGTGGATTGCCCAATTTCAGAATTACTGAGATTTTGCTCAGAACTTGAGAATTCAGAGTATGAAGTGAAGAAAAACCTCCTTCCTGGTGTTACTTTTAGTGAGAGCTCAGATCAAAGCAGCCTGCCATCATGAAAGGAGAGAGCAGATTGTGGCTGAAAATCAGTGATTAGAAGACAGTTATGAAGAATTAATTTGCATGCTGGCCAATGTCAGATATCATACAAGAAGAAAATGTTGTGTCAAAGAATAAACATGATGCAAAATTAATTTTTACTGAAGAGTTTCAATTAGGTGGCACTTGACGTCGTCAGAATGTTTTGGTTTCAATCGTTTTTCTTCTGACCAAAGGCATTATCCATGCTGTTGGCGATCTTAAGGCATGATGCGAGGAGTAGTAAGATTTTTCTAGGAAGGAGACTGATGAGACAAACACCAAGTTAGCCTTAAGTTTTTTTCAGAACAATATAGTCTATAAATAAAGAAATTCTAAATTTGCTCTACGTGCTCAATACTTCTAACATCTGGCAGTAACACATTTGATACTCCCGTGTTATCGAGTGGGGGAAATGAATGTCAGATGAAGCCATTTGGTGCAAGCCCAGCCAGCAGTGGAGGAGTTACTGCAAACAGGCAGTTCGAGCCCAGACGTTGCTCCCAGTGCACCCCCCCCCAGGAAAAATTTTGAAATTTTGAAATTAAAACCACTGTTTCTTCATAACTGGGTACATCTAACAGGATTCACTGCAGGAATGCTAACTAAAGGACTGTTAACTTCCCCGCTGATTTTGCAAGCATGTGGCAAAGGAAAGAAGGTAATGCTAGAGGAGGAGTCACGTTCTTACAATTTGAGACCAACAATGCGTAGGGTTGGAGGCAGCATTAGATAAAACTTGTCCTTTTGAATTGCATCCATGATCCTGCTGGCTACATACTCTGCCTCATAAACGGGAAGTAAAAGGGGGCATCTGGTGAAACAAGAAACGAAGCATTATGAAATGGTCAAACTTTACCTGTGACTTGTAGTCTAACACAAACACCATTTAATTAAATCCTTCTGCTGATAAAGAAGGTTGCTTTAAGTACAGTCATGCATCCCTAACCATTTCATTACTGCAAGGTGATTACACAGTCCCTGTTGCACATCACTTATTAACTGTACGCAAGACTTGGAGTTCTTCTGTCAAGAGACAATAGGGCAAAAATACTGAATTGAGGAGCAAATCAACATTATCACGGAGACGGAGTAGGACGTATCTAGTGAGTAGTGATTATTTTCTACATATGAATTAGTACATGATCGAAATTTTACTTACTGGCTTTGGAAACCTTTAGCTAATGAGGTACGAACGAAATAAGGGCAAATGATTGTGGTTTTAATGCCGTGTTTTCCTGCATGAGACAGTTCCCAGTCTATGGCTTCCATCAGCGCCATGATCGCAAACTTACTTGCACAATAATCTGAAAAGTGAAGAGAGAAGAAATATCCACAATACATCCCAAGCACCACTGTAAGTGTTATGTACAGGATTTAATGTTTTGTAATACTATTTAAGCCCTGATATTGCTTTAGTTATGTAATTAGCAGTCTTGTAAGGAGTATTTTAAGGATGTTGCGCACATTGGTGATGCCAGCTCTGAAGGTTAATGGGCCTTCCTGTGATTGATGCACCGTTGTGTAAGGCTAAGATTGATCCTTTCCAGAGGACCTTTTTTCAGTGCACTATAGAGAGATAGAGGACGATGAGCTGAGTTGACATTTTACATACATTTCTAGATACTCACATGCAAGCCAGGCATTCTTTCAGTTCAGAATGTCTTCACCCTTTAATATCACAGGTTACATTTTTGGTAGAGTATTTCTAATGGTAAAATTAAATACCCTGCTTACAAATGCTGCTTCAACCTACTAGTTCTTCTGGTTTGCTCTGCAACTGTAATACCATTTTGTTTACCCAGGAAGACTGAATCTTGTCTGCTTTGTATTGTTTGATGAACGTATGGAACTCCACCCTTGGAGATAATGAGAATTTGCCCTCCCAAGGCCCTGCACAATCCTGTTTAAATTTGTTCTTGCTTATATTTGGAGGTATGGGCCAAATGACCTCCAGAGATTCTTTCCAACCCAAATCATTCTACAATTTTGTGACTGTGAGAACCTTATTTTAGTATAGGAATTTACATGTGGTTTCCTAAGGCTTTTCCAAATGTGTGTGAAGATAGTTGTTAGATACAACAACATACAATTTTGCTAAAAAGAGCAACATCAAAAACTGGCATCAGAAACAGTTTGTTGTTCTTCAGGAGTTCACCCATAGAGGATGATGGAACCATCCAACCTAAAAATGCGTAGCTGAGGTGTAGAAAGTTATAACGCAGGGATGGACAGGTCCACTCTCATTAGCCTTACAGGTAAATGATGAAAGCTGAGCGTGACCTAATATCAATACTGAATTTGACCTAATGATAACACGTGGCAAATAAACACTACAGTAACACCATCAATCAACAGAAGAAACAAGAGATACTTATTACACTGAAGTTCATATTCTCATAGGGAGACCTAAGCGGAGGTGAGCTCCCTGTGCCACCCAGGCAACGTCACCATCATCTTCTTCAACACTCCACCACCTTTTGTATCTGCAGGCTCTTCCTGAGTGTTCAGTATGTCAGCATAAATGACTTAAACGGAGCATTTATGAGATCTCCAAGAAAAGTCATTGGTATGTAGATCTCACTTGTAATGGCACTTGCCGATACTAACCTGATGCTCTGTAGATTCCCAGCAAAGCGGCTGCACTGTCTGTGCTAACCAGGTGTCCATGGTTATAGGCCATCATGGCTGGAAGAAAGGCCTTGCAAGTCTAAGAGACATAGAAAAAAAACCCCTTTATAAATAACTAGACATGCCAAAAATGCTGTGCTCCAAATTAGGCTTTACAACACAATTTGTTTTCTGGGGCTTCAATATACTAGAAGTCCAACAACCTTCTATCTCTGTGAGAATTTATAAATGAGAAACAGCATCTCCTTGAATGACTGCCCTCTCTCTGAAGGTCTGCCAGCATTAAAACCGTGTTACTAAAAGCAGCAGAAGTTTGTGTTTTCTCTGCCTCCTGGTTCCTCACGGTTCGAGCGTCTTTGAGACTATCACCAAAGCGGTGGTACACAAGAGGGAGCTAGAAGTCAACACATCAGGGGGAGCTCAGCTGCCTATGGACCCTCTTTGTTACAAACCGAACTGCCTGACAACTCCAGCACCCCAGACCACCACTGTGGGTGGTAATAACTATATACGGAGGACACTAGTGTTTTATGAAGGGGAACAGAAGAAAAAAGACAAGAGCAGTAACTTTTTTTTTTCATTAGCTGAGATGTCCTGCAACGTCTATTCAGTTTCAGATGTGTGTGCCTAGTGTGTGGTGGTTTTGGTTGAGGGCTCGTGGTTACTGCTCCTGCCCTATGTCTCTTCAGACCTGTCAGGAGGAACATCTCTCGCAGTCCCTTTATCTCAAGTATTTGGAAGAATGACGCACTGTGGGCTGGGAAATGATTAGAGGATGTCTATCTGCAATGATTTTCCACTGAGAAATGCCACTGAGGGAGGGAGTTGCAACACTGCCTTTTTCCCTGACTCAGGCTGCTCACTCAGACATACAAACAACAAATGCAAGAGGGGGCGAGAGTGACATCCCCTCACAACAAAACCTCCTAAAGGTCCACTGAGACCCCAAATAACAGCAGATTCCTTCAGAGGTATGAAAACAAAACAAAGATTAGACATACTAGCCAGAGTAGTTTTCTATCTACGTTAAGCAGATGGTGACTAAGAATGAAAGCACAGCCTGAGGACTGACACCAGTATGTGCAGCAAGGAATCATAGAATCATTTCACTTGGAAGAGACCTTTTTAAGATCATGGAGTCCAGCCATAAACCTGACACTGCCAAGTCCACCACTAAACCATGGCTTTGCCTCCCTGGGTGCTACAAGTCTATCAGACAAAGCCTTCAGATGCCAGCAAACATCAGGAGCTGGGAAGTCACATGCCATCATGTCAGCACTAACGTGAGCCACAGCTCTTACAGACAGAGCATGTGTTGCGATATGACTGCACAAACTTTTGATTTCCCAGAGTGCCCAGACAGGTTTGTCGTAACATTACTGAGATGTGGTGAGGAGACTGTCAATTTGGTGTGTCTCCAATTACAGGATGATTTTTTAAAAAAGTATCTTCCCCCCATTCAAGGCTCTTTCTGTCCCTATTCCAAATTGGGTTCCTCAGGTAGGTGCCACCATGGTGATTTTCTTGCCTGTACCTTTTGGTCACCCAGAAGAGAAAAAAATACATTACCCAGACTTGAGAGAAGAAGTTGACTCTTAAGGTCTTTTCAAATTCCGCATCTGGAATGTCAATGAACTTTTTCCCAAGCAGTCTGCCAGCATTATTGATTAGAATAGTAACATCCCCAACTTCTTCTCTAACCTGAACAAATAAAGGATAAACAGAAAGCTTTAGACGGTATTCTTGCCTCTTGTGCTTCATTTATGGAAACGTTTAGTGATATTTGCCATTGTTTATATCTCTGCTGGAGATATAAACTGGAGATATCTTGCCTTTGATTTCCACAGGAACTTGAGGTAATGAGTTATAAAGCTTTAGAGTGCATTGTGAGCATCATTTAACTGCAATCTGAACGTCTCTTGTCCTCTGTTTCTGCTGTTGTGAAAATTTGTATTCCTCAGCCAAGCCTGTTCAACCCCTTTTCCATATCACTTCTACTGAACGGGAAAGAATTCAGTGCAGATCCCTGAGGGACACCAGTCCTTTAAGTACAGAAGCATGTACCATGAAATAGAATCATAGAATAATGGTTTGGGTTGGAAGGGACCTTAAAGGTCATTCAGTTCCAACCCCCCTGCCATGGCAGGGACACCTCCCACTAGACCAGGTTGCTCCAAGCCCCATCCAACCTGGCCTTGAACACATCCAGTGATGGGGCATCTACAGCCTCCTTGGGCAACCTGTGCCAGTCGTTCACCCTGGCTTAATTTGACCTGTTGACTCAGTATGCCAAAAGATGTGGGAAGTTTGTTTTCCTTTTACAAAAAGTCAAGCTGGTTATTCTTCATTATGTATTTCTTCACGTGTCTATTAATTCTTATCTTTATTATTGCTTCTATCAATTTTCTGTAGGACAGGTTTATAGTTTCTTTGTGTCCTCTCAAGGGCTCTTTAAAACTGGCATATTTCTTACTCTTGGTTCCTTGGACACCTGTGATAACAAAACACCCCTCATGCGCTCTAGCTCGTCAGATCCATATCTGATTCCCTTCAGAATTCCCAGGTGGACACTGCCTGATCCTGAAAAATCAGTTGCTGTTCACTTCACTGGTTTATTCTAAAATCTCTTCTTTGGGCACTTCGGTGATCTGATTTGCTTCCTAGAAAGAAAGCTTCCATTACGGGAAGATACTTTGGTTTTTCTGCAGCGAATATACCAAATAAAAGCAATTAATTGAACTTTTCTGCTATTGCTTTATCTTCTCTGCCCATGCTCAAGGCTTCTCATACTACCAATCAAAAAGCTGCAGGTATTTCCAAGAGCAGAGGAGGCCCCTAGCTGAAGAACTCTTGATCTAAAAGACTTTCTGTCTCCATCACAACTGATCAATTCATGCAGATACAAAGATGTTGGTTTTGTTAACGATAACTTAACATCTGAGCAGCAGTTCCTGAATTTTAAACAGCTCTTTGAGTTTCTGCTGTGCATTTCAGAATACTCTTTGCTGCTATGGGCACAGCAAATTCTGCAGGCTGGAGCCCTGTGGCTGGTTCAGTTAATGTGTTTGGAGATTCAGGATGACTTGAGTGCTCAAAATAAACAGTTTGAGATTCTGTTAAACTAAGAACAAACAAATCATTTCAAAATGTTCAGTGTCGACAGGAAAGCCCAACAGAGAAGTTACTTACATAAGCTTAAATTGATCATTTTGGTGCATGTCTTTGCAAGAAGCGTTTATGGTAATAAGTATTTAATGCCAATTTAAAATGTTAATTTTGAAAAGAGATTTGATCTTGGTAAATGCTAAAGTGAGTTTTTTCCTTGAAAAAAAAGGGGATTCTAGAATAATTGCTGTTGGTTTATAGTATAATTCCAAATAAAGATCAGGCGTCACATTTGAAGTACTGACCA
Source organism: Eurystomus gularis (assembly GCA_013400335.1). Taxonomy (NCBI): domain Eukaryota; kingdom Metazoa; phylum Chordata; class Aves; order Coraciiformes; family Coraciidae; genus Eurystomus; species Eurystomus gularis. Next base: position 150,302 of record VZZY01000408.1, read on the forward strand.
CAAGTTGCTCAGACTGGTATTTCAGCTTGCTGGGAAGGAACAACCTCTGCTGCATGTTCTCCCATACTCTAAAAGAAGTTACCATCTCACAACACAGACTGGAAATGGGTAAATCTTGACAGAACAGGTTAAACTCAGTTACTTTATTGTGAACATAGTTTAGGTTCCGCCTAGAAGCTACTTGCCAGAAAGACAGTCATTGCCAGACGTGATAACTTACCTTTAGTGAATCGTAGTTTCTAAAAACAAATTTCAGTGTCATATACTATTAAAAGGAAGCAAAAAATCAGAAACAAGAAGCCAAACCCGAAGCCAGAAGCTGTCTTACCTTGTCTGCCTGTTCATAGACTTCCTCCCTGTTGCCGCAGTCACAGTGGTAGACGAACACACGTTTAGCTCCCTTCTGTTGGGCCAATCTTTTTGTTTCTTGGTTATCTTCATCATCAATGTCCCAAAGAACCAAGGTTGCCCCCAAAGGAGCAAATTTTAAGGCAATCTGCCGTCCGATCCCATTTGCGGAGCCCGTGATAAGCACTATTTCGCCAGCAAAAGATTTTTTGCGTCGAGGAACTATGAGTGAGATTAATTTCTCAAAAAAATAAAAAATTATTGATTTCAGGAACTGTAGTATCTTCAGGATGCCTCTGAAGATGGACATGGTTTTTCAGGCACAAACACCGCTCTTCTGTTCTACAAACCTAGAAATATAACATGTTACTGGCCCTTCAAAACACTGAGATACTGACTTAATAAAGAGATTGACTTTCAGACAGGTATTTCTTCCACATTGCTCTTTTCTACAGGTACAAGATTCATTACTAAAGACTTGTTTTGGGAAAGCCGCTGGCTTCTTACTAGTATGATTAAAGCAAATATCTTCTACTACATCCTACACACCTGGTGTTTCATTCTTCCTCAGCTTTGCAGGTTTTATAAAGGTTTAGTAACATACATTTTATCCATGAGTGTTTGGGGCAATGGCTATGTCTTCATAGCAAGGCGGTAGCAGCTGAAGAAAAAAGCACTGAAAACAGTGGCATTTGTAGCAACCTTCGTGAGGAAGGTGTCCTCCTTAGGAGAAAATGTGATTTGCTGTGGCAGAAACGGCCAATAAGAACTTAGACACACCGTGGCTATTTTCCAATATGAAAATAAGGCAAAATCCTTGCATTAGTGCGCAATTACCAGCCACACAGAAAAGCATGGCCCTGCCAGCTGCAAATCATGATTTTTATCCTGCATTTAGCTCGTTCCCTTTGTAGGATTTTGGAGGGGAAAGAGAAGCAGAAGGAGAGGGAGAGGGAGAGAGAGGGGGAAGGGAGAGGGAAAGGGAGAGGAAGAAGGAGAGGGAAAAGGAGAGGGAGAAGGAGGAGACAGAGAAGAAGAAGA
>VZZY01000408.1:152244-164767 GCA_013400335.1 Eurystomus gularis
AGGAGAGTGCCAAGGGAGGTGCTCATTCTACAGCTCTTCAGCGGGGCCGGTTGCGATGGGACAAGGGGTTTTAAACTAAAAGAAGTGAGATTCGGGCTAGATGGAAGGAAGAATTTTTTCACCCTGAGGGCGGTGAGAGCCTGGCGCAGGTTGCCCAGAGAGGTGGTCGCTGCCCCATCTCTGGAACCATCCCAGGTGAGGTTGGCCGGGGCTCTGAGCAACCTGCTCCAGTTGCAGATGTCCCTGCTCAGTGCAGGGTTTGGACTGGATGAGCTCGAAATGTCCCTTCCAACCCAAACTATTCTATGATTCCATGATTCTGTTATAAATATCTCCCTATAAAACAGTGAAACCACCTGATTATCATTGTCTCCCATCTTTACCATGACTGCTGTGGTTCCTCAGTTTTCCAAACACACATTATCCAGCTTTAAAACCACAGTCCTGCCCCACGGTAGTATCAGTATTTTCTTTCCAAGACTGAACAGAGAGCCGTGTTCCTACTCAGGGCCGTGAGACTCTGCTTTTCCTGTTATGTTCTTGGCCTGTCTCGACCACCGTGACATCTTCCACACACAGCTTATGTAAAAAGCCAAATGAAGAGAACGCTGCTCATTTGCTGTACTTTGCAGTGTGAATAACTGATAGGAGAGGTCCTGCCTCCTGTCTAGGCAAGTCATAGAAGGAAAGAATTTGAAGAAAGTCGCTCTGGTCCACACATCTATGTTGTAAACACAGTTCAGATCATGGGGATGTCAATGAGTGACATTGATCGTGGGGATCCCTCATGGGGATCATGGGGCATTTTTCATTTTGGGTGAAATGAAATGGTAGCTCTCATAATTTCATATAATTGACACCAAGAAATACAGTGGAAAATTCTACACTGTCAGTACTAACAGTTGTATGGAAATGATGTGCTTCCATGCGCGATAAACTGTGGCATATTCTATTGAGATGCCAACAAAAGGTGAAGCTGAAATAGACCCACGGAGGCTGGAGGCAGATCTCAAAGCCTCGATGAACAGTTGCTCCACACAAGGTGCCAACCAATGCAAAATAGGTGGGTAAGGCAACTCCCCAGTGTCTTACGCTGTCATCAGTAATTACATGGCAAAAGCAGCAGATTATGGGAAGGGGAAATGATTCAGGGATGAATTCCTGGTTATGAAACGAACCAGAGGGAATGCTTGTTTATTAGGACAACATTTCAAGGCGAACAACATCGGTAAGGAATGTTGCTGCAACCAGAACTTGTCAAGATGTAAGATGCCAGGAGGAGCCTCTTTCCAAAGCATGTACTTAGGTATGTAAACACGTAACTTCTGTGTTCTCACACTTGACTAGCCCAAGGAGCAGCTAGCTCTCGTTCTGTAAGCAGCTGAGATGACAATGTTGATTAATAATTTGCATGGCTAAATTAGAGGCTTTGGTGTGGTAGCAGAGGGTTACGGCTCGTTGCTGGCTTTAGGTAGAGAGTGGATGTGGTACGTGGCGAGGGACTTGGGGTATTTAGGATAGGCCGCGTTCTGCTCACCACCAGCTAGATCTGATGGCTCCTTTAGACTCGTTTAGCATTTGGAAATCATGTGTATGCGTGGTTTTTTGTCCCAGTCTTGTCCCGGTGTTCCAAAATGTTGAATTTTGTTGTCAAACAAAAACATACTCTTCTGGCTGCTATGCGCAGTAACTCATTTCTCAGACTTACCTTTCTCTGCACTCACCTTCAAATGGCTTGTAGCAAAAGCTCCGTTTCATAAGTGATAGTAAAAATACAGGAATGAAATTGTCTGCAACCTTTGACTGCACTGAAAAAATAAGTAATGCTACAGCCAGAGAAGCCAGCAAGCAGTTCTGTGAGAGGTATGTTTATTTTTGACCTTCCAGTAACACACCTTCAGATGGCTGGCATTAGTTTTAATCAGAAGAAAAATGTTAAATATATGAAACAGGGCAAATGCACAAATAGATCGATTTAAAAGTTAAAGGTATGCCACTAACAAGATCAAGAACAGAAATAACCGCACAGCTGAAAATACCAAAAAATGACAGTACACCAGCGTCTTTATGTACCTCTGTATATTTTGTGTATACTCCACGGTATGAGAAATTACAGCAGCCACGCCAAATCAAGCCTATCAAGCGTCTCCGTTTCAATAAATCACTTCCTGCTGTTTTGGCTGCATAGGAATTGGGCAACCACACATGTTAAAATCTACCCATGTAGCCCCACCGATTCCTGCACAGTTTTGAGATCTTCTGTGGTTCTCTGGCACTGTTGGTACACTCCAGCTTTTCTGGTCTCCTGGCTGCATCATTATTTATCTGTCTGGGGATTTTCAGAGTATTTGGTTATTCAAGTTTGCTAGATGCATTGAGTCACGCCTTGAGAAGGCTCCATCTAGCTATCAAACATAGCAGTTTGTCATGCCTAGATGACCATCAGCACATCCCCTTTGCCTTCTGCTCTGTGTTGTCTCACTGCTGTTGGAGTTCAGAGTCCCTGAATCCAACCCAGACTCCCTGATCTCAGAAAAGAGGTCCTTCCTGAGCAGGAATACCACGTTTCCTTCCCCTTAGTAGCGAGGGGCATTATTCAGGATGTTATTTCCTCCAAGCATTTCTCTTTACCTTCTGCTAGGCCTATTTATTTTGCCTCAGGGTAGTTAGCGATTTAATTGCTCTTTTCATTACAACGTTGAGAAAACTGAACAATGATGGTACTCATATTTACACGGAGAAGGTAGGGTAGGTGTGCCAGCATGCTGCCATGTTTTTTGGCCAGGCCTCACCAGTGGCTTTAGCCTTTTGTGGGCTCACGAGGCTTGGTGCTGCGACCGTGGAGGTTAGGATGTTCAAAAGGCGTTTTCAGGTGCTACATGTTGTGAGTGGTGATGATGCTCATTTTTATGGAGTGATGGTGAAACTTCGAGAGTCTAAGGGATCTCTGAAGCATTCAGAGAGAGGAGCTATTACTTCTGAACCTCTTAACCTGGCTTGAGAACTTCATTTAAGTGATTTTTCTCTCAGTTACTCCAGAGAAACTCAGTGTGATGGATACCTGGAAGAAAAACACCTCCTATATCTCGAGTTTGCTGATCCACAGCTCAGTAAGCAAAGTTTCAGCATTCAGAGGCTTCCGTGGAAGTCCTTTGCTTTGACTGATTTCTGCTGCTTCTATTCAGATGGGAACTGACGGCTTTTTTTCTGGCCGATGGGCAAAGAATGAGTTAATCACTTCCTGAGAATGACTTTATCATATTAGCTGTGTCATTAGCTGTCATGCTATGACAGCTATGCCATATTAACCAAAAAAATAAAATAAAAAAAGATATTCTTCTACGGAATATTTTTCTAGATGGAGAAATGTGGTGCAGTTGAAATTTCAGCCTCATTTCCCATCCTTATCAGCCAGTTATTTGCAGAGAAGAAGATGGAAATGTAGAGAAATGTGAAAGTCCCACTGTAAAACCTATTTATACTGCAAGTAATGATTGAAAAATGCTGGTGTATATGTTCTAAGAAAGGCTTCTCTGCCTCAACTGCTTTTATGAGAGATTGTCACCTATTATTTATACTGCTGCTGCCATTATCTTCGGCTCATGAGAGAAAGAAAAAGCATTACCTAAATAAGTGTTTCAGAATACGTTCCAGAGGTGTTACATCTTAAGCGTTAAGATGCAAATTCTCACAGGAGTTTAGGAACAGTTTTTGTAACTCAGCGTCCTGTCATTTTTTTCTGGATTGGAGTTGAGACAAGTTCTGGTCAGAGGTCTGCACACAGATCTCACTGCACTTGGTGTGCCAGTCAATCTATACATTAAAATTTGGTAGGAAAGTACAGTTGTAGGACCTTCTGCAGACAGTCCCAGGTTTAGCACTCCTGATCTGTGCAGGAGGAGGTGTTGGCCCTCTCCTTGAGGAAGCAATTCAGGGCTCCCTACAACTCAGCAGAGTGATACTCTTCTGCGATAACTGCTTAACCTTGAGAGATTTCCTTCCATAGTTTCAGCAAGGATTACAATAAATGCTCAATTTAGGTAAAGTCACAATCTAATTAAACAAATTCAGTCTAAATCCCTGCTGGGCCAGTAAAGATTTGTCTGTCAAATACCTCTAAGCGTTTTCGATTTCTATAGCAACAGTTAATTGGATACGCAACTGTCAGTTTAAATGCTTTAAATGAGGCTGATGGGATTAGTAATTGAATGCTTGGATTAATGGTCTACAGCTGGCTTTGCTACCCTGGTCGGTACTTACAGCTCCCGTATCAGGTGGGTGGGGTAGTGATCTGTACCTGCAACGGGGTTACAACATTTAGAAATGCAGTTATAGTAGAGATTTTATGTAATCAGTGCCTTCCTGTTGATAAGTATGAATATTTTTAATACTGTGGGCAGCAAAGGGTTGTGATCAAAATGCTAAAAGCAGAAAATCTGAAACAAGCTGCCCGAACTCCACAGCTAGGACTTGGAAGTGGAGGTCTCAGTCATTCTCCAGTTCAATGTGTTTAATTGTCTCTTATGGTTCGAGTTGAAGAGCTCACCTCAAAGTTGTGGGGGGTGCAATTACATCCAAGGCTGTGAGTGGAGGCCGCCAAAGGGATTTCTACAAGAGGTAGTAGGACTGCAAAGGAAATGGAAGAGATGGAGTCTGCGCACTGCCAAAGCGGCTGCTCCTGGAGGAAGAGACCAGACTGCAAAGCTTACTCAGGTAAAGGGATCTCTGGTGAGGCTTGAATCACTCCTCTTGGTGGGAACTGAAGAGAAGCATGAAAGTTTTAAGATCTCACTTTTTTAGATCCTTCAGTGCTTTAAAAGGCCAGAAATACAGTACGCTCTTTGGGGTTGTCCCAGCACATCACTGAGAGTAAAATGGGTTTGGGGGCCAGATAACCCATACCAGGAATTTCTTCATCCTCAGAGCAACCTAAGGGCAGGGAACTTAACCTGGGATGCTCCTGTGGGCATAAGAAGGGGTCTGGCTGTTGGTGTCTAGCTGAGCTCTGTAGTGCTTGAAGAAGAAGCCTGTAAAGAAAACTTTCTGTGGCACTGCAAGGTTTGCATAAACTGTAGAGTTGTGCTGTGAATTTGTTGTTTTGCCTCATCTGTAGGCAAAACCGTGATGGTCCAAACCTGTCCTTAATGACAGAGAGGCCCTTATACACCATCTGTTGAAACTTTGGTTCTTGTTAATTAAGTTCCTTTCAGAATTAAAATGAGTCAGTGCATATTTAGAGTCTATGTTGAACACAGTTTAATAATATTTACTGCAGTATATTAAATTAGAACATGTTTCTGTTCTTATAAAGATTCTATCTTGGGAAACATTATCTGAAACAGCTAACAATGTTGATCTTATAATTACCTGTATTTATGATATGGTTATGAACAATTATAAAGTAAATTATTTTAATTATTTAGACATAATTACAAAATAATTATTGTAATAGTAATTTTGCAGTTATTTATATTTATTGGATATCATTCTACATATTAATTTACCAGGAAAACAAACAATCCAAACAAACAGGAAATTCAAATTTATGTTCTGCATATCTCAGCACATAGAATATGCCAAGCTCATCTGAGATGTGGGAATGGCTCTATGACCTCTCCTCATTATCCAAAGATTTAAGCTTAGGTTTTCAGGCAGAGCTCCAGCTGCCTGCAGTTTGGTATTCAGAAATCATTGTGCTCACCAGCTCCTCTCTCCCTCCTGATCTGCTCATGTATGTGAACTCCATTTGGTTCAGGAAATAATTTTTTTTTTTTCCCTCCTTCCTTCCTCTAATTAGTTCCTATTAAAAAGCCCAACTCATCCTCGCCTAACCTCAACTAGACTCTCTTTTTCTCTTTTTCTTCCTTTTGTTCCTTATGTAGAGACATTAATCTCCTTGCCTGGTCTAGACCCTTCCAGCATTCGTTGCTCATATTCAGTTTTTATTATACTCACTCAGTATTCAGACCAAGGATACTATATCTGATCGTACTCTGGAATATTGATTGCTGTGTAAAAAAGCCAAGCCAATGATAAAAGCCAGGGAAAGGAAATGTAGAATCAGGTTTTGGGGCTCAGGATGACATTTCTTTTTCCTCCAGAATACCCTTGCAGTTAATTTTCTTTCCAGACGTGAGGTTTGTCCTTTCTGCTTTTATTTATATACAGCAATACCGATGTTTCAGTAATCTTCCCATGAAGTGACAGTTCTGGGAATGTATTGTAAGAGGAAAATTAGGGGACTCCTTCAGAACTTGCATCAAGACTGAGATGCCTCTTTCACCTCCGAGCCCAGTAGACCCTATTTTCAACCTTAGTTGTGATTTGTGATTTAGTAAAGTGGACTTCAGGAAACCTTGCTTGATTCGCTGGCACATTTCGAGCTGATTTCATCTGAAATATTCATTGCTGAGAATGTGAGAGCCCTGCAGTGTTAGCGAGCCCCTGAGTGAGGGCATAACTGAAAGCTGTGAGCAATTTCACATCAGCAGAAGGAATCACATCTTATTCTAATTTAACATCTTTTAAATTGTAATTATTAAAGCAAGAAAGTGTCTGTCTGGAGAGGTTTTCAGTTAGAATGGAAGGACTATTCAGTTATAATAAAGGACTATACAGCATTGCTATTTCATTCAGAGGAGCAAAGTCACATCCCCCTTCCATCTACAGTGCCAGCTGCCTACTTGACCTTGGAAGAGACCTACTCCTGCGCTTTGCTTGCTCACCCCTGTTTTGGGTTGCATGCTTATATCCCAGGTAGATGTTTGTATCAAGTACTCTTTTACTATATAAATTGATATAAATGGGAAGGTTTAGTAAATCGAAACACTTCATTCTGCAAGGTACATACTAGGTCTCTAGAGCTTTGGGCGTTTTATTCCTTGTTAAATCACCATTTTTTTTGGTTAATGGCCAAGGATGGGTGATGACAACTGGTAAACCTTTTGCATCATCAAGTACCACAGTGCTTGTTTTAGAAGGCTGTCAAGGGCCTCTCTTTGACTAAATTAGAGGTAAGTTTGATCTAGGGAAAAGAAGTGAATAAATGTTGAAGTGGAAGACTAAGGATATGACTGTGTTGTCATTTTAGTTCTTTGTGGAGTGTATGTTTGAAGCAAATCTGTTGCTGGAGCTTGTATCCCATGCATGGACAGCCTAAGGTCCTTTTGGATGAAGCTGCTCAGATTATGTTCTCTAGGAGCCTGACACGTCCTTCAGACACTAGTGGGCAGGTGCTATGGGGGGAAAGAACGGGAAGAAGACTTTTATTGTGGCTGGTGGCATCTTGAAGAACTCTCTAGAAAGGTGATAGGGAACACAGCTGAGTCCTGAAGAGGCCATGGAGCTTCTACAGGCATCTGCATTTTCTGCCTTTTAAAATTTGGTATCACCAATTCTGTATAGCAGGGAGAGGGAAATAGGTGCCCTGCTTTTTGCTGAAGGAAAAGGAACACCTTGCACCTTATCAACTCTTCAGCGGGATTTTGGCCACTTCAGACCACTTGTATCATCCTCTAAGGGCCAAGCCAAAAATCATCACAACTAATTGTATGTGATGAGGCTTTAAAGTGCATGTTTAAATAAATGAGTTCCTAGAAGGTCTCGTTGACTTGAAGTTAAACATAAATCAGACCCTTCATTTGCCCTTTGTGTCAGTAAGTAGTACTGTGTAAAACAGAAATGCAGACACTGAATTCAGAGCCACGGATGGTTTTGGACACCTCGCTCCCATAAACTATTTCAGCAATAATCAGGTATCTAAACAGCTTTAAGGATTTTGACTGTAGAAACTAAATTTTTGTCAGTGCTGGTGCTCAAAGTGATTTTTATCACGTTAATTGAAGTGGGAAGGAACCAGTAACTAGTAGCAGTAGGTGGGGGAAAAGTGCTCACAGACTGGGAATGTAGGGGGGAAGTCAGAATTACGGGGTGGGAGCTGGCCTTTGATGTGTCACCTATGTAAACGGCGAAGGATCTGCAGTGTTAGTGTCGGGGCTTTCTCTTTGTTCTCAGATTTACTGCCGTTGTTTGAATCTGGGAAGACTGACCAGCAGTTTCCCCCATTTCAGTAGTGCCAAAGTGGTTTATAGCAGCTGAGGAATCAAACAAAAAAGCTCTTCTGTGGAAAACCGTTTGGTAGATGCTTTGTGAAATTAGGATTTTGAAGGGTTTTTTTTAATGCACTTCTGGGTCAAGTTTGTCTTGCACGAACTGAGTCCCCGCTTTTTGAGTTAGTGTTTATAGCTTCAGGCCAATGGTACCATCCTGTTTTGGTTGGATATAAAAGGTGTAGCTAATCAAACCGGGCATTGTGTTGTGCTCTTAAGAAATATTTCTAGTGCTTTAAGTCAAACACATGATTTTTTTTCACGTGAATTGGCTGAACATTATGAATTATAAATTTGGACTTTAAACATTTATTCTGTTAAATGGTTAGAATGAGAGCGGTTAGAGCAAATACAGCTTTATTCACTTCAGAGCATATTTATTATTCTAGTATCGTAGGAAATGGAGAAAACTGAAGACAAATGTGTTTCAGCTGTTGTGTGTGCAGCACAAATTCTGTAATTACAGAAGAGAGGCTGGCATTGCTCAGACTGCTTAAAGATAAATTGAGATGATGTTTGATTAAATGACTGGGAGAAAATAAATAACATTTCAGAACTTATGCAGTTAGGATGAAGAATTTATTATATATATACAATTAAGCAACTCTACTGTAGATGTACTTCCCCTTTAAAGAAAATGGATACAGTAATCAAAATAGTTCTAGCATGGAAACTACAATACAGACTGAAACGGGACTGAAACAGAAATCAGTTATTTGACTTGAAAGAACACAGAACCTGAAACAACAAATCGCAGGTTGCATCATTAACCAAGGACGGTAAAAAACTGTACAGTACAAGCAACACGTTACAATAAGTTATGACCAATAAGGCAGTCTCTCTCATTTAGGACAAAAGGGATAAAGGGAAAGGTATTAAAATCTCATAAATCCACCATATCTCTTTTCCATCTCTGGGACCTCTTTGGAATAAGTTTCCCCATCTTCTTCTGAAGGGAGAACGGAGTCGGCGAAGCGCTTAAGAAACCCACCGTATCGTTTCTGGTAATCCAGCCACCATTCTGGCCTGCCCACTCTTCTCATGAACCCACCATATCTCTTTTGCAGCTCTTTGGCTTCATCTTCCAACTCAGGGCTGCGCTTTACGCTTCTCATGAAGCCTCCATATCTTTTGCTGACGTCCCCATCGTTTTCATTGATGTCTCGGTAGTGCCCCGCTTCAGGGTTATCCCCTGTTCCTAGAAGCTCCTTCAGCAGGTCAGAGGAATTAGCAAGGGCATCGTCATCTGAGTCTTTCTTCATAAACCCTCCATACCTCTTAGCCAGGATTTCTCCTCCGTTAGCTTCATCCTCTGGCTCCACCCGATAGAGCTCATCCATTTTCTTCATGAACCCCCCGTATCTTTTCATGAAGCCTCCATACTTCTTTGCAAGCAAATGGTTCTCATCCAGCTCTTTCTTGTCTCCCGGAGCAATGTTGCCATCCTCAGAAAGATCCAGCTTTGCCAGTTGCAGGAGCTCCTTGCAAGTCTCCCAAGCTTTGGCAGAAGGCAGCTTTCCTTCACATTCTAGTGTACACGCCTGAAAAACGGATGCGGTTTATTGAGAACAATTTGATAGTAACAAGCACCTCACTGCCACCTCGTCTTAGCTTCACTTGGTTTTAGCAGACCAGGAGCAGCTCGGAAGGACTGCTCTTCAGGAGCAGCTCATTTGGTACCTGTCTGCTCTGAAGTTCCTCATATCCCTCTCTGAAGGACATGGTTGTCCCACTCAGAGAGACGGAATAACCGACAAGATGTACGGCATGGATGGTCCTGTATGTCAAGCCTATCCCTGTTTCTGTTTCAACAGAAGCCACGCGCACTGTTCCTGCACCTCCCTTATGCTTGGGTGTGTTGTTACAGTTTCTTTTTGTATTTACTATTGGGAAGCTAAAAACCAGTAGTTTTATGGTTTTACACCTTCATAATGAACGTGTAGAAGTGCATTCAGTCTTCACAATTAAAAGTAACATTGAGAAATTTTAGGAACGGAGTTACATGGCATCGTCACTGCGAAGAAGCCAGCTGTACTGTACGGCTCGCTCTCTTTGGTACGCTGCGTAGCTTTAAAGGATGTATTTCTGCTCGTTATCAGTAGTTCCTCCTGGTGGAACAGATCTTTCAAATGTGTGCCAATACAAATGTAGAAATAAAGGCTCTCTTAGGATTGAACTTTGCTAGTTTGACAGAGCAGTGACCATCAAAAAGAGGGGAAAAAAATCCCAAGCTGTGGTGCTTCTGACTGCAGTGGAAAAATTTCAGGCTAACACATAAAAAAAAGTTTTCAGTGCCTGTGTGTGTATCTTGTAACCTGTCATGTAAAGATAATAATATACGTATTAGCTACTACTATCTCTTTGGTGTCAGGGGAATTGGCTTTTTGTGAAGTCACACTTCAGTTGGGGAAAAAAGTGGACCCAGTGCTTTGTTTTCTTGCCTATGTTTTTATACCACAATAATTAAACAAGAAATCATCTGTATTTTCAGTAAGAGAAACACTTAATCTGTCCACCGATGTTGTCTAAGGATCTTGTTATGCTTTAAAAATGGGAAACTAAACCCCAGCAGAGTTTTTCTTCTAATAGCTAACTGAGCAGCTCTCTACCTCTGGCCTTACCCGTCTGTTGAGCCCCATTCCAGTCTGAGAAATTCATATAAGGGCTTTTGATCTGATCAAAAGCAAATGAAAGTGGTTCGTGTATTTTGCAACAATAATGTTATTTAGATTAACTGGCACTACATGCTTGTTGTTATATACTGCAGTTATGCTGTAAAGAGAAGGTGATCTCAGCTTTAGTCTGACTTTGAAATGGCTCTAAATCGAAACAAGAATAGATCTTTCCCTTCCTTTCCCCTTCTCAATTAGTTTAAATAGCCCCCTATGGCCAAACTAACATAAAATATCTCATAGGTGTGAATGAGCAGGTACGATGGGATAAATCTTGTATCTTACAGATACAATGGGATGAAACCTGTTATTAGATGCTGGTGTCTAGAAAGATTTGTTTCTACAAGCTGTCTGTCTGTAGGTAAGGAATCTATGGCACAGCACATTGCTCCTTTTCCCGTTTCAACTCATCAGTGTTGTTACAGAATGGGACTTTAATTCTTTCCTCAATAATTGCTGAAGGTGTACAAGAGAGTATCAGTGTGGACACCCACAATGTACACTCCGAAAAGCACACTTCCCTCCCTCCCAAAGAGCAAACTACCACTTTTTTTTTTTCCTGAATTGACATTAAAGTTTGATTGGAAGCTAATGGAAGCAAAAGTATGTGACCTGCTTCGCCAGCCATCCTAAGAACATTGCCCTCAGCTACCTGCTGTGGTTAAGAGTGAGCCCTTGTGCTTTTGGAGTTAGCAGAAGTCCTCAGTGATTCCTCAGTCTGTGTAAGAATAGGGTCCAGTCCTTCCTTTTGTGTGCTCCCAAACAATCGGTGACCTCTTAGGAACAAAACCTTTTAGATTTAGATGTGTTGAGAGCGTGATGCTTCAATACTCCTCTATTTGAGGCCAGGAACCGCAGGTGCCACTGGCAAAGGACTCAGCACCCTGAGCTCCCACCTCCTGAGGGACCCCAGACTTTGCTGACCCCGATCCTTACATTTCAAGCTGAGTTGCCTCTGTGACTATACCTTTAAATAATCTCCATATCGTTAAAATCACAGGTATTCAGGGGTTATCTCAGCACGATTCGCCTTAGGAGACACCATCAAAGCGATCTTTCCCAGGCACATTCCTAACGCTGCCCAGCACCTGCAGGAGCAGCGGGAGGTCTTGCCCCTCCAGCCAGGCTGGAACCTCACTTCTTATGAGATTCGGCCAGGTTTTCAGGCAGATCTACCGCTTTCCTGCTGCCTGGAGAGGGCTCATCCCGCCGGGGACCCCACGGCCAGGGGTCGGACCCCCCCACCCCGTCCCGCCCGGNTGCTGGCCGCACCCCCCCACTATAATCATTATCTCCATCCCTCCCCTTTGCCCCTGCTTCTAACCCGAGGAGGGGGACCCTGCCCGGCCCCGGGGGTCCCCCCCAGCCCCTCTCCCGCTTACCAGGGGGTGGATGCCGCCGCGGGGTCCCAGGCGGTAGGCGCAGGCAGCGCAGTCGCGGCCGCATTCTGCCCGCACCGTCGGCAGCAGGCAGGTGCTGAGGGCCAGCAGCGAGCAGCCGAGCCGCAGGAGCAACGCCATGGGGCTGCAAGAAGGAGAGCTCAGCCCAGGCAGCCTCCCCCCCCGGGAAGGGTGAAAATCCCGTGGGAAACGCTGGTCCCGAAACTCTTTATTCCCGCAACACCCGCCCTCGGGAGAGACCGACGGCGGAGCCCCGAGGACGGGACGCCAGCTCCTCCCGGGAAGGGTTTCCCACCGAGAAGCCGCCCCGACGGCGAGCTCCAGCCCCGGTAGAGCCGACCCC
>VZZY01000408.1:165144-355877 GCA_013400335.1 Eurystomus gularis
GGGATGGGGTGCAGGGGAGCGGGGGGGGTGGTCCCTGCCGTCGGGGGGAGCGGCACTGGGAAAGTTACCGGGGGGTGTGGGGGGAGAGGAACCCCCGGGACTGGGCACAGGGGCCCTGCAGAGCCGGGGGAGCGGGGCTGCGTTTGGGGGTCTGTGGTTTGGGAGGTTCTGGGGAGGGTTTTTTGGTCGCCTTCTCTCTCTCTCTGTCCGTCCCGCCAAACCCCAGCCCGCGGAGGGTCCCTTCTACCTCCTGCAGGTGTCAACACCGTGTTTGGGGGAAGCAGGAGCGAGGAGACAAGGGTTTTGTTTTGAAAATACTGCAATTTCCCAAGTGCCGGTACATTTGCCTTATTTTCACCATCTTGGTGACTGGGAAAATGCAAATACAAAGGATCAAGGCAGAGGCAAGACCCCCAAGCGCTTCTGCAGGGTTCTCAACTGCAGAAGCTGGGGCAGCTCCTTGCTTTGGTCCGTCTGATGTCAGGAGGAACAGGCGTAGAGCGATGACCCCGATCCCTGACACCTCTGGTTTGTAGAGGGCTCTGCCCCTGATGTGCTAAGCTGCTTTTCTTTCAGTGCCAGCACCACCTTCTATTTCCAGCCCCACTTTATTTCTAGCTGGTTTGGTTCTTCTTTCAGCATTGTCCTCCTTCAGTTTGAAAAGCGTTTTTCCCCTTCCTGTCGTGTTTCTGGGGTGGGATTATTCTCCCTAGTCCTCATTTTGCTGAAGGGAACAAGCTGTGCTCTTCAGCTTTCTGTCTTGAGATGGGCCCTTTTCATGTAAATGTTCTGTTCTGCAATTGCTGTACTTGGAGTTCATCGTTTCTGGGCATGAGTGATGGGAACAATACACTGTATGTTGGTTGAAATGCCATTAGGGCATTAATGCCTAATTATCTCCCTTGGAGGAGGAAGACACCTCGATTTATACCTTCTCAGATCTCCTTTGCCTTTCCTAATGCCGCAGCATGTCGATGTCACACGCTTACCTGGTAATTTAGATACGGCCAGGTCTTGATTCTTTAGAACTAACACAAAATCTAGTACTATTATTGTATGGAAATTGTACTTTCTGCCAGCTTTAGCTATTTGACTCAGATTAAGGACACTGAAATGAAAGTCTGGATTGCCAGAAATACATCCCTTCAAGCCAAAGACCTAGCTCTTGCGTATAGTCAGTGTACACGAGAAGAGAATGAGGCTCTCTGATTACATAGTAACATCACCCAGCTTTGCAAATGAACTCTCAGGAGAAGACGTGGGCATTTAAAAAATCATCCCCGTGGGTGTATTTGTGTTAGCATGGGAGGGATCTGCATTTGGAGCAGCGAGCAAATTGCCCTGCCACTGAATCAGCACGAATGCTATAAAGTTTGTTCCTAAGATGCTTAGGGAAGCACTGACTAACTCCAGAGTTAGTCAGGCACCATTCGGTGCCCCTTTTGCTGTAAGGGGCAGAGGGGTTTGGTTTTTTTTTTTGTGATAGACATCATCAGATTAGTCCTCTGGGTTCAATTACTGACCCACAGCTCTGCCATCACTTATTGGCTTGTACTCTAATAGTCAGCATGGCGTGGTGGGACAGATAGCCCAGCAGCCTCCTGATGTTTCCTCCTGCAATGTGCATCCCGTGTCCCTGAGGCTGACCGGCTCCTGCTTTCATCGCTCTGCGCACGAGCGTCCGTGCTCAGCCTGCCCACTCAGCTCCTCAGCCTGCCACGGCCTTCGGTGCTCTGGGTAACGTCGCTTATTGTCTGTCATCTGGTCGTGATGAAAACCCGGCCAGCGTCAGAATCTCGCTGTGTACAGGGGTGCAGACAGTCCCTGGAGATAAAATACAGACTACAACAGGAGAGGACTAAAGGATGAAGTGAGAGTAAAGCGCATAAAAGGACCAAATAAAAGGCATGTAAATTCTGTGTAGAGGAGGAGTGATGGGGAGGGGTTATTTTAGAGGGGATAAGTCTTATGGCTGCTGGTGGGGACCAGGGAAGAGGAAAGGAGAGAAAAGGAACAGATGGAAGGAGAACAGTTGTGACATGCAGAGGTGCAAGGACACCGCAAGAGAGAGAGAGAGACGACTTATCTGAGCACAGTCAGCCCTGGGCAAAAGAAATCCAGCCGTGGTTGTTGCAAGTGCTACAGACACCCCTGACTCTTTGGTTCACCTGCTTCTCAATGTCCTCTCTCCTTTAAGTCTTTGGCTGGTTTCTCTCTATCTCTGGCCCTCATCCTGCACCCTCAGGTGTGCTGTATGAGAGTCCCCAGGGCCTGGCAGGGTGGGGAGCAGGAAGAAGGTCCCAGCTGGGCTCTCGTTTTACCCTTTTCGCACAAGGTGTAGCAGTCCTGGCTACACAGAGTCCTCTCCTTCCTCCTGAAAGATGCTAATATGCACAGGGAATGAGAAGTAATACAAGGAAGGAGTAATTAAGAAAATATTTCTTGAAGAGCTCACTTTTCCCAGCATCAGCGGGTGAAAGCTCGGTAATTCCCAGTCTGAGTTCAGTTCTGTATGGGGAAAGGATTCTTTGTAGAGAGAGGGTAAAAACAGGAGAGAATTTGGAAAATTTTGACAAAACACTACAAAGCAAAAACTACACAAGGAAAATTACTCAATGCAGGAGCAGAGGATAATATTTCCTCGGCAACGGAGGACTGAGAACCAAAGAAATAGGGAGGCAGAAAAAGAAGGAGAACACTTTTTGCGGCAGTACGGATGGTACCTTGTTGCTGCCCACCAACTTTATAATGAAAATGTCCTGGTGTTGATAAAAACTTTGGCATTTATATCATCCAGAATTACTACAGACACCAACTGCTTTTCACCTGTCACCCAAATATACCAGCCAAAAGAAACCTGTTTGTATTAGCACAGTGCTTGCAGCCCCAAGGAGCCTGTTGTCCTGTTGCTCCAGGCTCCCAGACTTAAGCTAGAACAAGGTGAAGCCCAGATGAAATAATCTTCATTTTACTGATTGAGAGCACGATTTGAATGACTTTACAAAGTCTTGCCAAAAGTGGGCAGCCGAGTTAGAAATGAAATCCCTCTCTTCTGGGTTTCACATCAGTATCTTTACCGCAGCACCAGCTTCCCTCTCCGAACTCTGCTCCTCATGCTAATCGAGCTGCGACAAAATCATTAAATGAAGATGGATTTACGAAATAAACACGCTGTTAGCACCCCAAGCAGCCCTTCTCGCAACACAGAGCCTTTTCTGATAGAATTGAAATGAGGAACAGGGAATGTAAACCAGCATGTCGATTATTTTCTTCAGCTCAGTGCAAAAGGTCGCGGCATTTCTGAAGACCAGCCAGTCAGGTTCCATTCAGCTCGGTCTAAAGGGGCTTAATTTTTGATGGGAACATAAATAACCGATACCAGAGCAGAGAAAGGCGTTGCAGGTCAACTCTGCTACACCAGCCTTATCATCAAAGTAATTTAGAGACGTGAGTTATTAATCTATAGATGCAAGGTATGCATTGCTACTTTTAATTTATCTTTATTACATTACGTCTAATGTAAGCAGAGAGGAATGGTAATAAGAGAGCTACTCAACGTACAGCTGGTGTGGCATTGCCCAAAATGTACCTTTACAGGACAGAGATGTTCCAGTGCTTCCCAAATCTCTGTACGTCCCTTAGCACACATTTAAGTATCATTTAAGGTATGAAGACACAAGAACAGTGTCAGTGATGCAGACATTTCTGCCCACAGCTGCTGAGGACAATCTTGTATGAAGAACTGGAATGCTAAACTTTGAATCTCAGACATCTGGGTCTTCCTAGGGATATTTTTGCCCCTGAACAAATGACACCTTTTTGTTTTAGAAGGCAAAACCATCTGCTGGTCCAGGATAAGGAGATGTTGTCCCTGTTTCATGGCTGATGCCATTCAGCTTTCTAAGTGGGGAGGAGGTTTCATGGTACTTTCTTTGAGTGAAATAAGAGTGTGACATACCTTCGGTATAAACGTGCAGCAAATACAAATTTTCGTGCATTTTTTTTGCCTGGGATCGTATCAGACAAGATAAGAACGAAGCAGAGAAGTTTATACTCCTCTGTGGAGGTACGTGGAGGTTCACTTTCTTTCATGCTTCTCTGTTTCTCACAGGCACATGAATATGTGCGCCCAAAGAATTCTGAGATCAGGCCTGAACGGCTGCAAGGAGAATGGGCTGCAGAGTAAGTAGAACAAACTGTACAAAATCCGTATTTGTTATAAAAGCCTTATGTTGCTCATTGCCACAGAGGCCATGGGAGGGGTGTTTCCATTAAAATAAGAAGAAAACAGGGTGCTCAGCAGCAAAACATGTTGTGATGGAATCCGGGCACAGTGATTATTATTTAAGACAATAACAGCTCCCCATGAGTGGAGGGATTACCCTCATTGTTTTAATGAAGAAAACTGATCCATGAATTACAAAGGAAGTATTAGATTCCATCTATGAAAGGGATTGCAGTGTCTAATGAGTCTGTGGAAGGATTAGCTGAAAATTGTAAATGAGGGATTTTGATCACTTCAGTCACATCAAGGAAAACAAACAAGCAGAGCCTAAATAATGTATCCAGAGCACAAGCTTCAGCTGTTTCCCCATTATTCACATTCACGCAGCAGAATTTGGGAGCTTTTCCCCCAGTTCCAGCCTCGCATTCTCATTGCTAGTATTTTATTGCCCAGTTGGGGAGTGCTGTGTTCACGCTTTAGCACAGCATCCAAAACAAGTTGTTTTTGCAGGCTGGGGCTGTAAGGAGAGCCTGCCGCGTGAGATGCAGATGTGGGAAAGGCTGGCTGGGTTCCTTGCTGCGCTCCTCGGGGGGCACAGCTTGGAGCTGCAGGGCAGGCAGAGGTTGATTGAAACTCCCATATTGCGGGCAGTTCAGAAATGTGATTTAAAACAGTGTCGGTGCTTGCTGCGATTTCCAGCAGCCCAACAGGGAGTGTTTTATGGCCAAGCAGTGAGCTCTCTCCTTTCCTCTCTCACCACGGCCTCAGCACAACCTCTCTCACAGCATCTCTGGGCCATGTTGTGCTCTCCCTCTCCTGCTCTTGTGCCGAAGACATGGTCTGGATAGCGATGAGGGTCATATTTAATTTTTTTCTACCTCTGCTGGAAGTTCCCTTGCCCACACTGGGACTCTGTCTGCCTTACACGGGGGCTGTAGCACACAACCTGTGTGCAAGCAGCGTGGAGCCTCTCATGCTCTTACAACATACCTCGGTCTAATGGTGGGCTAAATTCCTCAGCTGCAAAAGCAACTTTATGCTCGTTTGCAGGAGAGTTTACTCTAGATTAGCTCCAGCCACAGTTGTAATCCCTGTGGAGTGGCAGAAGCTAAACAGATGATGTTCATGCAAGAAGTGGAGTGGGAAAGGTGCATAAAGCACGGGGTTCTCACAGGCACCATGTGAAAGGTTCACCATTTTTCTTGCAGTTCTTTACATGAATTGGGACTCGAGTTACGTTCCAGAAAGTCTTCTCCATAGGAAGGGAAGCTAGAGGATTAATTAATCAAGTTACCTAGCTAGGACAGGGAAGATGCTGACATAAGAAAACAGCCTAAGAGCATTTTCTAGATGAAATAACAAACACTATCATCACATTCCTGCATTTTACACATTTGACCTGTTCCACTGGCCATTGTACCTCGTTGGGCTTTGTATTTCTATTAAAACACCTGGAAACTGAACTCTGACCTTTCCCTTCTCAGTTTCGTTGTCTACATTCCTTTCCTTTGCAGCTGCGTGCTTTATACTTGAAAGTCATTTCGTTTCTCCTGCTGCATAATTGAACACTCCAGGAACCAAAAAGCGACCTCAGCCAGCTGAGCCCTTATTGCTTTTCCTGTACAGAACCAGTGAAAATATTTCACGAGAAGTCGAAGCTGTGAATGTGACTGGAGCCCAGGTTTAACCTGAAAATTGAATTTACGCAGAATCTGAGAAGATTTTGGAAGCAGAAGAGCTACCGCGTTGAGGGAAGATGCAGGTGCAGTGATGGTGCATAGTAAAGGAAAACAACAGACGTGGTAAGATGTTTTGATTATTTTGGGATGACATACCTGTGTTGGCGGAGATTGCCCTGTGGTTGACTCCTCTGCCACCTCCCAAAGATAGATCTCGCATGCTGGTTGTTATATGGCCTTGCTATCATGATACCTGGCTTTTCCTTTGCCAGTTTGAAAGCTCATAAAATCAAGGTGGCAACCACTGCTGAAGTGCAGGTATAACACAAGGTTTGTTTTTAACAGGAGAGCGGTCAGAATGACATTGTCACACAGCTAACCAGCGCTGCCGTGTCTTCTCTAGTTCTGCCAAAGGCTTTCTGTGTCCCCTCAAAGCACAGAATTCGCCACTTCCCTCTAACGTCGTGGAAATGCTATCAGTTATGACCTGCTAATACCTGACTTGGCAGCATTTTGCTACACAAAGCAATTGGTGCTATTTTATAGCCTTTGACTGAGTTCATTTAAAGTATCAGGTATAATATTTATACCTCTAGGTCAGGACTGAAATACCAGCTCTTTTAGACTTCTAGCTTAGATTTGGACTGCCTTTGGAGCGTCCCTTGTCTGCACTGCTACCCTAGGATTTAATCAGCTGATGAGTTCAGACACATCTAAGCTAAACAAACTGGTGTGTGCTAAGATTTCGGAATAAAAGGCATAGAATATAAAAGAATGCATATCTCACAATACTAAAGTACTAATACATTTTACAGAGCAATAAGTTGTACTTCAACTTATTCAGGCGCATCAGCACTTTGAGTATAGAGAGTAAGGAAAGCCAATGATTCACAGAGCAGAAAAATTGAGTCGAGGATGAGGCAGAATGGGGAAAGTCATGGCTGTGAAGTTTTTAGGAGATTATACTTATGTCCTAAAATATTCCTCATTGTCTTCCTCTGACTTCTCTGCTGTTGCCTGGTTTGTATTCCCCGTTCCTCCGCAGGCAGGCAGTGGCTCAGGCAGGCTCTCCACCTGCTTCTGAGGGCATCTGCCCTGTCAGCTCACCCAGATCTTCAGGATGAGGTGTAGCTTTGTCATGGAACATGATGACTAGAGATAAATCATTTACTGAAGTGAGGGCTACTCTCCAAAAATGCAGCAGCAAAGTTTCCGTGCTACAAAATTGATGAAAGCGCTCTGCTATTTTCTTGTGGCAATAAATAAAATGACTCATTTGTCTAATCATCTTGGGGTTGTTTTTTTTAATGATTAAACCAGGCTGCAATTTCCAGAATATTTAGGACTGGTCTGGTGCATACTTTGTGCTAAAACGGGATGTAATGTGTGCGCCAACAGAGTGATGCCAGAACTTGCAGGAGCTTTCTTTACTGGTGTTTTCCTGCTGGTTCTTTAAATGCCAGTTTACTTCTGAAAAGCAATAAGCTTGTTAGTCGAAAGACTGCAAAAATAAATATTAATGAATATCTTTAAAATGATAGGAAGCTAAATGACGTGGCAAAAATAATTGGCATCTGTATTGCCTGGTTAACTGATCAAAATACCACCACAAACCAGCAGAAGGAAGTGGGAGGCTCTCAAGGAGGTCAGGGTGCTTCTAGGCAAGGGTGACCACTGCCACCAGTCTGGATGTTCAGCTCTTGCCTTCAGCACTTGGGTTAGAGCTGCGTGTCACATTGCTTCCCTTTGAAGATGGGCTGTATAAAGTCATTCCCATACATTAGAGCTGGCTGTCATTTTGAGTCTTAGCCCGTTGTTTTTACCCCTGTTTAGGCAGCGCAGAAATATGCAGGGTTAGCTGCAGGTGGTGGTGGGCTCCCAGGGGACCTGTGCCAGGTTTCATCACTGACAGAATGGGCAGGCTGGTTGCTTTCCGAGATGTCAAGCTTTTTCTCTGCGGTACATTTCTTTTTTTTTGTTAGGGCAATGATGGAAGCTCTGACAGCGCTCAGCAGTTGAGCTTCTGGTTCTTCTGTTACGATCACTGCAAACTCGGGAACGGCGTTGCTGATAGGATGCTCAACATGACTTGCATGCATGTAAACCTACTGAAAGGATGTGTGAAGTAAACAATAAATCAGTAAACTATAACCATGAATCAGTAAACTGTAACTATAAATGTAAAGCTCAAAGTTAGAGCTCATGAGGAAAAATGTCAGGCAAAATACTTCAGTCATGTAATTTCCAAGTTTTTCAAAAAGAAGTGCCTGTGGAGGTCTGCTACACAGATCCCATTCCAATGATTTCTGCTTTATCTTGTCTGCAGGATTGTTGTCTTCTGGAATTTTGGAGGCTTTCAGGTTCTCTACGTCCAGGCTGGAGCTCCCTGTCATTGTGTGTGGTGGCCCATGACCAAATGAACATCCCCTCTGATTAGCTCTTATGAAGAATGGGGCTGCAGCAACAGAAAACAGAGATGGGAGGAATTATAAGGCATTCAGTCTTGCCAGTTATTTCATATTATGGTGAAAATCTTCCACCCGTCATCAGGTTTGGTCTGATATCCATGTCTCTGTTCTCCTTTGTCATGGGCCACTGAAAGGTGCTTTGGAGGGGAGAAGCAGCTACTTTCTTTTTTGCATAGCCCAAATCATAGAATCATATTCACATTCAATCAATGTGCACTTGAGTCCAAGCAAATAATTACCAATCCAAAATGTGCTCTGTGTGGAGATAACCCAATGTTTGAAATCCAAGGTCGGCGCTTTGGACCTATCTTGGCTGCTTAGGAGTCACAAACCCCATTGATTGCTTCTGAATCTCAGTGTTTTGAGTCAAAAATCTCATCTTGCTACCTGCCTTCTCTGCTAAAGTTCACAGGAGTGTGTTTTTTCTATTTTACACTTCCAGGGTTTTCCAGCAGAATGCTAATTGAAAACTAATGACTGGGAGATCATTTATGGATTATCATAGCCTGTAAACTAATGGGGAGAAAAATCAAAACAAAGGCAGCGCGATTCAGTGTTGATTTATTTGATATCTGTGGCTTAGGTGTGATTTATGAGAATATTTTCCAGTAAAATACAGTAACTGTATTATTTCTCTTCAGAAATTGATTCTGTAAAACTCTTCATTTAAGATCTGCAGAGGTTTATGACTAATTTATATGTGGCTATATGGCATTCAGTTCCAGGAGGCCAGTTTAAAACAGAGCTTCAGTTTTAATCACATACTCCTTCTTTAATCTGAAAGAAACTCTTCCCTTTGTCGGAGCTGTGATGAGTATCTGTTGTGCAGATAGCTGAGTTGTAAGACACATGAAAGTTGTGGGGGGAATAGCATCTGAAATTCAGTGATCTAAGTATTAAATAATAACTACTTTTACGGGTCATTGCTTCGTGAACATCAACTTCAAATAGAAAGCAATTACAATATGTTAGAGGGAAGAAACTCGTAGCATTAGTACCCAGGATAATATTTACTCTCTGGGTTACTCTTCCTCTTTCGTTACATGATAGCCTGTGCAGGAGGAAAGGGTTACTGGCGATTTATGGTGCTGGGTAATCTGGGCTTCTTGAGTGGCACCTGAATCCCAGCATTTAGCTCTCTCTTTAATAAAATAACCCATGAAATCATGAGAGAATTTCAGTGCTTCACCTTTCCCTGCTTGTTCAGAGCAACCTCCTTGCTTAATCTTACTTAATCTCTACCTAAGACTTGGTCCCGTGAGGAATCATTTTGTGGCTGAGGAATACACCCTTTAGAAATTTAGCGCCAATATCTCAGCTGGTCCAAATTCCTGTAGCTATAGTGATGCCATACTTTGTATTCTAGACGAAGTTCAAAACGACTTTTTCCTCATCTGTGTGTCATGTAGTCATGTTAATATTTTTCCAGTCTGCCAGTTTTTATGGCACTGATCTTTTTAGTTGCTATGCATCATTTGATTTAAGTCCATTACAGACAATGATTTATTACTGCTTTATTATAAAGAACAACAGTCAGAAAATAAGAAGATAGATGCATGACTGTGAGCAGTGGCAATAAGCCGGGCTAACATCTGATGTACTTCTCGGGAAAACCTTTCAGCATAACGAGGCGCTTAGACCGTTCTCCCAGCTTAAGCTGTGGTGACGCCCCTATTGCTCGGTTTAGTTTCAGCCGGTTGATTTA
Organism: Eurystomus gularis; assembly: GCA_013400335.1. NCBI lineage: Eukaryota > Metazoa > Chordata > Aves > Coraciiformes > Coraciidae > Eurystomus > Eurystomus gularis. Next base: position 175,222 of record VZZY01000408.1, read on the forward strand.
ATTACACAGTGGGGAACGGTATATCAGGGCAGTAAGGACGTTTAGGAAAGGTCACTCCACCTCTTATTTTGGTGCTTTGAGGCACAGCATATTTCAAGGAGAATGTATAAGCCCCTGAATGTCTATATACTGAAGGTACATCTTGCAGACCTTGCTAATTCTGTTACTATTGGCAAAGCCAAACTGATTCTAATAGAAGAAAGAAAAAATGATTTCTTTTAAGATTCAGCACAATTTTGCTCATTTGGGTTTTTTTTTAATCCATACACTTCCCATCCAAGCATCTCAGAGCACTTGCGTGGAACAAGCTAATCAGTCTCATTCCTGCAAGGGCAGGTCTCTCTATGTGCTTTAGGAGTGAAGGTGTTCATGTGTGTGATTTCCTGCTGATGCCAGTTACCTGAATTGCCTCCTTAATCATCCTATTTATATGTTTTCCTATATGCCATTCACTTTTCTGTGTGTTCTTATAGGCCTTGAACTTTTCTGCTTTTACTTTGTCAGTTTTCTCTAATCTCCTCTAAAAATAAGGGGGAGATGATCCTCACCTGAAGACCTACTTCAGATAACTAATTCTTTCAAGAGTGACCTTTCAAAAAATTTGACATTTCTTTGTTATCTGAGGTTTGTACCAAAACGTGAGCTCGTAGGGATTATCCATTGCTTTAAGCCAAGGCTGTGCATGAGTAGAGAGAAGATCAGAACCTTGTGATTCCTATTTCCATGTCTTCTTGAATGATATTTCCCGGTTAACAGTTACACTGCTGCATCTCAGGCAGCCGTAAAGAATCGACGACCATTTATTTCACTGTCAAAACAGCTTTTGTGACCTTATTTTAAGTGTTGTTGTATATAGATTTCAAAGACTTGTGTTGTCTTAAACACGAAATTAATAGATTCTGCCTGTAATTTTTATTTGGCTAAATTACAGTTGCATATGTATTATATAAGTACACATATATAAACAAATGAAACAATTATTCATGTTTAAATAGGTATTTACATTTATTTTAAAGCCAGCTATAGCCTTATGCTGCTTCAGTTTTACTCAGTCGTGTGGCAGCTTTACTGGTTCTATTGCAGATGACTCTTTGTGTGAGGGAAAAAACTTAGTTCAATTTCTTGAAGTTTCCAAATCAATTCTGTAAACAAATTTTGAAAATGTATGTAACAGCAGATAATGATCAGAAAATGTTAACTGCCTGTCACAGGGATTGTTTATGAAAACAAGAGAGCTATGTCTAAGAAGCCATTGGTAGCATCGTGGATATGAAATTTTATTTCCATTGATTAGACAGTGATGTCTTTTACTATTCAAAGACAGGAGACAGAAAATATCAACTTTTCATAACGTGGGTCTTTAACTTTTTCATTTCAGCAGAAGCAGCAGGATGCAAAAGAGACAAAGCATAAACGTATGTGATTATAGATTTTGGTTAAAGCAATCAGAGCTTTGCCCAAGACATGTCTACATTTGTCAAATCAAACTCTGTAAACCCTGATAAATCATTTGGAGCTGCAGTTTGCAAGGCTCACGCAGGCTGAGGTTATCTTAGCAGTAAATTATTTCTCATCCATCACTCCCTCCCATCTTGGGTTTATTGCAAGACCGATTTGGTAAGATAGGATTACTTGCACAAAGGATAGCTCTCCTGCATTGCAGACTGCACAGCGTAGCCTCTTGTATGGACTCCTTAAAGGGAAAAGCAATTTTCTCTATTGTAAATCAGTCCATACAGAACCAGCCTTTGGAAAGTGACCTAGATTTCAAACTCAGTCTATAGCAAGCTAGGCAGCACATTAGCTTGGTAAGTCTTGCCTAGTAATAAAAATCTCAGTGATGGAAAAATGCTTATTATTCTTATTTTAAAGGTGACTTTCAAGGGATGAAGATCTCTGTTTATTCATCACATGTAGGTCTTTAAACAAAATATGGTCCTGGAGGTGTGCAACATAACCCTGCCTGTTAAAAGACACAGGGAAGAAAGCAGCTCTTCATCTCTGCTGGCATGTAGAAGTGCTGAAATGTTCAAGGATACTCTAAAGTAGGAAGTTCAGAAGGAAATGGTGGCCAAGCGATGTTCACCTGTGCATGGCAGCTTCCAGGCACTAAGGAAGTACAGAACCACCAACAGATTGACGCATTTTGCATGGTCGTCATTATTCTTTTGAGGAGTTGCACAGCTCATGAGCATCTCTGCCATCTCTAATTCATAAAGATTTTAGGTTTCAACCAACCTGCGTTCGATTTTCACAGATTGTTGTAGTTTATGCCAAATATGCCAGAAATTCCAACCTAATTCTGTGCTGTCTAATGTTACAGATGCCGCGATTCCTTCCTCCTGCCGAAGGTCAGTGCATGGGTGAGGTGGTGCAGCCGTGTGCGAGCTCAGTCTCTTGCTGTCTGAAGAAGCAGGGCATATGTCCCCATGTTCTGCTAATGCTTTTTACCATCATTATCTTTATTCAATCTGCATAAAGATATTTAACATTAGCTTTATAATGAGAGAGGGAATAGAACAAGGAGTAAGTCCTTATGTTTGTGTTTGAATCCCATGTACCCAAGAAGGAGCTCATACTAGCTGGCTGTTAAAGGGACAGGGCCTTTGCAGATGACAAATAAACGGGGCTAAAGCTGTGTTTAATAAGTCCTTATCACTGCAAAATACCAAATACCAATTTCTCTTGCAAGTCCATCTCTCTCTCTCCTACTCTAAAAAGCAAAGACATCCCACAACTCTTTATTTCTCATTTAAAAACTCAGGTGTTAAATCTGGAGTTTGTGAAATGACTTTCCATGGGGCACCTTGTCTATTTAAATTCCCTCCTTTGATTTCTGGGGTTTTAGAAAGACTCAGGTTCAATTTAAAGTACTTTTTCATTCCTGTGAGCATCATTCCATCCAGATCCATCAACCCAGATCCATCAATCCATTGAAAGTTATTTAATTTTTTAATCTGTTACTGTGAGGATAAGCACTGCAAAACATATGGGAACTTCTTAACATTTTTTTCAAAGGTCAAGATAACCAGAGCATTTTTGCTCGCTTTTTTTCTGAGTTGTATCTCTACAGCAGATCCAGGCTATGACTTTGCTCCCAAGAGCTGTGGTACCCCGATAGCGGCACTTGTCTTAGGTGAGAGTGGGTTCCATCAAGTCTGCAGAATAATTCTTTACCACATTTTTTAGCTTTCTACATTTTTATTCTTGTTATTTTCTGCTGATTTTAAGACCAGAATTGACTGTTAAGGCTAGTCTTATCTTCTTGTTATCATAGGTCGTTTAACTTCATCTTGTTACCCTGTTATAAGGCCAACATCTTGGCTTTAGGAGAAGCATGTTGTTCTAAGGATATCTAGAGATGGAGAATGCTCGGATTCTTGTCATAGCTTTTCCCAGTAATTAACCTCTATTCCCCATAATTAAACAGTGACGCCTGATTTTTGATTTAAATTAGTTTGCTTAGGTTTGAGCTCTTGATCCTTATAATCCTTCTGCTGCAGGATTACCCAGCCTTTCCTATCCGATGGTTTCTTTGCAGGGCAGTATTTATACAGTGTAATCAGATCTTTTCTAAATGAACTTTTTCAAATGAGCTGTTAAGATCTGGCTTGTCTGGTCTCTCACAGTGAAGTTCTATATGTAGTTCTATTATAGCTCTTATCGTTCAAATAGTTCTCTAAAGGCATTTTCCTAAAGCCTTCAGAGGACATTGATCCAGAAGCAGGTACATCATTCCAGCACTGATCTCTATCAATGTTGCTACCTTAAGGAAGGAAATCAGACTTTTGGACATAACTTTTACCACATTGACAAGCGTTAACTACCTTTTCTTACTGGCAAATGCTACATGATTTTTTAGTGAACGTCTACTCACTTCAGCTCATCCTTGGAGAAACAGTCTCCCTGTCTCTAGCATAAACAGGAACTCCAAAAAACCTTTATGCTAAACCAAATAACAAGTATTTTAATATCTGTTTTTGCCCCTTCCAACCCACTTAGGAGTGCCAAATGCTTAATAATCGACATATTTCAAGCTTCCCTAAAAAGTGATTAGCTTCACCTTTCCCCCTCCATCTTATTTCTTAAAATCAGGTGTCTCAAAGTTTCTCAGGGCAGGAGGAGGGATCACTCTGCGTGACAGATGATCTAAACTGTGTTTGAATAATCTGCAAGTTTAGAAAGCCAAGGCAGAGATAGCAACAGGGTACCAGCCCTCTCACATCCCAGGACTGGAAGGAGGCTTCGATCCATGCCATGATGTATTTCCTGGTCCCAAGTTAGTTTCAAAATTCACGTCCAAACTCTACAAGCCACCTGCAGATGCTCTGACTAACACTGGGTAGTATTTGATGAGGATCGCATTGATTTCTGCAGAACCACGCATGCAGCACGGCATTGCTCAACGTGACTGAAAGGAAGAAAACTTTGGCCCCGAAGAAAATGACTCATGCTAGTCTCCCTTTGCAGTTATTTTAGTAATGAAGTAATTACAGCTGAGCCTGACTATTTCTCTTATTTTTTTTCTCCCCAGTCCACCGCCAGCTCTATTTTAAGCCAACCCACTGGCACCACGTCCAGGGAGCTGGTGGCTATCTTGTTAACAAGAGGATTTATGATTTTTTTTCCCCATGTCATTCATACTCCACACAATCCTTTTATACAATTGTCAAATTGAAAGGGCTTACGTACAGTTTTACTACTTAACTATTAGGCAGAATAATCCTTATAGAATTTATTGAGAGAGAAAAAATGCAGAAAGCTTATGGATACTTCCTTGGATTGAACAAAACTCCTGCAGGATATGAACTTGATTGATCTGAGTGTTACGTCTGTCTTATAGTCCAGGACACGCAGAGCCCTGTGTGCTCCTCAGCTGCCCCTTTGACAGGAAGGAACTGGCCTCGGAGAATGGTTTTGAGAAAGGCTCTGCTAATGTGCAGGATCACAACATGTTCTTGGAAGGAAGGTAGCCAGAAACACCTGAGGTTTGTAGAGATTCCTGGTGATATAACTCCTACTTTGTGATTGTTTTCTTTATCTAGGAAAAATAATTATTCTTTTCTGAGTGTATTTGTAGAAAATAACTTGATTGCCTTCCTGTCTCTGGAATCCTGTTGTCAGAATTTTTTGACTGCTGAGCCCTTGAGATCAGTGGGATCTGAAGGTGAGATGTAGTTGTGGAATGTTGGTTTTCCAAACCAGAACTGTCTTTAACCTGAATACCCCTGATATTTTGATGGCAAAAACCCCCAGAAGTCTGGGTGAAGGCTAATGCATTTTCCCTTTGGTAAAGTGAAGCACATGATCATAAACCAAGCTAATTTTGTGTTATTTTTCCCCTGCTGAAAAATTCCCTCTTCCTTCTTTCATCCTAATAAAATGAGCCATCCTGGCTGAGACCAGCGATCCATTAAGTTCAAGACCCAGTATCCCACCGTGTCCATAAGTACCCAGTTACATCACTGTCTAGGAAAGTGCAAGAACAGGCCAAGCATTTGTAATACTTCCCTCTTATATTTGCTTAGCCTTTAGTTATTTCAGCACAGGCTCCTCCTGAGCTGGGTTGGTTTCTGTGTGTCCCGTAGCAGAGGACTCCTCTCACATGAGCACCTCTGCTGGAAAACCCGCCTGTTTTCAGCATTCACAGGGTCATCTCTCGAGGACCTCTGCAGATCCACTATTCCATACGGGTGGGGCCGCCAGCTTCCCCCTAATCCCTTTTTAAGATGAATCCTAGTAGCTTTATTTGTAGTTCTGGTGTGAGAAGAGGCGGTGAGCTGTGCAATCCTATCCGCCCTTTCCACATCACTAATGATTTTGCAGCTCTCTGTTGTGTTCTCCAAGAGCCTTCTCTTTCCTGGACTGAAGCACGTTGAAGCATTCCTATGAAGCAGTTCCTCCCACAGAACTGGGCTATGACTTGATTCCTCTTCCTGCCCTCCCCTGGAAGTTCTCCAGTTTTGCTCCGTGTATTTCTGAAAGATGAAGAGATCAGAACTGTGTGTTGTGTTCATGATGTGGATGAACCATGGATTTACACAGTGAAGTTTTCCTCTTATTACATTTATAAGGGCATTTTCATTAGTTTTGGCTTTTCTGTTTGCTTCTAGAAAGTGAATACTGGTCAGAAATACAACTGTTTTAGGAGCTCAGGGAAAAAGGTCGTGCTTGTATCTAACAATATATAAACACGCAACTGTTTATCCACTTTCTGAAACACTTGCTATGCTCAGGAGCTGAAGAGATCCTTTCATTTTTTTGGGGGGCTGAGATGTTTTTAAAGACTACCGAACACATGTTATGCGCACAAGAAAACACCATTCACCCTCACTAACCTTCCCTCTGCTCTATGCTGCCGTCACCATCATCCCCATCGCACCCAGGCACGCTGAGATGGGCAGTGCTCCTGCTCCATACGTTGGCTTTATTCTTCGGAACATAGCTACGAAATACAAATTAATGCAGGCTTGTCTTTCATATCAGCTGAGGTGTGTGCTTGTTTTACAAAGATATTTTAGGTAAAAAGGAAAATGCATGAGGCTTATCCTTTTTGCTGTGTTAGTTAACCCTCGAGAATGGGTGGAATGATTGTCTTTGCTTTACTGCAGCTGTATGTGATAGAATACGAAGCACCACAGCACAAATTCAAGCACAGGGCACATGATGTAGTTGTGCCATTTAGTTTTATGCTGGATACTAGTTCTGCACAAGCTTTATCCTAATAAGCTTTTACCTTATTGTTCTCTGGCAGGCAAAATGAATAATTGGGAATGTAATTCCAAGCTTCACTGGCAGCAAGAGCAGCGCTTGTTTAAGCAGTGTGCTGTAGAGGCATGTCAAAGCATTACTGATTCTTCAATATCTCTGGCTGAATGATGTGATGCTCTGAACATATTTCTCAAGAGGATAATGAACAGCAGGCTGTTCACATCAGCTTTTTTTTTTTTTTTTCCCCTTTTTTTTTCTGGTTTGCTCTATTCTTCATAACAGAATTTCTCAGTTATATCTTGTTGCTGCCAAAGCAGCAGTTCTGCTTTACCTTGCTGCTCTGGCGGTTCCTGAAGGACATGGTGGTGGTCCATTTATTCTCCTCGCTGTAGAAAGATACAGGCTCAAATCCAGATCAAATTCTGTTCTACAGTTCCACTTTGAGGACAGGGGGGACTCTCTTTCTCTTGCTCTGATTTCCAAAGAATTTGGTGTCAATAGAAAAGGTGCCCCGAAGAACACAAGTACTGCACCTTCCAGAAGGCAAATGAGGTTATATTACACCTGCTTTGTATTTCCTGTGAGCTGACTGTGAAGCTGTTCCAGTGAAATAAGTTCCAGGGGATTTTCTTAGATGTGTTACTCCCATGAGACGGTGGGATGAAGCAATTTAGGACTAGAAAGGGTCTGTATTGTCTCCTTATCTGCAGAGCTGGGATTTTGTTGGAATTCATCCAGTATGTAAATTCACCGAGTTAAACACATGGCAAGCTATGTGTATTTCCCCTGCTTTGCAGCAGTGTCCTGCTTTTATCCATGTTCTACAGCATTACAGCAGGGACTGTATGTCTACAGCCATGGAGAATTTAGCTGAATTTCAGAATTACACAGTCCCAAAGATCAAATAACGTTTAGAAAAATGTTTGTGCTGAATGTATAAAAACAAGCATCCCCCCCAGCTAAGGAAGTACTGAGTTTTTAGGTTAATTTCAATAAAACCCTGCTGAAGTCCTTTAGATCTTGATTGCTTGAATCCCTATAAATGATATGATTTTCCTCAAAAGAAAAGTTATTTTCCATGGCACTGGGCAATGACTGTTTCATGTACCAATTTCTACCCAGCATTTCCTACGAGCTAATGTCTGATCTGAAGAGTCATAAAATGTATCTTGGGGATCTCGACTAAACATAATGAAAAATCAGTTCACAACATTTCTTTGATGTTTTGCCTAAAACCAATGAAGAAATATTACTTAGAATGCTGATGTCATTCCATACTGAGTTACTCTTTTAATGGAAAACATCAGCATTATAGTTCTGCTTATTATATCACTTTGTGAGCCCTATGCACATGAAATCAGGGATACTTTTGCAGGAACTGTATTGTATAAAAGCAGGATTTTTTTCTACTTTCCTCAATAGCAGGGATTAAAAAAAATATTTAAAACAATTTAGTGACCCTTTTTAGTTCAAGAATAGCGTATTTATGTACAAACCAATAGAACCACATAACTTTGCTACATTCTGAGAGTAAAATTACATTATTTTCAGGCGTTTTTTGAAAGGATGCTATCCATAGTAGTATTAGCAGCTGTAGAACTGCCAAGTGAATGACACCATGCATAGGAAAATCGCTGATACTTTATTCAATGAGGATGTAAGTTACTCATCCCTGAATAGCTAAACCTCATGGACTAAGGTGAGGATAGAGGAGAAGATGAGAGGATGAGGCTTTTCTTATGCTTAAGGCGGTGAGATTTAGAGCGAAGGGGGAATCATCTGCACTTTTAGATGGAAGCCACCAGGTGGGTTTTGGGGCTCCAGGTGGAGAGGAGGGAGAACCAAGTGCATTTTGGTGAAGGTTTGATGTCGGCTCTGTTGGGAGTGGTGTATGACAGAGCTGTTGAGCTGCAGGTCAGCAGTTTAAAAATAGACAATCTCCACAGGAGCAGGTCATTGCTGCTCCTTCCTGACAGCATTCTGGTGCACAACCAGTCCTCTCCCTCCATCACCTTGGATGCCACCAAAACGAGCAAGACCATTCAGAAGAACATTTAGCCCTTCCCACGTACATGAATAAAAGAGGACATTGCTCATCAGGCCTATGAAGCCACGACTATCTCAGTTAATCAAATTTCCTGTTTATTCTAAGGGAAATGAACAACAAAATGAACCGATGTGCCTCACAAGTAAGTTTCACCTTATTAATTACTAAAAAAGAAAGCCAAAGTGACACCTTTTATCTTTAAGTTTCGGTTTTTAAACCAAAGTTTATGAAGCTATGCCTGCATGGTTCGGGTAGAAAGCCACATGTCATCTCTGCCCATGCTCCAGGGCAGAGCCAAGCCCAAGTCTTCACGGGAGGCAGACAGGGCAGGACTTGCCAACGGCACGAAGCTGTTCCTGTGTCATCCAGTGCTGGCTCCTGTCTGAAGAGCAAGAAGAAAGCATGGAGTTGACATCTGCATGAAAGCCCCTGCCTGTGACCCTCGAGACTTGTGGCAAAGTACTAAGTTTTTGGTGAGTTGTTTTAATGTTTGTTTTAGATGCTGAGAAATTCTGTATTTTGAATCTATCACCCCCCCCCCGCCTTTTCTTGCTGCATAAAGTGGACATAAACAAAAGGGAAAAGAAAAATTATGGGAGTGAACATAAAAGAAATGCTAAATTTGAAATTAAATGGAAGTTCAGATAATCATCTGTCACTCAGTTTCCCAGTATTATCCCTTAATAACCTTATTGTCTCTTTGCCTATTTGCTTCTTATCTATTTAAAGCAGTTGTTTATCATTCACTGCCTGATTGGTTCATCATCTATGTATTTCCAATAGAAAGGGAAGATAATATCCCAAGGACCGAGATAGTTTTTCCATTTGTTTCATTTTGTTCCATTAGTTGACAAGCAAGTGGGGAATTAGCATGAAAAAACCCAACCCTTTGGTAGCACTAGATTAAAGATGGCCTTGAAATACAGGGCTTGGAGCCAGATCCATCCTTCCCAAAGTTGTGGTGAGCTCAGATTTGGACTTTAGCGGGTGGTGCATTGCTAATTCCAGGCTAGCAAAGCATAGAGTCCAGGAAAAGCACAGCCTTTTGTTCCAAATGAATAACCGAGAGACACTGGGGGCACCGACTCTCAATTGCCTAACACATTTGGTGTGTGGAGTATTCTGGGCTCCCATCAGCCCAGAATGAAGTGCTGTAAAGTGAATGCTGAATTTGAAGAGCCCAAAGAACCCTGATCTTGGAACAATGGACCCCAAGAAGCTACTGCTGTGGACACCTACAAGCATGTTCATCTTCACTCATGGAGTCACTCAGATATAGTCAGTAGGTCTGGCTTTACTAGGCAGAAAGTCAGTACATGAATATGTGCTCCAGGAATGAGGAGTTAAAGTTTGAAGTAGCCCTTTTGGGGGTAGTAAAGTAAGGGCTGATATTTAACTTTGTGTCAAAATATTCTCACGTCAACCTGTTTTTAGACATTTTGGTGCTGCCAGGACTGGCAGCAGAGCTTCAGAGCCATCTCCATGTTAATCCACAGGTATGAACTGAAGCTCTGGCCCAGCTCTGTGTGTAAGGATGCTCCCACCAGCCCCAGCAGTAAATTGGTGTTGGGCTGTTTGAACGCACAATGGATGTCAGCTGTACTACTCTCCGGTGTGCTGTTGTTCACAGAAATAGATTTGCTTTACCAAATAGGCTCAGGTGGGCAAGGGGCTGTGGGGTGATAACCCATGTGTGCCAGCTTCTCCTGTGCAGATGAGAATAAACATCATGTACCAACTCCACAAATATCTAGATCTTGCCTTGGCCATGTGGCTCTTCCCTGGGTTTCAAAGAGGAACACTTTGAGGTATTTGGCACACATTCAAATGGGAACTGTTACTGAGTTAAATATGAGTAAAATCTGATAACAGAGCTACTGCTGTACCTACCATCCCTTCAGGTACTCTGATACAAAGTTAAATATTGATTGGTTATGCTGTTCTTGCATCCTCGGTTTTCAGTCTGATCTGTCACGGCAGTGTTGTGTGCGACGTGTGGAGGGTGATGGCTGAAGAACGGTTTGATGGGTTCACGTATCTGTGAGACAGGTTGGGATTGTGTTACAGGTTTGGAGATCTCGGTCAGATTTTGATGTGATAGCTGAAGAGTGTACCCCAGCAGATCATCTGGCAGGGACTCGGGATGCAGAGGTCTGAGCTGTTTTAAAACAAACCAGAATGGATGGCACCTCCACTCGTGTGCTGGGCTGTGAGTGAGGTGGTTGGATAACATGTTCAGCTGTGGTGTTGGTGGGGTCGGTAGCCTTGGGCAGGTGGGGTGGGAGGATGGAGGGGACAGAAACCACCACTGCTGCCCCACCACAGGCTGTCAGACATAGCGAGGTGTCCCTTTGTGCGTGAGGGTGACTGAAATGCCCCACTAATTCCTCATCTCCAGGAGTGGGATCTGTAGTAATTGCTGAACTACGGCATCTTAGCAGACTGAAGTAAACAAAAATTATGTTTCCTACCCCAGGCTGTAAACTGTGGAGATGGCAGAGCTGTCACAAGACTGCTCAGCCGTGGCCTGAGCTGGTGCTTTGGGTGCAGGACCAGATGAACAGCTGGCAGAGGGGGGGCAACTGATCCAGCCTAATCCAGGGAAATCAGCTCTTTCTTTCCTAAAGTGGCTGATATTTCTGTCAAAGCAATCAGGAATAAACCAGGTACTGGTGCTGACACTTGAAGGAGGGCCCTGGATTTCTAGAGGAGCACCCAACTTGGAGTCCTTGCTGCAGGGACCTGGCTGCCGCCGAGGAAGGCACGTGGCTCCGAGGTTCCTCCCTGCGCATTCACAATTGTGTAACACCCCTCTTGCAGCTAAAGCAATTGTTTACTTGGAAAATTAATGCTATTCACATTTTTTCCTTCTGTGTTGGTTTGTTTTTTGTTTGGTTGGTTTTTTTCACCCATCTTTTAATGTGATTTAACAGCTGGAGATGGGGAGAAGGCAGCACCAGGAGAGCAGCCAACTCTCTGCAGACGGGCAGCGAGTGCTCCGGGGACGACCGCTGCTCCATGGATGACAGATGGGAACTTATGGTCTATAACTTAACAGATGGATCACAGCTCTGCTTCTTTGATTTGCATGGAGAGAATCAGATGATTATGGGGCGGATAAATAAAAGCAGCTAATCAGAAAGGTCTGTGATTCAGTGTAGGGATGCAGGAGGATGTAATTTGCAGGGCTGCAAACCTTGTGTGATTTGAAGATAGAGGCAAGAGGCTCTGCTAACGGTAGCGGCGTCACATAGCTTTTATATCCCAGCTTTTCAAGCTCTGCATAAACCACCAGAAATCATTTTAGCAAAACATAGTCCAAATATGTGAGAGAAGAGAACTGAGAAGTGACTTGCACAGAGAGAGACCACACACAGCAACATGACACGGCCTCAGCAGCCGCCTTTCTGTGCAGGTGCACTTAAAATCATTCACCTTTGTTCAGACTTCTTTCTTTGTCTCGGTTCTTAAAGAAATGTTAAAAACAAACCAAAAAAAGGCACACGAGGGAACACAAATGCTGTCTGACTTCTGTCAGCAAGACTGATCTTCCCAGTATTTACGAGCCAAGGAATTAAGAGCTGAAGTACCGTGTGGATCCAGCCCCACTGCCTTTATCCATCTGTTTCTGCCCATTTATTGGAACATTTATGTTTTATAGATTATCTCCTATTAACAGACTAAACAGATCACAGCCAGAAGCATAGTTTGTCTCTTTTAAAATGACTTCAAGGTGATGGCAGGTTGTACAGATGCCCCTAACTCTGCTGGGCACTTTTTGCTTTTTGAGAGTGCCAACTAATTGTTTTTTCCTGACAATTATCTCCTAGAACCTGTGCTGCTAGTTGGTTGGAGAGCAAAGACTGGAAGAGGCTACAAAGTTGTTTCAGAAGGTGCAAGAGAAAATTCTTTGAATCACTCCTGCACACATTTCTCCAGATTATTCACTGAGTATGAGGGCAGATGTGACCTACCAAGAGGAAAAGGTAAGTGCAGGGTTGTATTTTCAGGTACCACCAACTATCTTCTAGTTGACCATGCTCAAGTTTTTGTCTTGTGAGCCCTCTCTCTTTCACACATTCCCAATGTTACCTGTCACATGAGCAACAGCATAAGTGGAAGTGCCAGAGGTTCCTGCCACTGTTTGCTTCTCTTCTTTCATCTACAGGTAGCAAGGGCAGCTGCTGTTGCAGAGCACTGGCTGCGCTTCCACACACGCTGAAGGTCTCCAGCTCTGTTGCACGGTTCTCCTTTCTTTCTAGTTTGAGATCTTTCCACTCCATCTCCCCTTCTCATTTTCTGTCATATTCGCATTTATTTGCAAGAAACACTTTTCCAACGGCTTACAGAAATGCATGTTGTTTCTCCCTAAGTCATTCCATGCCTTGTGCACTTATGTTTTATACCCTTCTCGGTCCCCAGCATCACTACAATGTTGTTCCTCCATGAAAGGACTTTTCTAGCAGGTGGGCCATGGGGCTGCAGCCCAGCAGCGCTGCCAACCTGTGTGTTCATTAACAGCAGCCTGACAGCGTTGTTTGCTAAAGCTCTGGCTTGTGGCAGACATGTAAAGGTGAGTCTTCCAACTTACCTGTAATGGAAAGGAGTGTATTGTTCTAGCTGTCTTAGTGACAAAGAGAAGATCCTGGAAAATCAACGTCAGGACATCCTCAATGAGAGGAAAATTTTAAAAAATTCACTTCTACCAATCCTAGCTTGGTTTCCTAAGTAAAGGGAGAAGAAGGGATCATTTATGTGCTTTGTGTAAGTTGGCAAACCATGCGCACGCTACGTAATCCTTCACTAGCTCTGTGCAGGCTGCTGAATGCTTCACAAACAGAGAGGGAGATAAGAAAAAAAGAAAAAATATATATATAAGGGCAGCTGTTAAAGCTCTGGTTCTTATCAGCCAGCTGGCAATCACCCCTGGCTGGCCAGCACCAGCACTGCTGGGGAGGTGAAGTACTGGAGCATAGGTGAGTAGAGGGAGGATTTCTGTGGTGCTGCTTAGGGGACAAAGAGCAACCAGCCAGAGGAAGCAAAGTGTCATTAGTGACATGAATGTGCTGCTTGTGGGGCTGTGTTGTCACGATGTCCTGAGCAAGCCCGAGTCATGATTTTGGAAACCTTCATGTTGGCAGTAGAGGAGCTGACGGACCCAATCTCTACATGATGAACTTTGGGTTAAGAATCTTCTGTAGCCACTTTATGTCTCACCCGTTCAGGAGGAGGAAGCATCAGCCACGGCCTCAAGCCCCCAGGCATGCTGTGACCATGTAGCACCCCTCACCAACCCTCTCAGTTTTGACACTGTCTCAAGCCCCCTGAAAACAGCTTTCTTACCAATTCCAATCCTTTGTCAGCCCCTAAAAAGGGATGAAGGCAGAGAGAGATGTCAGACTGAAAAAGTACAAGGATATCACAAGTTTCAATCCCTGGACTTGGGGAGCAGTGATTTTAATACTGGATATTGATACGAGACGTGAGAAGGGGTGTTTCAATGGATAGGAGGCTGGTAGTTTGCTCTTTTCCACCCTGAAGCTCTTTTTGATAAGCTATAAAAATTCCCTATTTACTATCACATTAAGAATGATTTTATTTTTTTCCCCCAAGCTGTCCTTTATTGCATGGTTATGATTACAATAGGAGAATAAAATGTAATGCCCCAATGATTCTTCTTCATCTTTTTCTGGCATACTTTCTGTGCTTCTCTTTAAATCCCTTGCTTTTAATTTCACCCACATTTTATATCTTGTACACGTAAATTTACTCGCTTCTTTACGTTTAGCCGGGCTGCAAATAAGGAATGGGCCCACAAGTTTGCATTTTCGTTGTGACTAGCCCCTAAGCAGCTTTGTTAGGGAAGGCCCACGCACCCTTCAGTTTGTCTTGAGAATTGCTAGAAATTATTGTTTATTGTTATGATAATTACATTTGGTAGATTTTTATCTCCTCCTGCAAGCTTCTGCGAACAACTGAAGCCTTTATACCCAGTGACAGCTGCTGTTTTACCGATGTTTGGTTACTCTTTCATTTTTTGGATAATATTAATGTACATAATATTCATGTACATTCGCTTGTGTTAACGTCTTCGCTTCACAATGCATTGCACTTTCATTTATAATTTCATTTATAATTTCACCAGAGGGTTTTACAAAGTTAATTATGCTGGGTCCTACTCTAAGTGTGTTGCCGTGTGTCTGCTTCCATCTTCTGCAGCAGGGTAGCACTCCAGTGGGAGAAAGGCTGTGCTGACGTGTGGCTGTCACCTCTGCTTATAAGGGTTTCTGTCGAGCATATATAAACTGCTGACACAGCCAAGTGTGGAAATAATTGAGGAGGGACCTGGAGGAAGGCAGCTCTGCTGGGCCATAGCCTGTCAGTCCTCCATCCATACCACAGCCGGGCGACGGGACAAGTTCTTGTCCTGCAATGTTATTGAAGTGAAATGAAGACTTTTAAAATAGAGCCTGGTTAGATTCTTAATGTGGAATTCTATGTTTTGAACTGATAAAGACATTTGGCTATGATTTCAGTCTACTAATTTGATTTTTTTTTTTTTAAATGTGAGGATCATAAATTATATACTGGATGTGGTTTCCTGAAGGAATTATCTATTTGTAGGAAACAGAGAGAGAGGACGCATCTGAGCACTACAGAACGTGCTATCATTGCATACTATCCTGGGCAGCAGGAAGAAGGATTTATTTGTACCCCACTCTCACTCAAAAATCACTTCTTTGCTACTTTAATTGCCTTGTTTTTGGGTAAAACATCACACATTTTAAATGTCTTTTTAGTCAGTTTATACAGTGTCAGGCAAGCAATTAGGCCATCAAAGGCTTAAAGCATGACTCAGCTCTAGACGACGTGTTTTTATCATTTTCATCTTTGAGGTAATCAATTTGCTGTCTTTAAGGACACCACAAATATAGCAAATGTCAATAGCGATTTGTGTGAATGTAATCAGTGTTTCTGTGTGATTTTAGTCACGCGGTGATTTCTTTGAGTATATTAATGCCGCTGTCTTTGTTTCTTTGTGTTATATGAATTCATATTTCAAGTTTTTACCTGGATTGTAGTTACAGCACATTATATGCTTTTATTTTTTTCTTTTGGATCAGCAATTATGCTGATTATTACTTTATTAAAAGTTCCAGTGAGGATCTTCATTGTTGTGAGCCTGAGCTTGCCACAAATATTGGGCAGGTATTTGTTGTCTCAGAAAATGAATTCCGTGAATGCTTTTACTAGTAAACTCTTTTTAGAATAGTCAAGACTATTATAACACAGATTTGTACACGGTTATAATAGGATGCCTTTATTACAATAGGCATATTAGTGCCTGATAAACAGATTCAGATAATATTATGAAATGCTTACAGTCTAAATTTGATCCGATAACATATTTGTATCTGAAAATAAAATATGTCCAAGAACCCCCAAATAATACTCCCTAATGGAAACTACAGTATCATTTTAAAGAGATTTTCTTTTGTGTGTAGAAAGGAAATGGATTCCCTCCCCCATATTCCAATTTACCATTAATTTAGTATTAGAAGTAACGTTACTGTGTAGAATCTGCATTCGACATTTTGTTAATGTGCTGGGTAGTCAGGAAATAGCACAGATTTTTAAAATCCTTTATTTTTTCCAGAGTGTAGCAATATGATTTTCTTTTATTGTTTAGCAAAGCTCAGAGACCATGCACAGATGGATGACTTTAATACCATCTAGCACTGACATTTACAGAAGTGCCATGTTTGAGACAAATAATTGGACAACAGGCTTTGCACTGTTAGCCTCAACTTCCCCAAAGACACAGCACTGAAAGAAATAGATGCACTCTTCTTCTGAGGACAACAAGGTCTGAAAGTCTGTTAATGAATCGCGTTTGAAGTCCTTTGACTGTAATAACATCTTCCCTGCTGAGAAGTTAATAATCAGTTGGCTCTCTTTTTGTCTTTTGAACATTAGTTTGAAGAGCTTCCATTATTGTTTTTGTTCCTAGCTAGGGACAAAGCAAATTCTTTGACCCTACTGTTATGGAAAAAAAAAAAATTCCTTTGCAGTCACAAAACAAAGAGACAAACATTTTTAAGGACCGACCTTCCACCTCTGCCCAGCTGAATGATCACAGGGAACTTCAGGTCTGTGGTCTGACCAAGACCTTGTGTTGGGCCTTACTCAGCGGCCTTTTTTCCCATGAAAAAGGAGGATCCAGGAAAAGAAGAAGGTTGCAAGCTTGTACTAAAACCTGTCTCACTGTTTCTTCACTACCAATTTACTCATGACATTATATTAAAATTACCGTGAGTATACTTGCCTCAGTCTTTACTGTAATTTAATATGCATATAACTTCATGTACACATAACACTTTGCTTTTTAATTTGGCAGCAACAGCGGTGCATGAAGAGCTTGGCTGATTGCAATGCAGATCATTGGGAAAACATCAATTAATAGTGGTTTTTTCCCCATAAAAAGTAGTGAAAAACTTAGGATTCAGTGTATTGAAATGCAATATTTGTCTGTCAAATGATACCTACTATTTTAACAAGCTATTAACAAGTTTTTTCTTTCTTTTGGGATTTACCTAAATCATGTTAATATGATTAAGTCTGTTATACTACAGGGGGAATGACCAACAGGAAGAGGGACAGGACCATCCGTAGGAGTTGTAAACTGGCATAGATACAAAAAATACTGCCCTACTTGATGGCATCTCAAGATACAACAGATGGATCTTTACTGACAGATGACCTGATTCACAAAACCTGACCCACCTTGTGGGTCCTATGATCACGAGGATGCTGGGGGTTTTTGCTTTAAACTTATTCAGGGAATTTTAGGATTTTCAAGTTAAAGATAAATTTCAAGTTAAATTTAAAGCACTAGCTTTAAAGAAATAAATAATAAATAATAAAGCTGCCATACGTTACCTTTTTTTTCATTAACAAAGTATCTGAGATGTGAAAAGGGATTCACAGAGTTCTTGTTTCAAAATCTGGGTTTCATCTCAAGCTCTTTATAGTTGGGGTGCTGGAATAAATGCTCACAACGTGGTCCCATGACCCTGTAGCAAAATTTTTGCTGACTAATTTAGGAGAATCTTAATTAAGTCATAAGGAACCTGAGAACTACTGTGAGAATTGAATATTATGCTGCCCTTTTTCTTGGGGTGATTTTTTAATTAACTTCTTTTGGGAGCTTAAGAAATGATACAGTAACATTTTTAAAAGAGGATATTCAACTGAAAAAAGCATTTTAACTTGGGGAACTTCTTATGATTGGTTTCTGAATGTTGATTTCCTGACAGTTTTGAAATATCTACAATTTTTCCATATATCTTTTCCCTCACTCTTCCTGAGATGTAAGAAAAGGGAAATATTGGTTTAGACTTCATCGCTTGAAGGGATTCTGGGCAAAATAAAGGCTGTTTTGCAAAATAAGAACTAGAGCAGTTTGTACTTTCCTAGCATGTGGGCTTGAGTAACTATTTTGGGAAAAATCAGCTCTACATTTATAGCCCATCTGCTAAACTGAAGGTAAAACTCCGTTCAGCCGTGGCTGGGCACGCTAAATGGTGGGATATCATCACTCCCTAATGACTTCTTTCTGTAGATGTTCAGCACTGACTGCAGTAGGAGTAAGCCATGTAAGGAGAAAGGTCATGTAAGTCACGGAGACCAGAAGCAGTTAAAACTGAGACCAAGTCATGTGAGGGTGCAGCAGATGCAGCTTCAGCCTAGACATTGGTGTAGAGCATCCTGTCTCCTATCTTGGTCTTGTATTTATGGATTGCTTTTACTCATCAGAATGATGGTTAAATTGATTTTGAAATCTGTCATATTTCAGAAGCAGCATTTGAATTACACCACTTTTCATGGAGCCTTTTTTTTGAGTAGATGTCTATGAGAAGATATTATGGGTTTTCTGTGGACGTAGTGATGACAAAGGAGCATAACAGTGCATGGAAGATTTGAAAACTAGGAAGCTAGATGCACGCCTTAATTGTCACACAGTGAAAGGTTTTTGTCACAACAAAGCTTTTAGCATCCAGCAGAGAGTTTATGGATAGTCTAATTTCTTATTAATCAGGAAAGTGCCCGTTACATTATTGAGTGAAGTGGTATTCCAAAAAATTAACACTGTTTAATTGCCCTGCTGGAATTGTAAACAGTTATCAAGTGTGACTGCTAATGTCACCAATCCATCTTCAGTGAGGATGATCATGCTTCATCTTGGGCAGGTTGAAAAGAAAAGCTGTGTTTGACTGTAGAAGACAGTCAAATGGCTGTGATCTCAGTGCTGTTCAGCTGGATAATAGTTCTGCAGATATTGAAATAAATAGGGAAAATATTACATTAACACAGAGTGAAAAGCTGAAGGAACTTGATCTCCAATTGTCTTGTTAAACCAGTGCGGATCCCATTGGTTCAGTTCTCCAGCTGCACTTGGAAGTGGTTGGTACTTTCCTTCTTAAGTTTCATTAACTAGAAAATTCTGAGTTTATGTTTACTTGTGTGGGCTACTCCTGCACACAGGCACGACCTTGAGTTTGTGCCTTCTTCTGAACTGGGTGACAAGAGATGTGAGAACAGGGATCCCTGAGCAGGTCTGATGTTGTGTTTGGGGTCACTCCAGAAGGTGGTCTCAGCCAGCTGTATGCAGTAGGAAGAACTTTTCCAACCTCCTTAATTAGTATTTTGTGTTGGATCTGGCACTCAGTTTGTGGGCAGAGCTCTCCCAGGAGCCTGGTGCCATCGCCTGGACTGCAACAGAGCCAGTTCCTCATCAACCCCTTTGGTCTCCCTGTAGGAAGGTTGGGTCATCTCCAGCTCAGAGGTGGAAGGTCTGAAGGTACTTAAATTCCATCTAACCATTTTCCATTAGGAGCTCAAAAACACTTGCACATACCTCTGACTTCAGCACTGGGGAAGCCCGAGCACCAGTCATTGCCTGACCTATGAGAGCAGCCCTGGGACTCAGAAATAAATAAAATAAAGGGTCCACTTCTTATCTGATTACATGGCAATATAGAATCTATTCTATCATGGACATGAATCAAAAGCATGATAAATTGACAGCCAAATAGCCCTAAGGGAACTTTAATACAGATCAGGAATAAAACTTTCTGGAAAAGTCATTTTTTTGCCCCCTGACTTCCTCTCCCTGCCCTACCTCACTACATTTCTGTCTGCTCTCAGGGCTTTTCTGAAGCAATGATTCATTTGCTGTCAAACACAATTTCATTTAATTCATTGTGCTTCATAAGGAAATTTCAGGTTTTATGTGTTTTACACTTGTGATTTTTTTTCAAAATAACCAGATTATCTTCCTCAGATATTTTCAAAATGGGAAGTTTTGCATTTTGTTTAAACTATTTTTTTGTACTCAACAATTCACTTAATGGTAAGAGAAACCTTTAAAGGACACACTCACAATAAACTATTTAAAAATTATCTAAGACAATTTTGTCAGATCTTGAATGAATTTTGGGAAGATGATTTTTTTCAAGAATTTTAACTTTTCTTTAATTCAGGATGGAAATAATTCTTTGATACTCAATTTCTTTACCTGTAATGCAAAAAAACCTTTGTATGTTTTATACTTCCAGCACCAGAAACCTGAAAATTGTTTTGATTTACTACTCTTGATGAAACCATACACTATTGTGAAGCTCATAATATTCCCATATTTATAAAATGCAATAAAAAATTCTCAGATGGCTAGCAATACTGTGCAGCTGAAACAAATATTTTCTACTATGAACAAAACTGTTGCTTCTCAGCGGTGATCAAAGAATTGGTGATGATTTGATTCAGGCTTTCCGGTAATGCACTTTAATTTTCTGCTTTTTGACTGTGTTAGGTAACTTGCACGTTACGTAGCCCTGGGGGAGTCTGAAATCAAATCCACCAATGATGATAGAAAACTTATATTGCTTTCAGAAGGCTTTATACGGGGCTCAGCAGAAACAAAAATGTAAGCTCCTCCAGTTGTGCTCTACTGGTCAATCCTTTGACAATTACCAAACAGCAACTTAAGAAAAGGGACAGTAATATTTGTGATATTTACTCATTTTCTGAGCAGGGACACAAACATGACGTGAACGCTAAGAAAGGGCACAGCTGTCTCTGTGGTAAATTATTCTATTAACATAGATTGTCTTTAGCTCTTGCTACTAAGAGTTAGCGTGGGTACAAGAAACTCAGCTCTCCTCAGCTATGGTTGTAGCTCTGGTGCTGTCTGCTGTCCAGAAGTAGCACTGGCCACGTGGACCGCTGCTTATTTAAGGTTGTTTCCCAGAGCACCTCTCCTGACATCCCTTCATTTGCAGCCCCAGGAGATATTTTCAATAAACCTTCACCTAAACAAGTGTTTAGGTGCCTTTGCTGCTTGGTCACATACATCTCCTGACGTTTCCAGAAAGAGCAGTGGTCATCTGATGTTGGTCTTCATGGACAGATTTAGATTGCAAGGTAATTTATTTCAGTCCTGTTCTAAATGGAATGAGGGCACAGAAATAAGTTCCCAGAGAGAAAAGAATGAACGTGGCACGTTTTCTTCGTAGTTCCCATCTTTCAATGTCAGTTGAAAATGATAATTTTCCTTTCTACAGAAATATATTCTGAAGTTCTTCTACTGGGAGAGTTTATGTTATCCTTTGAGTCATCAGTCACTGATTATAATTTCAAAGCAGTACTAATAGCTATTGGTACTCATTTCATAATAGATTTGACCAGAGGGGTTTTGGCTGGGGATGTACTAAGGCAATTAATCACTGAGTAGCACTGCAGATTATAATTTTATGTTAAACTTCATCTTAGCAAGAACAGAGTTGATGCTGCGTCTGTGCCTTGGAAATGATAGGGGAACCTTTGATGAATATTATATTTTTCTCTACCTTCAGAAGGAATATCAATGAACATCTGAAAGATGATATGATAACAGTTTGCCAGTGATATTAACCTGTTGAGGTTATTTCTCATTGTTCAATGGAATACTTGTAATCTTAAAATCCGGGGTGTAATTCTCTCACGTTTTTCCTGTGATCATACATGTGGATGACCTCTGGAACACGATTATCATTTGTAGTACCCATGAGCTGTGCTCTTCCTCCCTCTCCCAGTAGAAATCACCCCAGGAGCCAGAGAAAGGGGTCTGTGCCTCCTTCATGTAGTTCTGAACATGCACATCCCCAGGGCAGGGAATCAGACCTGGGATGCCCGAACTGGTAGGCTAAGATAATGTCAAGAAATGCTTTGCAAGCTGTGATCACCAAATGTGCCCCTTCTATCCTCAATTAATTATTCTTTCTGGGAAGGCCTCCCATTGTGCTCACCTTCCACACAGATGGGAGCTGGGTTGGGCCCATCTGATAAAGGGGTTATATATATTATAACAGGACTGTGTATTATCAGCATAGATTTGCATAAATAGCTGGAAATTGAGAAACTTGTGCTTAGGTGCTTTTGAAAGTTTTCCTCTTAACGAGTAGAACCCTGATGTAATGGTATAAGTCAAGTGGCAAAAATGGAAAGCATTGCTAGAAAGCAAGCACTTTATTCTGATTTTATGTTTTCAGCTCCATTGCAGAATCTCTGTGAATTTTAATTTTCACAATCTGAGTTGTCTAATAGTTTTCAGATCTTCATCATCCACCTTCACGTGTATATTCTTTTTCATCACAGAGCAAAAAGGTTTCTGCCTGGTATTTTTTCAGCATTTTCTTAAATCCCCACATGCACTTGCCAGAAACTGAGGCATAATTGTATCATCTCTAAGGTATTTTTAATCTCCTTATAACTGAATTTAAAATATTTGCTGTGGATTTGTTCAGTGATAATGGAACATAGGGCTTTGCATTCATTTAATGATTTAATTGAAATCAAGTTCTGTCAAAACAAGGCATGATGTTGCCTAATAGATTCTGGGCACAGATTCACTGATCTAAGTGGGCCTGTTTCCTCAACAGCTCTTCTGTTTTCTCAAGAAATTGCAAATCCCACTGGTAATTCTTGGGATTTTCTGTCAAAAATGTTCCTGCCGTGTATATGAGGCAGATTGTATGCCACTTCACCGCTTCAATTCTTGGAGTAAAGCTGTTTGATTTGCACCCAGATAGCAACAATCCCCATATGCTTTTGGTGAGCAGCTCACAATCCACAGAAATATGCTTCTATGTCTTAGTCTCTACCCCATTTTGCTCAATTTCTTTTATATCTTGTGTAATGCAGTCGCAGTCTGTCCATCACAGGTCTTTTAAATTACCAGTATTCTTCAGCTCTTCCTCAGTCAGCACACAACAGCTCACCAGAAGGACCGGGCAAAGTTAGCAGCTTCCCTTGTTGAAATAGAACATAAGCGGAATCGGTTACATTTAGTCATCTGCAGTTGTGGATTAAGGGAAACCCTTGTGTTAGATGACTGGACCCACACCCAGAACCAGAGGTGATGGCCTCAAGTTGCACCAGGGGAGGTTCAGATTGGGTATCACGAAGAAGTTCTTCACTGAAAGAGCGATTAGCCATTGGAACAGGCTGCCCAGGGAGGTGGTGGAGTCACCATCCCTGGAGGTGTTCAAAAAACGAGTAGATGTGGTGCTTTGGGACATGGTCTAGTGGCCACGGAGATGCTGGGATGAAGGCTGGACTTGATGATCCTGGAGGTCCTTTCCAGCCTAAATGGTTCTATGATTCTGCGATCTGCAGGTCCTAGGGCCCATCCCTCCCTCCAGTGCCAGGAGAAGCAGGTGAAGCAGCTCTGACTCTGTCCCTTGTTCCTCCTGCAGCTCCCACCACCAGACGAGGCTGGATTCTGCTGCCCTTGGGAGGAGCGACTGTCCGCTCTGCCTGGCGAGGAGAGGGTTAATGTCACGCAGCCGGGAGGGGCTGCCGCTGGGCGGGGCCACAGCCGGGATAAACACCGGAGCCGGCCAATGGGGTGCTCGCTCCGCGGTGACGTCACGCCCGCTCTATAAGGGCGGGCCTGGGCAGGGCCCCNTAACCCCGACCCTGGGATGACTCCGGCCAGTGTCCCTGCTGACCACAGGAAGGATGTCTGCACCAGTGAGTCACCTGTAGATGTTCTTCAAAGGCTGGTGCATGTCCCAGCAGTGAGTAACACCGTGCTGGGTGTTTCCACTCGCTTGCCGGGTGGGATTTATTCAGTGTAGTTAGCTGCTGGGCGGCATAAGGACAATAACTATATACAACTTACAAGGTAGATACACCCAGTATTTCAAATGCCGCCTTCATTTCGTTTCCAGAAGTTTCTTTGATTAGCAGCCGAGGTTAAATGGCTTCATCTTCGTTTTTCCCCCAGGCAAGCTCCTCTTCATCTCCTTTGAAGCCCCTAATGGTCCCATCCAGAATGGTAGAAGAAGTCACATCAGAACCAAGGTAGTTATTGAAAATCCTTGATAAAGTCTTAGTCTGGCAGCTCTTTCTCTTATGGAGTCCTCTAGTAATCGTTGAATGAAATTGCTTTTCAACATGTTATGGTAGTGTTGGGTTGATGATTGGACTTGATGACCTTGGAGGTCTTTTCCAACCTCAGTGGTTCTCTGATGATGGTTCTCTGATGATGGTTCTCTGTCCCACCATATAATCGTGTGGCTCAGTGAGATCAGTAATGTGGAAAGCCCTTACATACCAGGGAAAATAATTTATCAGGAAGTCTTTTAGGAGAACTGACCTCTGCTGAAATAGCCATTGAACCACCAACACCTATATACATACTCTGCCGAATATGAAGAGAAACCTTTAATTCTGTGTCATGAATGGTAGGAAGGACTAAGAAGCCACGTGATGTGTAGCGAATGGTATTTTGTTAAACTTTTGAAGGGAAAAAGTGCAAAGCAGCCTCTAGAAATACCAATATATTGATCTAGGAACTCTGGATGTTACATCAGGCAATTGTTTATGGCACCTTGAAAAACCTGATGGGTTTGATCAGCTACGGTGTGGGCGTAAGAATCAATAGGAACATTTTCCCAGCCTTGCCTCGCGTATTGGTACAAGTGAGGCTGAGCAGGTCTTTGGCTTTGCAAAGGCAAGCGGCTGTCAGTCTTCAGTGGGGGAGTTGTGCTTCATAACAAGGTATGAATGTGGGAAGTAAATCTGTCACCTGTCAGTCTGCCTGACACGTGCACAAGGTTCCTCTCTTAGCTGAGGATCGTTAATTGCACGCAGTGACAATGTGTGGTAGTTAAAAGAAACGCTAAGCAGGTATTTATGGGAAAGTTAAGCAGCGAGTGTATCTGCCCGTTGAAGAAGAGCGAGAGATGGTGGTGGAACCAGGATGGAATAAAGCACGCTGATTGTTTTCTTGACAAGCAAAATTACTCAGATCCTGGTGGAAAGCATTTCGACTTCGCAGGGCAGCAAGAGTTTTCTTTGGCAGCTCAGCGTGATACGCATCGCAAATGAATATTAGCACCAATTACCAGTTTTATGTTCTGTTCAGCAAAACTCCGCTTTTTGTTCTCGTTTCCTTTCCGCATCCGCACACGCTCATTTTACAAAATGATAGATTTTCACGGAAAATACTGGATGCCGGGATGAAAGTCTAAAGAATTATCTGACGTTGCTGTGGGGAAAAAAAGGAAAATCAGTTAAAATACTCAATACCCAGTCACGAGATGAACAGGTAGTCACAATCTTGTTACTGTTGAATTTTCTGTGAGTCACCTGGACTTAGACCTGGGTGGATTTTGAGCTGGGTTCCATGCATGATGCATGTCATGGCCCTGGCAGACCGTGTCCTGATGTGTTCCTTTTCCATCTGGCATTTGATCAATTAAAAATCTCCCCGGGGGGCCCACATTTTGTGCTCTGGAGGCTTCTGCCCTGCCTGGTGTACTGGTTTGTAACTGACACCTACTGAGGCAGCCTGGGATGCTCTTTTTTTAAAAAATTTATCCAGCGTTTCCTCTCTATTGCCTTGCCTGTTCTTCCAGCACACGCCATTTGTGTTAATTTGTATCTGTTTATGCTTATTCATTAGTCGTGTGTATTATCCTGCCATATCCTGTTACACCAATTAGATGTTGGTTCTGGCTAAGACCTTACAACCCCTTCTGGCTTGTTCCTCTTGTTTTCTGTGGGCTGACACACTTCATCCTTCCCCGTCCTTCAGCCCTCTTCTGAGCAACAGTCTCAGGTTCCTCATCCACTTTAAGCTGTTCTTACCCATACTCTTTGGCCTTTTGTCCTTTCCCCGTGACTCGTTTAAAGCCTTCTTCACCAGCTTAACGAGGCAGAGTCCAGCCTTAACCAACCTCCCTTGAACATCTTCCCATACTTGAAGTAAAGCTTCCTGAGAGGGGAGACCTGTGTCCACCTCTTTTGGTGAGACTGGCAAGTCTGTTAGCTTGCCGCAGAGCGAGCAGTGCCTGGTGTGCTCAGCTGGCTGGGCAAAGCTTGGCCATCTAAGCACACCCTCCCCACCCCATTTAGCAACTTGAGAGGCAGGACGTGAGCCTACTAATTGAGGATTAATCTTGACCCAGCTTAGGGAAACTGGCTGTGGCTGGACCTATGGAACACCCTGGCGCAGAAGGGAAGTGGCACCTTGTACCTCTGGAGGTTACACTGACTCCTGCCTTCTGAATTTTCATGGAGGTTAATGAAGAGTTTGCCTTAGCAACCATGCTGACTGATTGCAAACTGGTGTGGATCTCTCCTGCAAGCTCAGCACAGGCACAGGTGTCTCATACTGACAAAAGTGTGGTCTGGTCAGGCATTGCCTAAGGAGTCTAGTCTTAACTCCTCAGGTAGATGGTCTTCCAAGCATTCCAGTATTTGCAGATAAAAGCTGTCATTTATATGAATAACACAAAAGCTTTATGGCACTTCTGTTACCACGTGCCTTAGCTGATGTGGCCTTCTGTATACAGTGTGAAGCCAACAGCTTTCAGCTCATCTCCCTGCAAAGATGCTGGAGACATCACTTTATTATCCTGCTCCTCAAGTTCATGGCTGGTGATGACAGTGATGGTATTTCCATCCTTTATAAACTGTTCTGAGGCCAAATGGTGAAAACTCCTCTTTAAGAACTAGACATCATTATATAGCAAGCACTTTGTAGCTCTGAAAGTTTGTTTTATGCATTATTTGCCAAAACAGAATGGACAAGTGGGTTTGTTTTCCTGTATTATTTATATCATATTAATGTGAAATATGATCTTAAGACATGACCTGCAAAGTCACGAACAGGGAACACTGTGCTTGCAGAAGACATTTAATGACTGCCACAAAAATAATAGATGGCTGCAATTCACTATGTCTTGTATTCAGATAGTTGAAACAGCCTGAGTGCTTCTGACTGGGGTTCAGGGGCTGTTGCCAAACTAGAAGGGGAGCTTGGAAGTGTTTGGCTGTAGTAAGCCAGAAAGGGCTGTGAGTTCTCCAGTTTTGATAGATAGCGAGCGATGTCAGTGTGCAAGCATATGGGAACAGCTCCTCCCACACCACATCTCTGGTAGATCCTACAAAGCTCTCACAGGAGGGTAGGAGGCATTATTGACAACACCACAAGGAGTTTCAGCTTGTGAAGTCCCGTTGAGGGCATTGGTCTCCTAGCTTTTTAACCTCCCACCTTGACATTCTGAGGCACTTCTCTTCAGGGCAATAAATTGTACGTGACATGAAAGGCAAGGGTAGACTTCCATTTCTTTATCGGCTTTATTTTCAAAATGGAAGAGGGTAGATTTAGATTGGAAATTCAAAGGAAGTTCTTCACTCTGAGGGTGGTGAGACACTGGAACATGCTGCCCAGGGGGTTTATGGGTGTTCCATCCCTGAAGGTGTTCAAGGCCAGGTTGGATGGGGTCTTGAGCAACCTGGTGTAGTGGGAGGTGTCCCTGCCCATGGTAGAGGGGTTGGAACTAGATGATCTTTGAGGTCCCTTCCAACCCAAACCATTCGATGATTCTATGAAGTCAGCAGATGATGGGATAGCCTATGTAGGTATTAGACTAATTGAGGCCTGGGGTTCTGGTTTGTACTGTTAAACTGTTAGCATGCATCCTGGAGTTTTTCTCCCATGTGTGCCCAATGTTCTCCCATGAAATGGCCAGGCAAGGCTGAGGATCAGCTTGCATCAGCAGCCATTTCAAAAATCTGGAAGTGGTGGATGAAAGTGCAGCTGCAAGGACCTGAGTTGTGCTGTAGTACTTGGGTGTTGGGCCAGAAAATAGTCCCCAGACTATACTGGAGAGCACTGTAGCCATAACCATTATGACTTTAATAAAGTGTTTGCATCTCAAAAAGGCAAACAGCATTACTTTAGAAAAGAATTTTAAGCCCGTTGCATAATACCTATGATATTGAATACTGTTTGTATTCCTATGACATTGCCTGTAGACCTACTGTCCTGTTGCTGGGTGCTGTAGCACCTCATGGACTGAGCTGAGGAACTTCTGATCTCACCAGAGATGACAATAAAAGGATGCAGTTTACAAAAAACCCTCAACAAAACTCATGTTACAGTTGCACAGCTTGAAAGAACCATGTTGTTCCAAGCATATTTATTTAAATGAAAGCCATTTAGAAAAGAATGAATAATGTCATTTTTTCTTTTTGTCTTTCGGATTTCGAAAAGTAAAATGAAGTTCTATAAAATGCCAGCAAACTCCTCTTCATTAATCTTTTACTTGTGCCTATTTAAGACATTTTTAAACCCAAGTTATACTTTTATCAATTTTTTTCTAGTTTCCAAGAACATTTCATTCTTTGATATCAAATTAACTTTAAATTTTAAAAAAAAGTTCCTCTGAGTGGGCTTAGACACAAACAGATCAAAGCAGTGTTGCTAAAAGGCTTTATTTTAGTGAATGCATTACTCTTCCTCCATTTATAACATAGAATTATTGCTGTGAGTTCTGGATCTGTTTGATCTTTGCTCAGCTTTCAGGTAATTTGCCAGATTTATTAGGCATTATATGTTAACCTTGATTTGGTGAAGGAAGAGTAAAAGAGAATGACATTTAAAAATCCATAATTAACTGTCGAAGCTGAGTTTGGGGCTTCCAGTTCTACGTTCAAAGAAGGAATAGAGGCTTCATGAAGAATTAAAGTAACCTTTTGTTCCATTGTGCCCTGTCCTCTTCTCACACATTGGTGGAACGTTGTATCCCTTCTAAGTGTCCACATAGCGAGGATTCCTCCTTTTGCAGATGCTTGTGTTGGTGTTGTGACTGTAGAAGTAAACTGAACAATTGATTTGTGAATAATACTAAGCTTAAATATCTTTTTTCTTTTCCTCTGAGAACTTGGTTATAAAAAAAGGTTGTTAAAATCTTCACAGTTCCTAGTGGCTACAGTAGAAGATTCCATTAGAATAAATGGTTTCTTGCTTTTGAGAGTGATGTACTTAGACTGTATCCTTGCGACACGTTTGCAAAGGATGAAGTTTGCATAAAGCTCTCCTGGCCTTCGA
Organism: Eurystomus gularis; assembly: GCA_013400335.1. NCBI lineage: Eukaryota > Metazoa > Chordata > Aves > Coraciiformes > Coraciidae > Eurystomus > Eurystomus gularis. Next base: position 204,426 of record VZZY01000408.1, read on the forward strand.
TTTCCTTTTGTTCCTTTAAAATGTCCCCTGTTAGGTTTGGTATCGTAGGAGGAAGAGAAGAAAACGGGCATATTCCCTTCCTGTTACACAGGTGTGACTTAAGGAGAGTTGACACTCTGGAATACTGTCAGATTTCTTGCCATACCCCCTGTGTGGTTGATTTAATCTGTAGCATTCAATGGAAAATTAGGTTTTTTTTTCTTGTTTCGAGTTGAAAGCTGGCAGCCACTCATGGCACTGGAATAACTGGTTGAGATTTGGTGAGATGTTTCATCAATATTCCTTTTCGTTGGGCTTACCTACAGCTTAAGCTAAATGGACGTGAAGGAAAGTCTAAGCTCAGTCTCATACTTCAAAACACATCTGTGCCAGATCTTTCCCTCAGTTGAACCCTCCTTGCCTTCCTGAACAGAAGATACTCTGTTTTCTTTAGTACACCAGTACTACAAACCACTGGTTCCCAGTTCTGAGTACACCATCATCTGGCAACTGTGCAATCAACCATCCTGGAGACATCCACAGGCAATTTACCTCTCTTTTGGTGTGTCTTGGAAGAGGGGCCTCTAAATCATCTCCTTCAGTTTCCCAAGTTCTGTACTAAGCTTTGTATCCCATGTCCACCCCTTTTACACAGGAAGGGGCCTCAGGTTCTTGGTTCTGCCAGTAAAAAAAAAAAGTAAGCACCATTTTCCTTGCACCGCTTGCCATTACAAAGGGCCTCCTTTGTTCATTCAGAAAAGTGTGGTGATGGTGGCCTGAACATCATCATCAAACATTTCTGCTTCCATCAAGCTTTCTGAAGCTTCAGCTGTGCTGGGTCTTTCAAGTACTTTAAAACAGTTTAATTACATTTTCATTAGTTCATCTTCCCCCCATGCTACGCCTCTTCCAGCACTCACTTGAAGCTGAGGAACCTGACAGAGATCTGCCTCCTTTGACAGCTGGGTCCTGACAGACCAGTACTGCGTAGTGTGAGCTGTGGCACACCACAGGGCTGCCAGATGGCTCCTGCAAGTCACCAAGCCACCTGTGAAGACTCAAACACCTACAAAAGGACATAAAGGACAGGAAAGAAAAACATAGAGAGATCAAATACTGAGAGATGGAAAATTAAGTTATCTTTTTGCTTAGCTGAGGGGAAAACATAATGCAGAACTAAATTAACGGGCATACAACAGATAGACCAGTGGGTGTCAGGGGAGGGTTCTCTGAAGACCATGTCAGGCTACTGAGCATTGGCAAGTGTGATGATGCTGGCCAATATTGTAAGGTAGATGATGAAACAGATGATGCTGGAGAGACAGATTTTGACTTCATTAAGCCCTTTGTGTCACACTGAAACAAGATATCCCACGCTGATACTGATAAAAAGCTCCATTGAGACCCACTTGGTGATACTGGAAGCAACTGAGATGGGGACCTTTGATGCTCATACAGGGGAATCCCTGTCTGTAGCATTACAACATCAGGGGTTGAGCTCAACAACCGGGTCAAAATGGAACACCAGGTGTGGGATCTGAGCAGCTCACAACTGAGAAGAAAGCCTGCTGCACTGGTTGCTTTAAGAGTGTAATTTTAGGCTACAGGCTCTAATCCCACTGTGTTTCACCATCACTTACCGATATTAAGGAATAGAAGAAGAAGAGATGACTGTCTGTTCTTTTAAACTATCATGAAGCAATGTGGATTGAGTGTCACTTCTCTTTCTCTGCTCGTCTTTGCCATAAGAAATGATAGCTGCAGGACCTTTTGTTTGTGTTCATTTCAAGATAAGATTGTTTCCATGAAGGCTAAACACCCTGCTTTCATCTCTGTTCAAAGCATACGTGTTTCTCACAAGAATGGCTTATTGCAAAATATTGCTGTGCTTCATTCATTCAGGCTTCAATCCTCAGACACAGATTATATTAAGAGTTGAGAGGAGATTAATCTATTCTGAAATAAAAATGCAGGGAGAAAAGACACAACATTAATCCATTTTTGTGACAAGGTCATATTTCTAATCTCATGGATGTTTGGGATGGCATGTACGTAACTTAAGGCATTTGCATTTTGGATCTGTGAAATGGGTGGTTCTAGTACAACTTCCTCAGGGAAACCAAATATGCAACTTTTTAGCAGGTTCTCTTATAAGTCACACTGTGTGTGGATGGAAGGGGAGAAGATTTAATATGGCATATTAGGCTGTATGTATAAGATTAACCTCTTACAGAGAGTGACAAAGATGATTCTGCAGTGATTTTCTTAATTGATTCAACAAATGGTTAGTTGAAGCCTGGAAAGAGCAGGCAAAAGTGGCTGAGGACTCTGCAAGTTAAACATAGAGATCATAATAACTTTCTTTTAAAAGACGAGATGTGAGACAGGGCATAAAAGTGAAACGTCTTTAAAAACAGAGACAGTTGCAAAGATGAACATCATAAAAGGAATATTGCTTGCTGAGTTTTCAGTAAGGCAATCTAGAAGTGTTTTGGGGGTTGTTGGCACCTCTTACCTTACTGCCTTTATCCTAACGAGTCTACAGTTTAAAATTCAGCAGTGATATGTGTCATTATGAAGCCAATGTGCAGGTAGCAAAGACAAGCATTGTGAGGAGCTTCATGCTGACTATTGCTCCTCCATGTTAGAGAAGATGGACATCAAGTTAAGGTCACATGAAAACCTCTTGTCAACGTTAACAAAGAGTTCTCATTTATGAGACATTTGATTCAAGTACCTCTTTGATCACTTGACTGCATAGAATTCTGTGTATGTAACAGATATGCATTAATACAATTAAGCTGTTCTTTTTTAAAAATACCATTTTATACAAATAAATGCAGAACAGCTTAATTTAATACAATTAAGCTGTTCTTAAAGTAGTAAACTTTTTAAAAAGTTTACTTTCTTTTTTACTAAAAGAATAGCAAAAAGGTAAAAAAAAAAAAATTAGCTGAGAATATTTTTTCTTTCTGCTGACTGTGGATGAAAATCCTTGAAATGGGCTGAAAGAAAACATCAAAACCTCACAATCTCCCATGGGACGATGAAGCCATCATCTGCCCAGACTTATTTACCCACTACAGGGTAAATAGGAGAAAGGTTGGACTTGATGACCCTGGAGGTCCTCTCCAACCATAACGATTCTGTGATTCTGTGTGATACATATTGTAATACTGGGCACAGCACCAACCAAAGTCTTAAGACACTGTCACACTGTATAATAATGGGTAATACTGACCTTTTAGTGGATAAAGTTGTAACCTCACAGTTGACTCTTGGGATCCACCATCGTGGAGGTGGCCTTCAGACTCTGACCTTGAAACTCTGCTCCTGACCTCTACCATCATTAGCGCAAATCATGCCTGTGAATTTCAGGCCTTGGGCATCCACCAAGAGACCCTCATTTCTCACATCAGGTTCTGCAAAGACTTTCAGCACTTTCCCTTTTCATGTTGTGAGTGAAGTATAGTCTTCTTAGTCATGCTCTTCTCTACTGTGGACATTAACAAGTATGCAGTTTTCAGTTGTACCAGCCCAGATCAGTAACTCTGGTTTACTATACTCATGTTGTATTTTGATTTCTGAATAAATGGGCAAATCATACTTGGGAGGGGTGTTTGTGTCTGAAAAATGAAAGTCTAGGAAAGCCCAGCAACTTGATGAATTAAAAATCAGAATATGCAGACAGTTGAAAATTATTTCCTTTTTCTTCAGAACACGTGAATTGCAGATCCGTATGCTGTGGCTAATCATTCACTGTTAATCTCCCTTTCTGGAACACTGGATGGAAGAGAGGGAAATTCTGTAGATATCTCCCTTAGGGAAATGGATGAATCTCATAGAATATGGGAAAGACCTAATTAAGAGCAAAAGCCCGTTATGGAAATACAGGGACTGAGTGTTCTCCAGTAAAGTGTTGTTTTGCTTCTGTCCTTTGAAAACAGTGCTGTAGGCACAAACCAGGCAACTTCTCTAGCAGAGGATGAAAAATCTCTTCTGCCTCCTGTGTTCTTTTAAAACTGAGCTGATGAAAGCCCAGTGAACATCAACAGAGCAGTCAGAAACCTCCTGTTCATCAGTCACCCAGGCAGAGCTCAAACACTTCACAGGTTCATGCTTCCTGCAAGCATTCCTGGAGAAAAAGAGAGGAAAAATAATTTCATTTCCCACTACTTAAAGCCCCTGTCTTCCCCCAGCAACCACATAGTTCTATTGCTTAGTGGAGATTAAACTGATAAAGAGTACTGGGCACACTCCACAAAGACACGGTGAACTCAGTTCCTATTTCTGAACACGTAACAGAGCAACAAGCTCTGGTTCCGCTCCAGAGGCTGGCACTTGATTTTTGGTCATTCTGGTAAACAACTTGCCTTTCTGATCACATGATCCCTTTATTTTCCCACACTTCGTCCTCCCCAAGTCACCTATATCTAGCCGTTTCCTCGCCTTCTGTTCTTCCTCTAAATATCCCATAGTAAGTCCTGTGCAATCCCAAGATGCTCTTCCTCTGTGTCCCATATTGTGTCTGACACCCCCAGGCAGCAAATCCCAGCAGTCTGAAAGATGCTCTGGCATTGGTCTATCGTGATGGGTTTCATTCCTGGATCCTGGGGCTGAAGGTCTCCTAGGACAGTCCTGGGTGGTGTGTGAACAGGGTGTCCCTTCCTCTGAGTCTTTAATTTGGGTTTTCACTTGTCCTTGTGCTCCTCTGTGCTTCTGGAGATGGGCCTTTGATGGGTTGATGGCTCCTGTGATGGGCATGGGAGTAACCTGGCAGGGCGTTATTTGGGCTTCCCCCAGCATGTCTCTCTCTGCTTTTTTATGGCCTTGCAGAGGAGGTTTTATCACGTAACAATCCCAGCTACATCTTTTTAGCCGTTGTATACCTAGTCTTAATTATTGCATGTGCTTAAAGTATCGCTAGCTTGGGTAATGAAGGTTATATTTTCATGAAAGCATCCGGACATCTTCTGGAGGCTGTGTACTGAGGTACTGCAAGGATTAAGACTGTGCTCGATCCCTGAATTTTAATAACAGGTAAAGTAAAATTCATTCCAGGATTTCATCAGTTCATTGGAGAGATCCCTGTGTGCAGGCTGAATAAATCACCAAAATCCAAACATTTTAAAGCCTTAGAATGTTTTTAATGAAAAGAATTGTTCAAAATGAAAAGGCATAATAAGATAAAATAGAGATTAAATGCTTAGATATTTTTTACATGAAATGCTCAAAACAGCTCAAAGGCAAATGCTTTGACTTCATTGCATTGGCTGAAAGTTTCAATGTCATTTGACTAAATTTTTAGAAATGCTTTTTGTTCTCCCGGAAACACTAATTTTTTTTCTCACTGAGTTTACCATTCATCCAAAAAAAAATGTGCCAAGCTCTAGTTTACGTGTGCTATCATAACATTTATCAGATACAGAACAATTGCTAGTTGTTCCTAATGACTACGTTTTCTTTAAGAAACGTTCATTGCATTCAGCTCCCAACTTGTTCCTTCCTGGCAAGAAAATCCCTGCTTGAAAAAGGTTGCTGACAGCTAAATGCAAAACTCCAAAGGCTGTGCAGCCCCAGTCTCACACCAGAGATGCACCCAGGCCTGATGTGGGCTGTCACCCACATCTGCAGAGCTGCCCTTTCCTCTCTCTGCTGACTCACCTGGTTTTGACTGTATCTGGATTGGGACCTTAGAATCATAGAATGGTTTGAGTTGGAAGGGACCCCAAAGGTCATCTAGTTCCAACCCCCCTACCATGGGCAGGGACATCTCCCACTCAACCAGGTTGCTCAAGGCCCATCTAACTTGGCCTTGAACACCTCCAGGGATGGAGCATCTACAGCCCCTCTGTGGGCAACCTCTTCCAGTGTCTCACCATCCTCAGAGTAAATAATTTCCTTCCTTTCCTACCCCTTGTAGGTCCTCTTCTAGTTGTAGGTGTTTCAGAAGGAAATCTTCCGACATAATTTCAGAAACATTGGCAGAGATGTCACGTTGTTTCTAGATGTTTCTAGAACTGTCTGGCTGAGGGATCCTGTCCCTCCCGGATCTGCAGGGCACAGAGATGTCAGAGATCTCCATCTCCTACTCAGTCTTTCCCTGATTTGCAGCCTAATGTAAGACAATGAATTAAAACTTTTATTGCTTGCAAAGCTACATCTTCTTAGTCATAGTATTGTTCTAATCTGTTCCCTCTCTCCCTGAATATACAGCCTGTCCCAAGCAAACAATGCCCTAACTTCTATTATCTACTGAGCTATTCCGAATTTCGCTGTTCCATTAAGTTCCTCACGCCATTTCATTCAGTGTTTCTGAGAAGAGCTGGGTGGAAAAATGGCACAACAATAGCTGTATAAAAGCCAGTTTAACAAAATCCAGCTGTTCCCTGAGTTTAACACTGTGGTCTCCACCAATTATTATGAAATACGGCTTTTTAAAGCTACCTCAAAGCAGCAGCATAAAAATATGCACAGTGAAGCCGTTACACAATGAGGAAAGAGACCCCATAGTCGTGGTTTTCAGAAAGGCTGAATATTGCTTGCCCAAAACAGAAATCTGGTTTTTTTTTAAAGGGGTAGGCGTTAATCTTTTTAAAAGAATTCTTATTTCAGGAGCCTGGTGATGGTGGGAGTAGAAAGGTGTTTTGTGCAGAGGCTGTGTGGGCCAGTTTTGTGACTCAAACAGTTGCAATCTAACCGGGCAATCTAAAGCAGGTCTCCACATGACTTTGCTGGTTCTCCTGCCCCTCTGGATTTGCACAGGGGATGTGCTTGCTCTGCTTTCACAAAGGCTGTGGCTGCACAAATGTCCCCACTCCCCCATCCTGAAGTCTTCTCCCCATTGTCAAACCCATTTGTTCCTCACCACTGGTGGCGGCAGCAGCGGGGAACGCTTGGGTGGAGAAGGCCTCATGGAACAGCAGCTGCTGTGGGCTTCATGCTGTTTAATCCTTTCCAGAGCTGGTCTCTTGTCTCGTTTTTAATGCTGCTGCTGTCAGTCATGGAGTCAAACGAGCGGTCACATTAAATATCAGGGGAAAAAGAAATAGGAATCCTAGCAGAGACAAAGGCAAACAAATAAATGAGGAACTAAAGCCCAAAAGAGCGAAAACAAGCGAGATACTCTTTTAAAATTGCTAATGAAGACTCACAGTTGGCCTCTTTCACGTGAAGGGACCTATCTGAACTCTGGATGTTCTGAAGCAAGTAGTGTTGCTCAGCATGGGCTGTTTGGCTGAAGCAAAGGGAGGCATGGAGGACTCCCACTGGATGCAGTTCTGGACCCATTTCCAGAGAGCAGCCAGTGTCTGATGCCTCACTGTAAGGGACAAGGTGCTTCCTAACAAGTGGAGAGCGTTACTGTGGCTTCCTTTTGCTGTTCGGCATTTGTCTGTGTGTGAACACAACGTGTAGCTAAAGTTCTTAAAGACTTGGGCAATGTTTTCTGGTTCCTAAGGTTCAGGGCAGCCTTTCTGGTCATTTCTGGAGAGAAGACTAGAGAGAGGGAAGAATTTAAACTTAAAAAAAGAGCTGTTGGGATTAGCACAAATTCTTTTATTTTTTTATGTGTGTGAAAATATAGGAGAGGTTTTGTTTTCATTCCAGTGAAGGATGAAAATTAATTCCAAAATGTCCCAAGCTGTCATGAAACAGAATTGCTGCACTCTGGCTGGCTCTTGCCATCACGTTATGAAGTTTCTCTTCAGCTCCCAGTATTTGGGAGCTCTCTTTTATCTAAAGCCACAAAACTTTATGTATTTTACAAGCTTGCAGCCTACCTCTGTAGCTGAGTTTATTACAAATCTTATTCATTTTGAGCCTTTCTAAGCTCTTTGGCTGGGTGTTATTCTGCAGCTTGGATATTAAAGGACCACATTGAGGAGCTGAAGAAGGAAAGAAATTAACCTGGTTTTCAAAGCTGAAGTTCAGAAATTGGGGATAGACAGGACTTTACTAGGACAAGCAAGATGAAACAAAGTGGTGCATTTAAAATGGGTTGCAGTTATGTCTTACAGATGAACACTTTTTTTTTTTCTGAGGTGCATTGTTCTTCTCTTGGTGACACAGAGCAGGAAAGAGGAGCGGAGCTTTTGCATTTTGCTGGGTCTAAAGCAAATATTATCTCAAAGCAAAAAAGCCACTGGAAATTCTGCTTTATTTGTAGGAGAGCAGGAGAGAAATAAAAGGCAAATGACTAAGGAAGTGCTAAAAGTGGTTTTGCTTGATTCTGCCAGATGTTTGGGCTTTCTTCACAGAGTCCTTTGTTTCTGTCAATCACCAACCATCAAACCTCTATAGCCTACCCAAACCAGGCTGCTGTAAGTTGCTATAGCACCAAACACTGAAGCATTCTTCTTTACTGGTCCAAATAGGTGGAACTGGTTACTGGAAAGGCTGGGTAAAAGACCTAACACATCAGCAGTTTGCTGATGCTTCGGCTTCCACTTGAATTTTTACAAAGGAAGAAAAAAAAAAAAAGGTCTGTTTTGTGACACCAGGCAATATACTACATATTGCAGTCACTGGCTGAAACGGTAAAATACGAGAGGGAACTGGGCCAGAAGGAAGGGGCTATCAGTAGCATCCTAGCACTGAAACACTGAGAGTGGTTGGGAGCATTTTCCCTTGAATAGGGAGAATTGTGACAACTCAAATCAGATGCCAAATCACATTTGGCACCCAGGAGAACTCTTTTCCCACCCTGTTGCACTGCTGGGGCAATGACTACAACTGGCTATTTAAAGTATGTTGGTCCCTGCATCAACCCCAGCTTCACATCAGGAGTTTGAGCTTCTGCCCTAAAGTGACAGACTCAATATCTTTGATTCTCTGGTCACCTCTTTCATCATTCTGTCCATTCCTTTGCTTGGCAAGCAGCAAAGATGAAACCTGGAGGAGGTCTGCCTGCGAATAAAACAGTCGTGCTGGCCAAGTCACAACCTGGAGAGAGTTTCTTTTGAAAGAGCAGGCGAGTGAGCAAACCCCCAAGCTGGACCAAGTCATTTATGAGCAAAATGACAGGCAACAGCCACCCCTCACCACCTGCCCCTGGCCTTCTGGAGAGAGAAGCGGAGTGCAGTGGTCTAATAATACACTGCTCTCATATTTTCCATCTTCACTAGACACTCTGGGGAGGAAAAACTGACCTCTGAGAGACCTACTGAAATGCCGTGGCTTGGCTAAGTGATCTGGAGAGCGAGGCAGATTGTGGAAGTGCATTTTCTGTCCTTTCCATGAGCTGAAAAACTGAGCCAAAGTTTGATATCCCATTTGGAGTAAAGGTTTGAGGGCACAAACAAGATTTAAGCAGGCCCTTGCTGGGTCGTACAACCAGGGTTACCTCAAGGGATGACCAGCCCTGTACCGCTGGCAGCCTCTCTACAGGCTGAGCTCTGACATGTCATAACACAAATCCTGCAAACGTAGAGGTTTGGAGCACTTGACAAATAATTTTTATTTTTTTTTTAAATCAGTAAGTATTGCCATGCATCTGTGGCACTCAGTTGTTAGTCTTCTGCAGGATAATGTTATAAACCATTGGCATACAGCTAGGAAGCACTGGTGACCATATAATACAGGGTACAGAGTAATTCCCCTCCAATTTACCAGGTCCTCGAATTTGTCTTTTAGCCAGCAGTTATTCTGTACTACTTACGGATCCTCTACCTCCTGCGTATTGTGAGAAAGAGCTACTCTAGTATATCACAGCCTCTCATAAAAAAATTGTCCTTCACAGAAGGGCAGTTCTGAGGATGAACTGTCTAAAAATATCCTAGACATCCTGTGAAATGCAAAAGGAGTCTTACAGCGCTAATGATAGTTTTTCTGAACTTGCTGATGAAACAATTAATGTCTTTCTTCATTCAACAGCAATCCTCACCCCATTAGACACGGGGGAATCTAATTTTCCTTAGCTAAGCTGAGGCTTTCCTAGCTAGAACGACTCCTGTGAAATGACATGCAACATCAAGCATTGCGCGTACAGTTCTTTTACCCTTTGATGTCTATAAAGATGGTGTTCCCAAGAAAGTGTCACATTTGCAATATTCATTCCAGCGTGTGAAACAATAAGGTTTAAATAGATGCACTTAAGTTCCGTTCTGCATATCTGAAAAATTATTTACTTTCTTAATTTTATTTTTTTTTACTTCACACTCTTCATGTCTCCTAAGTTCTGATGTCTATTAGCCTAGTGCCTGAGGAAAAAAAGTATTCCCCATTAGTTAAGTACCTGGCCATGTGATTTTTGCTCTCTGTATTGTTTTAGAGAGGAATATAAGAATTTTTTGTCCACCTCTGTGGGTTGTAGAATCAGAAGGATTTTTTTAAAAAATAAGTTATCTTCTTGAATAATAATACCTGCTGATTAGAGTTCTTAATACTTCCTCTTCCGAATGTAAGTAATTTGGGAGCTACGGTTAATCTGGAGTCATTTTGGCAGGAAAGTCAATCCTCAGGTCATAGAAATGGGATTAATTGCCTTGTTTTCCAAGGCACGAGGCAGATGTAACTGCTGCTGGGGCTTTGCCGTTCAGCATAGAGGAGAGCAGGACAGAGGGGTTTAGCTGAAGATGGGAAAGAAGATCTGTGAACAGAGGTGTTCTTCCGTTGCTCCTGAGGAAGGCAAAGCTTTTCCTTGCAGGTGCAGTTGTGTTCAGAGAACTGACCGTGAGCACGGTGTTGCCTGTGTCCTGTGAAGTGATTTTTCCAGACTGAATCTGCTTCAGCTATTTTAATTTAGGGCTTTATGTAAGGTTTCGAACCTGCCTGGGGAAGAGCCGCTGGGCAAGCATGCATTTGATTGGCAGACTGGTCCTGTAGGACAGTAAACCGTGGTGCGATAACTCCTTAGAAATCTCATTTTTTAAAGAAAGAGTAAATGAATAGGAGAATTGTTAGGAAGCAGGAGTAGAAAAGGAGAGTGTGTAGCTTTGGAAGGAAAGATTGAAAGGAAGATGTTACAATATGGAACTATTTCTTGGCCGCGAATACCTGTTATACCTTAAATACCTATTATAGAGACTGCCTTGCCTGCGGAAGAGAGAAGCAGTAATGTTTTAATCTACATCATCTTGAAAGAAAAAAAATATCTGTCTGGCTCCCGGGCTACAAATGGTTCTGAAGAAGCAGAGTTAGGGGTGAAGAAAAATACCTAAATGGTCCATTAAATGTTCCAGGAAGCCTTAAATGAATAAAGGCTCTGAATGAGCAATGTGTACCTGTGTGTTTATATATATATTTTCTCTCCAAATAACAGATACAATAACAGTATATTATCTTTTACTATACTGTGCTTTCTTCGTCCTGTAATAGAAACTGCTGATATTATTACTCATAAGGAAGACTTAATTCATTGCATAAGCAAAAAAGAATTTCTAAAATAGATATGTTTAAAAATGCAGCAAGTGAAATAGTTGTTCATACTTCGAAATAAACTACTAAAGACTATACTTGTACACATCTAGGTGTAGCTGTAATCACTGCTTTCAGTCTTGCATTAGAAAGTTAATTTGGAGACTGTTGCATAACATGTTTTGGTGTATTGATAAGGGAAAATCCCTGTGCTGGTTGGGTTTATTTATAGAAATAGCAGCAAGCAGAAATGTGTTTTTGCCACCTACTTGAGCACAGAACATTGTTCATGTACAGTACACAGTTATTGAGAAAGAGTATTAAGAGGAATTCCCAGTACCTTTTTGAGGTAGACTTAATATTTAAATCAATTTTATCCCTATGGGCAAGTGCAAAGTCTGCAGAATCCTCAAAATTCCTGCAAGCTTTATTTAAGGAGACCTTTACGGGTTAGTAAAGGAGCCAACGTTTCTACTTGGTTGAGGCCCAGACCATCAAGAGTATTGGTAGGCTGAGCTTCTGCAGCTATTCTGAGACTTCAGTTCAAACAGATCTGTTGGTAGTTCTGGGTTGGGTTTTGGTTTGTTTGGTTTCTTTTCCTCCATTACTGCGAGTTACTTCTTTACTGTGAGGGTTCCAGAGCACTGGAACGGGCTCCCCAGAGAGGTTGTGGAGTCTCCTTCTCTGGAGACTTTCAAGGATCTCTGGATGCCTTCCTGTGTAACCTGCCCTAGATTCTATGGTCCTGCTTGGCAGAGACATTAGACTTGATGATCTCCAGAAGTCCCTTCCAACCCCTAACATTCTGTGATTCTATGATAATAGCAATGGTCCATCCCTTGGGATAATCTCACACCAGGTAACCTTTATTGTGGTGGTGGGTGTTCAGTTTAGCGTTGTTCCAATGAGTGAGCAATACAGCCAGTCTGGAATAAGCCTCATGAGCTACTAATGTTACTTAAGTCTTACTGGAGAGCGTCTCCTGTGAATATATAACAGACATATTTATGTTGTGCCATATTTTGCATTAACAAATGGTCTGCAAATGTCTGCGTGCGTATTTGTCTGTGAGCAATAGAACTAGTTCCATACAAATCCTTCTCCTCTCTGCAGCACTATGAGAAAAAATTCTGCATGGGAAGACTGAGCAATATGAAAAAGTGCAGAATAAATTTCAAGTCTTACATTAGAAGAGTAATTTAGAGGAAAACAAAATCTATATATTTTCCTTTTCTGGTGACAATTGTAGAAACTGAATTGATTTAAATTGTTTAGAAGGTCCACCTATGCACAAATCAAGAAGTAAAGAAGACGTGTATGTGGTCCTCAAGTTCATAACAACATAGTTAATATAGAATGTATAAGGTGTGACACCACAGATGCTTTTTCTTTCTTTTTTTTTTTATGACAGCTGATTTGGTAAAAAGATTTTGCTGAAGAAGAAGAAATTACGTGTTAGTCCCATCTGAGATTTCTTTGCAAGTCAAAATCAATAAAATCATCATCGTTACTGTCTGTTTTCTGGTACTTGTCTTCTGCACTGAATATTAAAGAGCTTTCAGATTGACTGAAAAAAACCCCCAACATTAGGATGGTGAGAAAATTCTTTTATGTTTTACTCAAACATGATGTCTCTGCTGATTTGTCAGAAAGAACACCTAGAAGGTTTATTGTTATTCAGGGGATTATGTCAAATGGTAAAAAGCTCTTTTCAAATTGAAGGAATTAAGACAAATGATTAGAATGCTCTAACCTTTATTGCCTGCCTTGCTAATGCTTTATATTGTATTTTTCAGTTATCTTTTTTTCAAAGAAATACTGAATATAAGCACTTTCTGCCCTATTTCTTATATGGCAAAGATTGCAGAGTATTTTCCCTTGTCTGACCAGATTTTGGGGATTTTCTGACTAAAACCGTTGCTGAAAGACACTTCTACCACGCTGACACCTTATTTCCATTCTCCAGCTCAGCAGCTGAACACTGCCTGTGTTTTAGATAGAGTATTCGTTATTGGCCATTGCTATTTTTGCTCTGTTTTAAGGAGAAGCATACCCATAAAAATGAAATACTGTGATGTTTTGCCAGTCCCAGTGAAGTAATCTTTAATTCAAGAGAAACAGAAATTAAAAATTAAGGAAGAATTTACTTGCAGTTGTCTATATGCTAATAGTACAGCATCAAAATTAGGAAGTATGTATGAATATAGACCTTATAGCTGTCTATTTTGTCAGTCCTCAGCTCTGTTTTGCCCAACTAGTGACCCCTGAGGACACTTGCATAGCTCAGTGGTTGGAGCCCAGTCTTTAAACAAAGCCTTTGCCATATCTTGGACAGTGGTTTTACTAAAGAAAATCCTGATTTGGGTTCGCCGATAAATTCATACATTGGCTTGCTGCAGATTTCAAAGTTTTCCAAGCTTTTGCTGTGATTTTTAATTTGATAAGGAAGGTAGAATTAAGACCTACGGTACCTTTGTCATGCCTCTTCCCATCAGAAATATCAGTGCCCGCTGGAACTGATAACTGGAGCCGTCTCCTATTCACCCAGTAAACTGAACTCATTAACAATTGCTCTGGCAGTGCACTGGAAGGAAAGAAAACTCACATCCACAGGTTAACTCTCCCTTCTGCCTGGTGGACTGTGGTTCCTTATGTACCCAAACTCGGTTTAGTATTGTCTATCAACAAACAAGTGTATCCCATTGTAGAAATGAGAATAATGTAGAGACTGAGATGAAGCACAGTGACGCTGAGGTGTTTTCAGGGTGGGATAAAGCCTTTTCTGGAGTGTACCAAGGTGAGAGCATGATGCTATAGATCCTGAGCTCAAGAAGAGCTGTTAATAGTGAAAATATAAACGTACTGCAGCAAAAGCATCATATTTGTCTTCTTATTCTGGGTGCGAGATGAAGAAATTACTAAATCACACCACATCATATCTTTGGTAGAGTGACACCAGTCAGTCTGTCTCTTTTGGAGGCAATCCTCTGAAGGCATGAGGAACAGGAACAATCTACTAGGTTTGCTGCTGTCTTGAAAGCTAAAATCAGATCATATGCAAAACCCAGAAATGCTTAAGTTGAACTTCAGCTAGCCATCAGTGTTAAATGTTGATTGCTCATAATCAGGATGAGCAAAGCTGAATCTTTGATGAAATTCTCAGCGGTGCATTAGACAACATGTTCTTAGTTTCCTTGGACAAGAAGAAATGAGGGAGGACTCTCAGGGTCTTTGATTAGCTGATCAACAGGAACAGGCCAAGCTAAAAAAAGTTACCCCAAACCTGCTCCTGATGACACAAAGAACAAAGGGAAACAATGGGGGGATAACAAAGGAGCACTTCCTTATGGCTTAGTTGCCTCTTAAATGTATGTGGATTTTCCAGGTGAAGAATAGACTCAACCTGGGAGGACTATTGGAGGAAAGGTATTTTGAAGATTTCCAGTAGAGGGTTTTGCAGCACTGTGAATCAATTAATATGCTAATTTTGCTAGAAATGCCTGTTTTTGTCTTGCCACCTCTTAGTCTATGTCTAGTCTGCAGGAGAAGCAAACCCTATTTGCATCAGTGATGAAGGGTGAATGAAGGTAAAACATAATTTTGAACTTGTTCTATCTCTTCAGAGTGACTCAGCCTTGCCTACAGGCATGCTTTAAATCTGTGAGGCAAAGCAGAAGCATTCTGGGTGCCATCTTCCCCTCCTGTAGACTGAGAGGCAACGTTTTCCACCAGCGGGTGACTTTCTAAGTTTGCTAATCCTCGGTCGTGTCAATGACACGTGTTTGGGGGTTTGGAGGGACAGGTGTAATGGTACGACATGCTCTTGTGTTCCTTCATTTACAGTAAAATTCATTGCACAGACGTGGTCCTTTTCAACATATATGAAGTAATTTTTTATTATCTTCACAGTCGTCCATCACACACAAATATACATTTCAATACACTACTTACCACAGGGAGAGGCTCACTTTTGAGACATACACCTTCCGATCTGCTTATCGTTCAATACGTCAGTGCTCTGATATTTAAAACAGTAGACGATGTCGTTCTTACATGAGCACTGCAAAAACTCCGTGCAACAATTTGCTCTGTACATTTGGCTTAATATAACGGGGCTTTCATTTGGGTTTGGCGTGTGGATATGTTTGACATCGCAGTGTGAGAAGCTGAAAAGCTGTAAGATCGTGAGGGTGTTGCTTGAACAGCTGCGTTTCCCTGACAAGTTAATCACAACCCCTGCTCCCTCCGGCACTGCCTGATACGAGTAACTGGACGTGTCTAATGACCCTCTGGTAGTTAGATTTTGAACTCTTTTGTTAGACTAATTGATTAGTTGATATGATGTGAAATGTGATGTTCATATATCCTAAAGGCTAATCTGTTCAGATTGTGATACATAGATTGTGATAGTCTGGTGTGCTCTGGTAATCAGAAGGAATTATGTGATTCTGGGTTGTGGCTGGAGCAATTAAAAAAGATTGGGTTTTGAGTGCTCGTTTCAAGGTCGTTGGGGCGTTTACAGGAAGGGGTTACTATAGCAATTTTGCATGCAATTTCAGCGTCGTGTGGACCTGTCATGTATCACTGCTCTGTTTAAAGTAAACTACTGCATGTCCCACCTGGTTTAGGATGGGAGAGCTGCTTAGCCCCAGATTGTCACCGGTACTAGAAGTAAAATAATTGCTCGTCCCTGAGATTGTTGGGTTTTTTTTTTGCAGTTGTTGCTTCTTTATCCAACAGGAGTGTAAAGGTCAGAACTCAGAGAAAATGGAGATAGGAGAAAGTAAAGAGGAGATACGGGAGGTGTTTAAGTCATATCAGGGTTATTGATAGGCTTTTAAGCATCATTCAGGGAGCTTATGTTAAATTGCTTATCCGCTATTACCCTGAAGTCCCTGGTTTCCAAAACACCATTCCCACTCTATAGTACTGCCTTTCATACATTGCTTCTAGACATCATTTTGCCTTAAATGGTACAAAAATACACTTGGAACTGACTTCATTTTACAAGGAAATCTAGATTGCTGTGGACAGTTTTCTAATCTTCATTCAGAAAATTTGTAGCCTCCCCCCCACCCCAAATTTTATATTTTGTAAATGGTAGGTGTACTTCTATCCAGCTCACAACAAATAATTTTGGGTAGCCTCGAGATTAACCTCTCTCACAGGAAAACCCTGCTGTAATGAAGTCCATGAAATGACTGATAATTACTTAAAAGATCTGTCTGTTAGGGGACTCTTAATATATGTGAAATATACTTTGCTGGCCCCACTCTAATTCACTGTTATCAGAACGTATGTGGCACCAAGGCAAATAGCTTACAACGTCTATCACATTTACACAGTTACCTTTATTGACCAAACTTGCAGTCTCCTGGAGGAATTAAATCAAGCATGTTTGACAAAACCTGTTTTCTGTAAGACCATGCTGCCAGGCACCAATTATATTTCCTTCCTTTAATGTTTTTGTTGAATAAGAGCAGCAAAGAGCTTTCAGCTGCTTGACAGAGAGATCATTTTCCTGCAAGGAAAACTCTTCAGGCAGAAATCTCTGGACAAGCTGGGCTGTTTCTTTTTGCGCTGTGTATCCATGAACCCAAAAGTGAGGGACACAGACTGCTGCAGTCATGGCCAGTGTGCAAAATATCCCGGCTGATTTGGATTTTAAACAGAAAGTGTTCAAGTGCTAATTATCTTTAATCAAAGGGACTAGTCTGGAGTTCAGACCCAAGTACTCAGGATCCTATTAAAGTGATCAGGAGTGACAGACACTTCTGGTGTCTCCACAGGTCTGGAGACTCATCAGCCCAAATGTATTTAGCGTGAAGGGCTACTCATGCAGGAGACTAATGCTGTCTTAAATACGAGGTCCAGGAGAAGACACTGTACTACTTCCGTAAAATAACACAGTTTAGTTTCCCATAAATACGATGGTAAAATGACTGCAGAAGTGCTTCAAACTTCAAAGCACTAGCAAGCGAACACAACAGAAAGGAGAAACCTAAAATGAAACTAAAAGATGGATGAAGGATGTTAGAGAAAACACTTCAAACCGCGCTTTCCATTATTTTGAGCTACGGTTCATACTTGTGAAGAGCAAGGAATGCCAAGAAAATGGCTTCATTTTCACTGAACTGGGTAAAAGGGCTTCAGAGCCATCCAGCAGCTGCTGAGCCACCTCCAGAATTCTCTAGGCGTCTCCAAGACCATAAACACCTACTGCACAACATAGGGGACAGACCAGAGTTTGTATCAGCCACAACATGACGTGTCACTGCTTCTATATTCGCACCTCTCCAGTTATTCTGCAGTCCAGGGACAAAAAGAAATGAGACCATCCACTTTGTTAGAAAGAACAACAAGTGAAATAATGGGGTAAGCAAACTGGCAGTGTTTGGACCAATGTCCAAATATACCCAAATATACTTAGCCCCTAATGTTGTTTTTGGTACATACGCAGATCTTTTTCTCCAGGTAAGGTCCTTCAGGGGCAGGAATTCTTCTGAAGTGCATTTTTCCCTTGCACTAAATTTCTACCTGCTCGCTTAAAGTGCCAAATATGACTTCTCCAAAAGACCTGCTAAGAAAGGGACACAGTGTTGAAAATTGGTGACTTTTCTCCTTATCCTGACTCAGTTCCATCCCCGACTGTAGCCTCCTTAACACTTAGCTCTTTTTCCTCGTGTTTGTTGCTCGGACTCTATCACATAATCACTGCCTTTCTCTTTCAATCATCTGCTCTTTCAATACCTCTTCCTTCAATCTGTTCCGATTTCAGTCTAATTTCAAGTGATTTATTGTGCAATGTGACTTACCATGAGCTTCTTGTACGTAACCAATGCCCCAACACCTGCAAAAAACGTATTTTTATTTGATAATAAAAAAAAAGAGTAAACAAATATTTTTATATCTAACAAAATTTGTACAACACACTGTCAGTTTTACTCCACTTAGAAGTTTTCTGGAAAGGAATGTGCATCAAGCCAATAACTTCAGTTTGGTAGCACATTACTTCAAGTAATTGTTATTTTGACCACCGCATCTCCTCTTATTCATAGTTTATCTAAATAATAGTAGTGAATTATTTGTAAAATTGGAAAATCTTCATCTAATTTGTCCTGGCATATGCAGATGTTTGCATTAATTAAACTCAAAATGAAATACCAAGAGAAGTATTTAAAAGCATCCAAATGATCTCATTTATGAATTACAATTACACTTTAATGGTTTGAAAAACCTCTGTATCTTGAGTGAAATCCTTGCCCTTCCAAAATGAAAGGTAACACTTGCATTGCCATGGTAATGGGCTGGAATTTCAATTAATTTGTTCAGATAATAGTGCTTTAAGCTACATAAACATTAAATGTTTATGCATACTAACAGTAGCTACAGGGATGCTTTTGGTTGTCTGATTAAATGCCTTAAAAATGCTTAAGTGATTTAGGATATTAAGTCCTAGCTGAAAAAGAGATGACCTTTAGACTAAAGTAGTGTCATCACATTTTTGTTTTACACAACAGGCACATTAAATCAACCGAAACAGTCTCTTTTGGGTCTCATAATCGGAAATAAATGGGAACACTTACAGGTTTCTCTTGTTGAAACACAAAAAAACCACAGTTTGATAAAAGGGAATGTGACAAAAGTGTGATAACACAAAGTTAGGTCTGGAGCCACCTTGTGTTAAGTGCTGCTCAAGAAAGTGAGACTCCTCAGCTCAAACATTCTTTTCCAACCAGAGCACCCTGACCACCATACCGTAGAATCATAGAATCATTTAGGTTGGAAAAGACCTCTAGGATCATCTAGTCCAACCTTTGCCCAACATCTCCCTAACCCGAGACCGTGTCCCGAAGCACCACATCTACTCGTTTTTTGAACACCTCCAGGGGTCATGACACCACCACTTCCCTGGACAGCCTGTTCCAATCACTAACCACTCTTTCAGTAGAGAACTTCTTCCTAATATCCAATCTAAATCTCCCCTCGTGCAAGTTCAGGCCATTACCTCTACAGTCTGCATATTTTGCACTTAATATCTTTATTCACAGTGATCTACCATAAATAAGATCTATCCTTATGGCTGTGTCTGCATTAGTGGTTAATGGAGTGGATCAGTTGCTATGATTGCTCCTCATGTCTCTGTTGAAGGCAGTTTGGAGGGTTTGTGTTGTCCTAGGGTTGATCTTGTGGATCTTTTGGTCCCTGAGTCTGTACCTCCCCAGTGGTGTGAAACTTTCAGAAGGTAAACCTGTCCTCTAAATCTTTCTCAACTGTGGATCCTTCTGGGAAGTACTGCTCTGTCCTTGTGTCATACAGGCAGCCTTCACAGACCACTGCACTTCTCCCCATGTGTCCACCATTGTCTAGGCCACCCATATCCATCCCTTTGACAGGGAACATGTCAGAGCAGCTCCCTGAGTGTCTCTAGAGCAAAGTGTTCACCTGCCTCCTCTCCTATCCAAAGAAAATGTGAGGATTTTTTGGAGAGTGGAATAACTTCAATAAGAGGAACTGCCAGGAATGCTTCCCCAAATGTCTCAGTGTCTTCTGCACATGCAGATTCAGCCTCTGGCCACCTGCAGAGCTTTCTGCTCTTGGTGAATGCTCCAACTGTGATATAGTCTAGCTCTGATATAGTGATATAGTGATATAGTGATATAGTCTAGCTCTGAGTTTTTTGCTCCTGCAGGGAGAGCTGAAGATATAACTGACTGAAAATAAAATTATCCCAATTCCATTTGGACAGTGTATAGAACGTTTACACGGATGCTCCTTTCATTACAAACAACATCCAAGAACTAAATATGCCAGCCCATCACACAGGTAGCATCACAGCCCTTTTGCTGTGATTCCAGCAAGCCTGGGTGAAATTTCAGCAAGTTCTGGGCACAACAACTGTCCCACAGTAAAGGATATTCATGAAAGAGCTAATGAAATGAAGTAGGAGTTGGAGGCATTGATTTTTCAGAGAAAGCTAAAAAACTACTTAGTTTGAGTACATGGTCACTAGCGTAGACAAAGAAATACCATTAATTGCTGGTAACTGGGCAATATCGATGTATTTGAGCAATACATGAACAAACAATGGATAGGAACCTAACGACCTAAAGGAGTTATTACTTGAAATTAGATCATAACATTAAGGAAAGGAAAATATAGGCTAAACATCTATCTTCGAGAAAGATTAAGCTATTGTGTAATCTCTTGAAGAATGAAAAATCTTGTTTAAGATTTGGAAAAGATCCAGCAGAATTCCATAGGATAACATGAGCTGAATTGTTTCTTGAGCTATTTAACATTTATATTAAAGAATTATATAAAGAGATAGTCTTTGCTTAGTCATTGCTAGTATAGAGTTGGGTGAGGTGAAACAGAAATAATTGCTGAGAAGTGGCCAGCCCAGCTTTGTGATAAAGATAAACACAGAAGAGTTGGCAGGGATGGCATAGAAAGCTACCTTCATGCTGAGCAATGCAATTGTTTCTTGATCAAAGTTACTTAATTTTTCATACCTGTAGAAAAAACACAAAGGTGCCTCTAGTGAAGCCTGGTTTTCCTTTTTCTTTTTTTTTTCCAATGTATTTCTTTGATCTTAACGATTTGTCTTCCAGAAATGTATTGATGTTCCCACATTTAGGAAGTGTTCAGCTGATTTCTAAACATTTATGAACATATGTTTCCTACCTGTAGTATGCTGTGCATTGGACAGCCTGTGTTTGAGATGTGACTACAGGAATGAGGTTCTGAAACCTGCAGAAAGAGTCGGCTGTGAAACGTGAAGAATCAGATTGCAAATAAGATTAAAGCTGGTAGAGGCTTTATGACAACAGGCTTGCAAACTGATTGCAACAGGAGCATAACTTCTGAGTTTCATTCCGTCTGTGAGAACTTTATAGTGCTTTTTCCCTTTTCCAAAGAATTATTTTTGACTCTTGTGATTCAATCACTTTTTCTAAGCGGGTTCCAAAGATTTCAGCCCAAATTCACTGGCTGAGTGTATCTGAGTTCTCCCAAAATACTTGGTAAGTGCAGTCTAAGGAGCTACTCAAACCCACTTACCAGAAAATAATCAGTAGAACTTGATGGACTTCTTCAACTCAACCATCCTTCCTGCATTGCATTAAGCCAGTGCCTGAGAACCAGGGCATGTTGGGAAGCAGGGAAGTGGACACTTAAATGAAGAGCAAAATGTTCTCCTCTTGCACGTTGCTGTTGCAAACCCAGAAGAGAATTCACCCTTATTTTCTTTTTTTTTTTTTGGCTTTCTTATCGACTGGGTCTGTGCTGTAGAGTGAAAAACTTCCCTGCATTGCTTCACTGATCACCGTAAAGCCCACAGCATAGGATTGCTCCTCTTAGAAAAACCTCTCTTCATAGCCTAGGAAAACATTTAATTTAAATGATGTATTTTCATTTGTTTATAATAGCTCAGTGGTGTATCAAGCAAGATTTTATCAGCACATCCAGTGGACTCACAGATAAAACTGGCTGCCTGTTTTCATTAGCCCGCAGGCAAAGTGCCTAGTTTATTTACCTGCTGAATTTATGGTAATCAGTGCATCTTGAAAGCATCTCTACGCATTCCATAATGAAATTCTTTGCCTCTGGGTCTTCAAAGTTTTTGGAGGAATAATGGACTGGCAAGTTGCTTTGCTGTTGTGTACTCCAACGAAATGTGCCAGGGTTGGAATTGTTTTGAGTGCTTAAATCTCACATGCCTGCAAATGCCCTTTACAAAAATTCAGCGTTCGGAGATTTGTTGTTGCTGTTACAATACCCTGGGGATGGCATTTACTTAGAACAAAACACCCTGGAGAAAAGAAATGTGCTTTTATCCAGCCTGGAGCAAAGAAATGGATTGTGCTTTGGATGCTGTCTGTGCAGGGGAGCTGGCAGCCAGGGCAAGCAGGGACACTGTGGTGGCATCAAGAGCTGTGGCCCTATCTAAAACATGTCAGGTCTTCTGCAGAGCACTGTCTTGCTCCCCTCATGTTGGTAAATGTGTGCAAGATCTTTTGCAAGGCAGGAAAAGGGTTGAGTTGTCCGTCTACATGGCTTGTTGCATTGATTTTGGTAAACTGTGGGGAGCCCAAGTATCGAAGTGTTGATGAAGTCCTACCAATGGGCAACCAACAGTTAATTTTAGTAACAAGACTTCAGATTGCTTTGGTCTGCAGTCACTGCTAAACATATTTAGTTTCTTTTTTTAATTATTAATTAGAAAAACAAGGGAAATAGTGCTGAAAATGAAAACCATTAATAATAGTGCATTAACCCCTTAGCTGTAAGGAGCCTTTCTAAAGAAAACTCCAAGTTTGACAACCCTTTGTGTGAGACAGAAGCACTTTGGGGCAGGGGGGAGAAGAGATTTATTTATTGAAATGAACTGTTGTTGTTGCAGTACTGTGGGTGAGGTCTGGTCCCACTGCTCGTTTGGAAACCTGGTTCAATAGAGGGGTCAGAAAAGGGGTCTCAAAGATTGAAATGCATCTTCTGCTGCTGATTTTCACTTGCGTTCTCTTTCCTGGGGGGAGCTGTCCTTTCTCTGTGGACATTCCTGATGGGAAGACACCAGGGCAGGTGATGGCCCCAGAAATGGTGCAAGCAAATTTTACACTATTCATAGTGGACCTTTTTGTAGTTTGGGTTTTTTTTTAACTTTTTAATCCCTCTTATTGTCTCTTTGCATCGTCTGCATCTCTCTCAGAACATGTTAGTTTGAAACTAATCTGGCTCATAATTCTCAATTTGTTCTAAGGTTTGTTTTTTCATTCTAATGTTATAATTCATTGCCTTTCTCTCTCTCCATATTTATTGTGTCTTTCTGGCTTCATTTCTGTTTTCTTGACTCCAGCTTGCCTCTTTCTGCTCTTGCAGCTCTTGTTCCCCTCAGTCTCCTCTCACTGCACATTTTTCAGTATCCCACAAAGAAAGGTTGCCATGAAGGGGAAAATCTTTACTTTCACAAGGATCCTTTTCTTTTAGCAGCATTCACAGAATAAAACGTTGTCCTTCACAGGCAGATGAAGAGATAAAGGTCTTTTCCACTGATAAAAGAGCCCACAGGCCGTGCTACCCATGGGGGACTGGATTTTTCTTCTTTACCCTGTTACCTTTATGGACATGTCTGTGCAAGGTCTTATCTTTTATTTCAGGAATCAGGGAGGCTCTCATCCATTTCACCTTTGTAGTAGCAGCACTGGGGAATGGTCACATTTGTTTTAGTATGACAGCATGGAAACCCATCACTTCTAGCTGACTGAAAGTCAGGTCCCTGTTGAGGAAAGGACAAATACTAAACAATGTGTTGGCGCAGTTTCCCTTGCTCAGACCTTCCTCACTCATTCAAGACTTGAGTGACAACCTGTGACTCTTCCTTCCTCAAACTAGCACGGCTTCAGGCAGCCATATAAATGTGTTTGGAGCTCAGCCACTTCACAGAACTTAGTAATTCTCATTTAGTGCTTCTTTTCATCAAATCTTCCTTTGCTGAATGAACAGCCTCTGTGTTACATAGATCAGGTTTGGCTCCGTTTCTCATGGAGGTCAATAGCAAACTAACAAAAGGCAGACAACAAGGAAATCTGTTGGCTTGAGTCAGCGTTGAATGGTTGCTAACTCAAAGTGAACGTCTGGGCTTCTGTCTACGTACGAGTTTCCCACCTCTACAATATTTCACACTGAATACTGTTATGTGTAATCTACTTTGGAGTAAAATTAAATATATTGGATATATAATCTTCAGTACTTGAACGTATCTTCATTCTTTGCACTCCACCATGGCGTGCCGAGCTCCCACTCTGCAGCAGTGATAAAGGATTTCGTATCACTCACCATTGTGTGGATTGATCCTGGCTGGATGCGAAGTGCCCACCAAAGCCCCTCTGTCACTGCCCTCCTCAGCTGGACAGGGGAGAGAAAATACAATGAAAGGTTCATGGCTTGACATAAGGACAGGGAGAGATCACCCACCAGTTAACATCATGGGCAAACCCAACTTGACGTGGGGAAAATTAGTTTAATTTATTACCAATCAAATCAGAATAGGCTAATGAGAAATAAAAAAAAAATCTTAAAACACCTTCCCCTTGTGACCATGGGGTCACAAGTCCTGCCAGCAAACCTGCTCCAGCGTGGGCTCCTCTCTTCTTCTTGCTTGATGCACCTTAGCAGGGCTGTGTTTCATCAGCGACCACTCCTTCAATGCTTTCTACTGTTATAGTTCACTTATATATGCTAGTCTGGGAATTCTAGATTAATGTACCTCCAATTACTTTACTGAAAAATGTTGTAAAATCAGTGATGGTTGTCACAAAAACACGCCCCACGCAAACTGCACAAAAAACCCTCCTCAGATATAAAGGCACCAGCTGGGCTGAAATGTCAAGGTTATGTTTACATGCAGAGATGTGTTGATGCACAAATGTGCGTATACATGTTGGAAAACCTTTTAGAAAGCTTTTGAATTAGTTTGTTTAATGGTATTTTCTAATTTTAACAGATTAGCTGTTTCTTAATGTGCAGGGGTTTTAATATGCACTACCATGGTTTTATATAAAACTTATGTCTCCATCTATTAATGTGATATATTTGCATCTCATCGTTTTGATATGATGTGTTCCAAACCTCAGGTTGTTGCTCTGGACCCATTTTTCCTTTCTCTGTCCCCAGTGTTTTAATGACTTCATCTTCTCCTGTAAGATCATTCATCAGCTGCCTACACACTCCATGTGTCCGGCCTCTCCACTTCATCCCTCCCTTTCCCCACCTGCATACTCAATCTGTTAGTGTTAAAGGTCTCAGCTTCAGATGATAAAATAGAGGCGATTCCTAAGCCCACAAAGAAGCGCGAGCCCAGGAAACACATCTCTGTTGGACCTTCTCATCAGCAAGGCTCAAGACCTTAGCGCCTTCTCCCCAACCGTGCTGCTTTTTTCCTCGCTGCTGAACAACTGGCATACCTCTAATGTCTCCTCCCCTGCACATGCCCCCAGATACTACCTTCTGTTTCAGCACTGAACTGTTATATTCAGGCTTGTGCCTGTCTTCCAGGAGTCACCAGAGTGTAAGTTCCCAGCTTTCTGCAACGTGCTGGATACTCTCTAAGGACACCTATTGCCTGCCTCACCCAGAGATGGCTTCTTGTCTCTGTCTGGGCTCCTTGAATGATTCCCTCTGTGCAAGATGAAAGTTCATCTTCCTTCTTTATCTCCTACCTTTAATTTTATTTTTTATTTTTGATGCTGTCACGCAGCCATACCGCACATGTTCTTGCAACCTCGTGTATTTAAAAGCCAGCCGGCTGAAAAGAGGCAGTCACAGCACAGGCACGTGTGCCGAAAAGACTAATTCCTTGTCATCCCCTATAATGTTAAATCTAATTTGAATTGCAGCCCTTGGGACCTGCAATTACCTTTGTCCATCTGTCAATAAACTGCCACTCTGGGTTGCACTGTAGTTAATTGTATTTCAGATACAAAGCTTTTCCCATCTTTTTCTTGCATCCCCCCCGCCCCGGCATCATCTCTCCTTTTATTGTCAAGGTATAATTAAGAGTCAGGAGCAACACAGACTTAGCAAGTTATTTATTTAAGAAAAAACTGAAGGATAATGATATTACCTGCTCGGGTCTAGGAAAAAGAACAGCCTTCACTACAGAAATATAAAGGAATAGGTATAAATTAAAACAAAGTTTAAGAGACTAATAAAACAGAATGTCTGAAAGACAATAGTTTACTAAAACATAGACTCTGTTTCTAACGCTTTCCTCCTAAGGCATAAAAATACGTCCTCTGAGCATTCAGGTTTGCATCCCTTGTTCCTTGTTAGCATCTAGAATAATCTCTGACGCAGACAGTGAGTTATAGGTAGTCCCAGTGTCCATTGGGTTTTCTGCCTGCAAGGATGGTGTGAGCCTCACTGAAATGTGTTTTTCTTGGCTTGCTCATATCTGCGCTGGTGCTCGTTATGTACTCTGAGGAGCCTCGTCAAATAGAGCCTTGTGAAATTTCTTAATTCTCTATGGAGGATGGGGAGGGATTTGAGCTTTTATTTTTGAGTACACTTGCTGTCTTCAAATTCCCCAAGCTTTTCTAGAAACCGTCTGACAAATGTTAGCACATTGAAAGAAGTTGGAAACTTTGAGATTTCTTACAGCAACGCATGGAAATATATTAGGGCTTAAAAATAAAATGAAGAGGATGTTCCAGTTCTTATAAAAATAAGCTTTTTTCTTTTTTCCTTTTTCTTTTTTTTTTTTTCCCGATTTCTATTAGGAGGGATCTAATTTGACACCAGAATTTCATCCTGTGAACAAAAAAATGTATGCAGTCAGTTCTCTATAATGTTGCATATCCCAGGGGGGTTGTAGATGCCCCATCACTGGATGTGTTCAAGGTCAGGTTGGATGGGGCTTTGAGCAACCTGGTCTGGTGGGAGATGTCCCTGCCATGGCAGGGGGGTTGGAACTAGATGCTCTTTGAGGTCCCTTCCAACCCAAACCATTCTATGAGTCTATGATATCTATATTCTAACTGACCTTCAGCTATCAAACATTGGTTTTAGATTAGTGTTATAGAATTTATACATAGTAACCAAAATATGCCTCATTTTCCGACTCTCAGATGTCTTTTTCTTGTGTGTAAACTCGCTTATAAAAAATTATCAGTGTTACAGTAGATGCAACGTTATCCTATTATACACATCAATTTAAACTGATGACAGCTGTTGTCATGGGAGGGGTGGCTGCTGCTTTGCACACTGTCAGCCCATTATGTCAGGTTGCTCTTTTAAGACCCCTATGAACGTTGAAAGCCTTTGCTACTCCAGAGCAACTAGTTAATTTGAAGGGAGGTAAGGTGGGCACACACCTCAAATATGATCAAACGAAAATGGGATTTGAATATGATAGAGACCTCTTGAAAATCTGTTATTGAAAATCTCAATAGAGAGCTTTTTGTATATCCTTAAGTAGATATTGATAACCCCCCCTTTTTTTTTTTTTTTTAACATGATGGCTTAATTTAGACATCCATGTTTGAAAATCCTGGTAGGAGGTTGTAAGGGACCTCTGGAGATCATCTAGTAAAAAAAGAAAGTTCCTGGCCAGAGTTTATCTGCAGTTTAGTCTTTTTTTTTTTAATGTTGGTCATGTCTTAAATTTTACTTATAAAAATGAATACATAGTATTATACCAATGGTCTCTTTCTTTTATACATTTCAGTGCAAGCAAATTAAATTAAATGGAAATTCTCCTGTGTAGTATGATGGTGGGTGAATAGCCTGGGTCTCTCTCTGGGCTTGTCTACAGGCAGACACTTAGAGAAATGTATTCAGATTAACATTTCAGTCAGCGTCCTACATCAGATAATTGCATATATCTCTGTATGCACAGCAATAAAGTGGCCTTAATTTTGGACTATTTTTCATTGCCTTAAATTGTTTTATTTCGCTTTATTTTGGAAGTGAGATAAGTTAGCTAGAACAAAGCAACTTGAATTCAGAATAGGAGTGTTCCTAGAGGGATTTAATGCTGTTTAATGACCACAGATTACCCTCCTGTGTATCTTCATGTAGTTAAGCCCCAAGCCCTAAACGAAATGTGCACAGCTTGCTCATTCTGAAGAGAAGAAGTCAGAAGTATTTTCTGGTTAAAGAGGTTCTTTGAAGGTCAGTTGGACAGTAATGCTGAGACACTTTTCATAATGGGTTAAACCATCAATTTTTAAAAGTAGACTACCCATTCTACTAGTTCTACACAGAGGAACATCTTAATGAATCTTATTACTTAGCTCAATTCTTTGTGAGATACCATCTGAGAGAAGCTCGAGGAGTTATACCCTCTTTGTTAATGGCTGGCATGCAAATATAGCTCGATCTGAATGTTGTTTAGCCTACTGTACATCAGCCTTTTCTTAAAGAACTCAGCTCCAGCTGCCTTGCTCTATTGGTGCTTTCATTATCTGGTGAAGTGTGTTCAACTGGAAAAGGGAAATTGCAGCGTTTTGGAAACAGGAACATACCCAAACCTTGTGAGAATTCTGATAAACCATAATCAATAATTTAAGAGGAAGTACATTTGGTTAATTCAGCCTATTTTTCCAATGTCTATACACAGAGATGTAGTCTTGTTAAATCAGTAATTTGCTTACGTATTGTCCCTTTCCCCAGAGATTGAATTGAAGCAATTTTTGGTGAGTACAAATCCTTGATACTCAAGCTCTTCTAGATAGCACAAATTAGTCTAAAATATAAAAATTCAACCTATCAGCAGTATGATCACATGAAAAAAAGTGATTTTCCTGATACCAAATGCAGTATGAACGTATATTTATAGGAAAACTAAGCCTCAGAAGCTATAAAAATAAACAGAAGGATGGGAAAAAGATGCAAACAGATGAAACGTGAGCATGATGATACAAATGATACGATTTTAGCACAGAGTAATTGAGCTCTTTCACAAAGGTTCCTTAGCACTGTCTCTGCTATGACTAACAACCCTGGCAGCTGCAAATATCACTGGAACTGAATTTTGCATGAGAGCAGTTAGAGGAGACTTTCATTAACTTTGGAGTCAGTGAGACTCAGCTGCTTAAATTTAAGAGTCAGGTCTCGCAAGCTCATGGATATACGACTAAATGGATGAGAGCAGAGAGAAAGCAACAACTAGAAAGGAGGGAGGCGAAGATGTCCCTGCACTTAGCAGTATAAGAAGGCTAACTATCTTTTTCTAAGAATCTCCTTTATTTGAGAATGGTGCTGGAAAATACAAGTTTTATAAACGCTGGTTCCATCTTTTTATCTCTTTACGTTTCTGTATATCGTGTGTTCCAACCCGGCTGACTTAACTGGTGCTTTCATCACTTGAATCCTTCTGAAAGGCCTAGCTATGGGTGTGTGTGAAAGTTCCGTGCGTGTGATGAAATCAGCCACAAGGCTGGAGAGAAAATCCTGATTTAGTGCTCTTAGTGCAGCAGCCTTTTCATGTTCCCACCTTCCTGCATTTCTGTTACAATGGCTCAGCTCCCATTCTTGATAAGACTTCTATTCCTGCTCTTACCTTTTTCCTCCAGCGAGTAACCAAATGCAGCATGTTTTTACTTCAGTTAGTTCTTCACTTCTCTGTTCCTGGGTTAGGGGGGTGTGTTCAGGCAGATTTCCCCCTGGCTGAGTGTGAAAGTCCAATGGCTGAGACCATCTGTCTGGTTCTTTTCACATGGGGAATTTTCTTCTGTAGTGGCCACAACTCCAATTCAGAAAAACCCTGGATTTCCAGATGAGCTTCTACTCAGATGGAAGTCTTTAGGGATTTCCTGAAGTGGAGCCTCTTTCCCTTCAATTAAAATCAGATGACTTAAGAACTAACTTTTGCTTATAATTTGAAAAGATCACAAAGGTTGTGACTTAGTGGCCGAACACATCAAGGATGTACTTCATGCCTTTGCTTCATTGGGCCTAGTTATTTGCCTCTTAAATAAGGTAATACTAACATTGGGCTTCGCTATTCAGAACTGATTAGCAGAGCATGGCTACTAAGAAGAAGAAGTATGGATGAATTTTTGAGGAGTTACTGTCACAAGGTTGTGCTTTACTGAGCCACTTGGAAGCTGCCTTGACCCGTTTGAAAAGACGTAACATTGACTTTTTACCTTATATTTGGCACAGGGATCGTGTAAGCATCAGCTCTTTGGTAGAGCCCTTACTGTCCTGTGTGTAAGAGTTCTGGGGTCGTTCTTATGGTAACTACAGAGTTTACTTCATCAATTTTAAAATCAGTTTTTAACACAGTGAAGGACTAAGAAGATGCATTGTGAAAGAGTTTAATCTCTGAAGCTGATTGAAGACTTTTGGGTCCATAAACTTGCTCATGAAAGGAAAGAGTCCAAGGAGGGTGGGGATAGATTCACAAACCCACAGATTTCTGGAAGTAGAAAGGAGTCCTGCTTATTACCGGAATACTTTATTTTGTCATAAGTTCTGATTTTATTTATTAATATTTGAAGCTAAACTGAGCTCGGTTTGTTTCAAGAAGCATCTGTCCTAGATTTCACTCACAGGTCAGTTATGGAGGTATGAGTTATGATCTTGCTTTCAGACTGATTAGAAAACTGGCACCCTTTTTTTT
Organism: Eurystomus gularis; assembly: GCA_013400335.1. NCBI lineage: Eukaryota > Metazoa > Chordata > Aves > Coraciiformes > Coraciidae > Eurystomus > Eurystomus gularis. The sequence goes on from VZZY01000408.1 coordinate 234,886, forward strand.
TGTTTTGGTCAAGTTTCATGGAATGAAAATCCATTTTGAATTAAAACATAAAGATGTCATTAAAATATTCAGATCAATATGCACAAGAACTTTTAAATCTGCTCTTCAAAAAGCTACTCTCAGGATGAAGTCTGTCACAGGTAAAATTCAGACTGGGTTATGTAACAGTTGTTTGAACACAGTTCTCCAGATAAGAGTCTTAAAAATATCCTGTAGAAATCATTGTATAACTTGCTCCTCAGTGAAACCAGCTGCTTAGCAACTGGTGTATAACTCTGATTTAGTGACGGTGACTTAGAAACCCCAGTTCATTATGGTGATCAATATTGGTAAGCTCATCACCAGCATGGATTCTTTTCTAACCTTCGGTCACTAAAACTGAATTACGCGCTAGCTCCAGGGTGGTTGATCATCCCGGAGGACAAGTGCCCTTGACCTGCCACTGCCCTTGCCTCTTGTGATGTACGGAGGAGCCAACAGTGCTGCAGGGCTGTGCTGGGGCACCCCCCAAGTGTTGTGACACTGCAACCTCGACAGATGCTGGAAAGTATAAGGGTGGCAAAACTTGATAAAAATAATTAAAAACCCCTTTTCTGGGGGGTAAAATATCATTATAGAAACTGATTAAGATAAATAATGAGTGAACAGCCATCAATTTCAGAATCAAGATCTAAACAAATACGTTCAGAACATATATGGATGTTTATGTAAGATGTCAGGTTTATACAATAACTTCAGGAATTAAATTCCATTTTCTTTACATCTCCTTTTGTCTGTGATGTTTTAGTATTTTGCACAGGTATATACATGAATTGTGTTATTGATCTGGAGGAGGGATGTCAAGACTATGGAGATGTGAGTCTACTTGCTATTCATTTTTACTGCTTGATTACTTCAGTTTTAGTGATATTAGCTGACCTAAGAGATGGAGGATCCGTGAAGTAAAGCTGTTAACATAGCTTTGGAAAGAACATCACTGTGACGTACATTAATTCATGTTAGAACTGCCTTAATAGACATTGATGATGAAATTGAGTCGTCTTCCATGACAAGTAAGTAACCATTAATTAGATAAAGCTTCTTTAAATTCTGAGACAAGCATCTGGAGGGACAAAGGTATGGAAGAGAAGGATAAATAAAAGGAAAGTAAGTGACAGGATGGGAAAAAAACTGTGGCCCAAGAGAAGGTTCTTGAAAGGTCTCTGATGGCTGTTGGAGAAGAAGGAGCCATTTAGCTCAGAGCATTTTGGAAATGTTGGGGAAAAAAAAAAATATTTCTTAGAAGTCATCATGTGTACAGGACAATGTAAGAGAAGCTGGCAGGCTTTGAACAATACACAAATGACTTAATGTTGCCCAAATGGGCTGAAAACTGACCATTCCCTCTAAGGGGTGAAACACGCGACCTAATGTTAAAGGACAACTGGGAGTCACACTTGATATTAGAGAGTAGGACTTCTCCAGTCTGTTTTCAGTGATTTCGAATCCGATGAAGATTTTATTCTGTTCTGTCTTAACTGTTGTAATGGTTGGATGCAATTTATAGGTACCACATTGCGGCTGTTTTCACCATTCTGTCTATTGTATTGTGGAGTTTCAATAATGTGCTGTCAGATCTTTAACAAGGGGCTGTTTAACAACAGCTCTTTGAGCCACAGGTAGCAGTAGGTGGTTGGAGATGAAGAATGGAAATGGGCTGTTTGAGTAAAAATATCAGCTGTGATCAAGGAGGAAAGAAGTGCCATTTGTCTAACATGCATAGTTGTTTGGGTTTATATTTTGTTCTTTTCCTCAACAATAAGGTGGGCGACAGTACAGACAGTGTATGGCTTGATAATAGAGGCTGAAAGCTGGAGAACCTCTCCTAAGGTTTTCTTCCCAGTACTCCCCAAAATATCTGCCATTTGGTGCAATCTTATCCATTTCTAAAGGAGAAAAAAACCCGAAGTTCAGAAAAAAAGAAGCTCTGTCTGGCAAGGACAATTTAGCAGGGAAATTATCTCATTTCTTCCTCTAATTTGAGGTGGAATTTGAACAAAGAGCTCTCAAAGCACTGTGATGCCTTCCGGCCCCTCACCAAACGAGCACGCCTGCTAATTTAGCCAGCCCTTCCTGCATCCACAGCTAGTTGAAAAGATATTTCTCTTTTCTCTTCAGCCTTTTGGCTGGTCTAATTGAGGGCAGTGAACTATTTTGTTCTTCTTGTGAGAGCCTATTTATAAAATGGGTTGCACTTTGTACTTCCTTTAAGGATATTCAGTTTTAAATGCTCTTCTCACAAGTTGGTGTCATTTTAATTACTCCAACATATTCTTTGCTTGGTCTGAGGTCTTAGCTGTATTTCATCTGGCTGATAAGTACCCCTGCAACAGAAAAGCATATATGAGTCAGACATTCTACTAGGCTTGATAGGCATATACAAAAGACATTTTGAGGAAAAAAACAGACTATTTTTTAGTGTTTGCAATGCAAAGGAGACCTCCAACCCTCAAATCTCTTGAAGGATTACATCAGGAAGAGAAACATGACAAATGCATTAACTTGTAGGAAACATTTCTTACCAAAACCAGAGATCACTCAGGATTAAAGTTATATACATTTTTTTGGTAGGATCAGGAAAAAAACTTGTGTCAGCTTGCTCCTTTGACAAACACTGCCATTCCTTTTCTAATCTGAGGGAGGACTTGAAAATAAAATGTCATGCAGGAATGCACTTTGGAGAAGTTGTAACAGTGTAAGTGGGCTCTTTGTTTAATACATAGCCATAACCTATTTCAAACCATTTTGTTGTTTTATGGGAGGAAATGTGAGACCAAAGTGCGGTAGGTGATTTTAGCAATACCTTTTATCTGCAAGAGCAATGTATTTCCCAGCATAAAACCCCCCTGTCTTTCCATTAACTACCTCTAGAAACTTTCCCCTCGTATAGGAAGATATTTTATAGACAAAGTGTACAAGAATAAAAACAGAAAGCAATTTATCTCATATTAAGACCTCAGAAAGTCATAGAACCTTTTTACGCAATTCACATTAGCACCAGCCAGGGTTTAGTTTGATGTCTTTTAAAACGCATTGTGTCTCACATATAAATACTAAATACCGTGCGAAAGAAAGGTCTCCAGAGGTTTACAGAACGGATTTCACAAAAAACAAAAATGATTTCCACTTTCTGCAAACCCTCTGTTTAGTTCTGATTTTATGTGTCTTGAAAGGGCTCTTCTATAAAAACTGTCTATTTGTCCACGTGATAAAATTGCTCAATTGCACAGCTGAGACCGTGGTTTGTAGCATGAATTCCAGACAGAAGGTAAATCTCAACAGCAGTGCTTATTGGAGCGTGGATGCTTAGAAACCCATTCCGAGTGCTGGAAATGCAGTTGTTTCCCTTGCTTGTTATTAGAAATTCCAAAATGGGTGATTTCAGGTATCTTAACATTCAAGGTGTAAAATAAGAGGCTGTTCATCATCACTAAATGTGAGCTAAGGAGAACCTCGAATTAGTTCTCCTTGAGGGCTCTTCTGTAACACGAGGGTTGTAACTCTAAAACTAATAAGACAGCTTTCTCCGTTCACCAAGAAGAGGCAGAGAAGGTTATTTTCCTAGCTGGTATTCAGGTTTCCACAGGTAGAGTGCGAACGATTAGTTAGTTATGAAAAATCCTAAACACCACACTACATCCTGCATCTTCTTTCCTCGCAGCTGCTGTTAATATTATCTTTTTGGAATAGTGTATATATGAATGTGATAAGGAAATGCTAATCACTCTTAAGACCCATGACCTAGGAGACGTATCTGACATTTTCACGTTTTCAGTGATGACTTGCTTCATCAGCTTACAACATTCTAATACCGTTGGCCAACAGTAGCCACCGTCGAAGCTAACTGGTGTCTTGCTGGTACAACAAATGATGCTTGACTTTCTATTCAATGCATCATGGCATTTCAGAAAAAGAAACAGGAATTTCAAAGAAACTAACTATGTTTAATCTTCATCACGGATGAAATTTTCTCCTTCCTTATCATTCTACCAGAGAACATGCACTGCATCAAGAATTCATCAGCTTTTTGGCTGGCACAACATTTGGCTGGTACGTCTTCTTGCCTCAAAGAAAGATTGTGTCTAATATCAGTGCTCACTAAACCAGCTAACAGAAAGTCTTATTACGACTACACCAAGAGATCTCAGCATGCCGGCCAACATTATGTGCTACCATATCCTGGCAAGCTGAAGAGTAATATATTTGGAGGGTGAAGGGAGGCAATTCCCAGGACTTTAGGACTGGACAATTACTTTTGCAATTTCATTTCCAAATATTAGCGTATTTGTGATAATTAGGGCCAAAATAAACCAATCTGAGCTTCTCTTCTGCAGTCTGAGATGAACAAAGTTATTAAACAAATTAGAAGTGGTAATACAAGAGAAAAATTGCCAAAGCTTGCACGAAGCAAGAAAACTTAATTAACTTTTTCACAGCCCATCAATGCATTAGGAATTTTCATTAGCAGTGCCCAAAAAGAATAACAATATCTTAAAAAAACCCACTTCTTGTAGAAGCAAGGCAGGACTGAGAATAGATCTGTTTACTCATCTTTCATTGCATCATTATTTTAGTATGAGCAGTCCTTCAAGAGCTCCAGCCTGGATTGCATTTTGCTAAACGTGTTCATTGGCAAATGCTGTTCTTGACCTGAAGAGCTTCCAAGTCTATAGCTTCAATCAAGTGAATTCAACAACACGGAGAAGAGGATGCCTGAAAGTATCACAGCCATGGCTGAGATGCCAGTGCATCTTGAGGGCCTTGAATCATATGGAAATAAGTTGTTCTATTACAAATAGAAGGAAATTCTTCACTCTGAGGGTGGTGAGACACTGGAATAGGGAGGGGTTGCCCAGGGTTGTGGAGGTGTCCAAGACCAGGTTGGATGGGGCTTTGAGCAACCTGGTCTAGTGGGAGGTGTCCCTGCCCGTGGCAAGGGGGTCGGAACTAGATGATCTTTGAGGTCCCTTCCAACCCAAAACATTCTATGGTTCTATGATTCTAAATAAACAGTATCTGCTATCCCAGCTACTGTTGGCTTTAGCCTGTATTGGGTGGGTTTTACCCCTGTTGGCTTTTCCTGATTGCTATGATTTTATAACCCCCACGGCCCCTTTCTCTGCTAGATGCGAGTACAGACGGGAAAATTTGGGCCTAATGTTCTTCCCCAAGTTTCCTTCCAGTGCTCCACAAATATAACAACCTTCATCCTTCCCTTGCTATTTCCCCCTTTATTGGACTGTGGCTTTCCCCTCAGTTTCACATACATCTTCCAGCAAAAGAACCAGCTTTTAATTCCATGTCAAAAAGTCAGCTTCACCAAATGGAATTTGTCTGCCATTAACACATTTACTGTGTTATTTACATGTCAAATGTGTGCTCGATAGCCCTTCAGACCAGAAAAGGGAATGGCAGAAGCTATTCCAAACCCTTTTTTTAGAGTTTTGCATTCTTGACTCCTCTGTGACTTAGAAAACAACTCCTTCATGCACGCAAACTTCATCCAAATGCCAGTGCATGAGCTTCTCTCCCCACTTGCTCATTCTTTGTCTGAAGCGAAATTATGCAACACACGTATGACTAATTTGTTGTGAATAAAGCCTGGAGTTATAATTTGTGCCTGTTCTCTAAAAGTGGACTTTGGAGGATACTCCTTGACTACTTCATGCCAAACATGACTGTTTGGATATTCATGCAATTAAAATGGGGGCCTCCAGTGGTTCTGGCAGCTCTGTTTATAAGTCCAGCTGCATTTGGCTTGCTCGTAACGCTGCAACCTCCTTTTGCCTCCGACTTCTCTTCCTTTGTCTTTTAAAAGCCGATAAAATGATAGACTGAGACAATATAAATAATCTGTGCGTTTGTCCGTAATTACATCTGTTTCTCCAATTAATTTGCTTTTAAATCTCATATTGATTACTTTGTAATTTTATCACCGGCCTTGAAATCTGGTCTGCTTTGTCTTTGTGGGTCAATATTTTAGATTCCCCACCCCAGGTAAATAGCGGAAGGTAGCTGGGCTCGATGGCCTGAGATTATCACGTATTGACAAAAGTGATTTTAAAACACTCTGGTACATTCCAGCAACAAGTCAGGAAAACAAAGGGAAACAAAGGAACTGTTGTTTGTGTGAGAGTGGTGAAGATCTCATACAAAGAATCTGGCTGCTGCTTTTGGTGAGGCTTTTTTGCTGTGACATTTTTTGTGTGTCTTGCATACATGATTATGCATGTCCCACAGGGTTAGCATCAACTTGGCTAATTTATAATGGCTGTTTTCCTTCAGGCAGACTTCTCTGAAACCCACAGCCCCAGGCGTGCCCACCTCTGCCCCAGGGCAGCAGCCCTGCCTTGCCTTTGCACATGCACTGTGTGGTCCCCTTTCCCGGGAAGATACAGCCTGGCTTTTCCACACGCGTCGTGTTTGTTGCTTCCCTGGACCGGTCCCATGGCACGCTTGCAGGGAATCTGGAACTTCTGAGAATTGCTGGACTTCCCAGGCTTGTGCAGGAGGTTTGGTTATGGGCAGAGGCCAGGCTTTGCAGTTTTTTCCAGTTTTAGTGGAAACTTATGACAAAATTCTCATGGAACACAATGGTGAGAAGGGCATGGGACATGCATCCATCTTAGCCCAGTGCTGACAGCCTGACAGTGTTGGATTTGGCTGCTTACTGCTCTAGGATAAGCTCTTGAGGTCAGTATTTTGAGTTCTGCCCCAATCCGTGACCTAGATTAATAGGTTTCCTAATTTTTGATGCCTCTTCTTTTGACCTCCCTGGGTATGGGGCATGCTTGGAGATCTGATTCACAGTGGCATCCCGATTCCCAGTGTGCTCCTTACCTTTGTATTTAACCATGCACATTACTGTGAGACCCAATCAGAAAACGGTACTATTGGTAGTGATACCTTCCTTTCCACCCTCTCCATCTTCATCTCAGCTATAAGGAGCTGATCTGCCTTCCGGTATTTTGGCTTCAAACCATCCCTGGATAAAAATATTATTGCCCGCTCTAAATTCTTGGACTCTTTTCAAATGGCTGTTTTTGCACTCGAGGATTACTGGTGGCCTTTGGGTTATCATTTAAAAAAAAAAAAAAATGAAATATTTTATCTTCATTCTAGTTCTTGTTGCCTGTCTTTGCATGACAGTCCCACCCCCCCACTTTTTTTTTTGTTTCCTGAAGCACATATTCTGTGATTTGAATAACTCCTCTGGTACAGCTCTGCAGGGACAGACATATGTGCAGATTGGCCTCTGCTGTTCTTTGCACTGTCAATACATCTATTTACTTATCACTATATTCTTCAACGATCTGGAAAAGGGCTGAACAGTGAGGTGGCAGCGTTTGTGATGATAAGTCGTTATTCAGGATAGACTAGGGCAGAATTACAGATGCATCTTATAACAATAAGCTACTGGGCAAGTAAAATTAAAGTCACTGTGGCTAAATAATAAGGTGACACGCATGGCAAATAAGGTCTCGACTTCACTAATATGGTGATGTGTTCTGAGCTGTCATCACTGAGAATGAAACCTGAGAGATTTTTCTATGGAAGTGTTGTCAGTGCTTACTAGCAGTCAAAAAAGTATAAAAACCATTAGGCATTATTTGAAAGGTAATAGAAAACCAGCAAAAAAATAATTATGCCAATGAATAAATCTGCCATGTGTTCATACTTGAAGTGGTTCTTGTTCCATCATCTGAAAAAAGGATAAGGTAAAAGTAGCCATTGCAGAAGTGTATTCTGTAGGACATTTCCAGTTGAGCTCTTTCTGGTCAAGATGGGTCTGTGTCACATCCATTATTATTTTGATGCCTAGCAAAGACTTGATTTCACGTTTAGGAAGGAGGTCCCTGATGTTTACTGACATTTTTTTCCTCCATTATGCCTTCAAGATGAGGTTGGATGGGAATTTGGGCAACCTGGTCTAGTGGGAGGTGTCCCTGCCTATGGCAATGGGATTGGAACTGGATGATCTTTAAGGTCCCTTCCAACACAAGCTGTTCTATGGTTCTGTGATCCTGTGATTCACTTTGAACAGCTCTGCACGTATAACAACTCTGCTGTCTCAGCCCCTCAATCACAACCTTCTTGCTGCATGTTGAGCTAACTTCAAGACATGGTGTTTGGGACCTAGAGCTGTACAGGGCAGTATTTATGAATAGGTCTCACATTGTGGTCACTCCTTCCTAGGCAAGTGTCAGTAAAAGCACAGATAACTGCATGAAGAATGAACCTGTGGTCACACAAGGACCCAGCCATCATGATCTGTGCTATGACGCTTATTTATGGTGCAGACTTTGCTTGGCAATACGGTGTCTGTTGGCTACCTCAGAGCAGTGCAAAAGGAACATTAACATTCTGCTCTGAAGCTCAGAACACAGCCTCATTTTACAAACCTTAATTACAACCTTATCGAAACATGCATTTGGGCTGTTTTAATTGGATTGGAAAGAGGCTTTCACTGTCTCCTAGGTGATTAAGCAAAATTAACACCTGGTTGTAATTGCCCCTGCAGACAATAGGAAAGGTGAGTTGGGAGTCTGTGCAAAATGCTGGCTGAGGAATACGCTTTGTGCCATGCCTTTGATCGCTTCCCGCTGTGGCTTAAAATTCGGTATATCTATGGTAAAAGTTTTAGAGAGGTCTTACCCACTTGGTAAGCTTGGTGCTTTTACTCTGCTCAAACACGGTAGGGTCTTAAATCATAAGGAGTTTAGCCTCAGCTTTGCCTCGAGAGAAAGAATGAGTGAGAAAATTATAAGCGGCATATAAAGATGAGTATGATGGAATTTAGGATAGGACAGGGTGTTGTTATAAGTGCAGAACGTGGGACTTGATCCCCTTCCACTAGAAGTGGTCGAAACATGGTGTTCACAGAGCTGATCAGGTCATACAATTTAAAAAAAAAAAAAGGAAAAATAGTTATTATTAGAGCGATGCAACCACTTTTCTAAGTTATATTTTCAACATACGGTGGAATTTAGATAAATATCAGGAGATATGTATATCTTCCAAAGTGAAGTATAGAGGGAACCTGTCCCTCTGTTTTAGGAAGACAGTTTACATAGTAAAATCTTTTCAGATAAATAATCTGGAAAAATTTCTATTTTTCAGCTCAGCCAGAATTCATAGAGGAATACGTTTGTATATATCAATTATAAAGAGAAGTCTGTGTCTATCCTTGCACACACACGCATACTCACACATTCATACGCATGGGAATGGTTCAAAGCTGCACCAGGGGAGGTTCAGACTGGGCATTAGGAAGCGTTTCTTTACTGGGAGGGCGGTCAAACACTGGAACAGGCTTCCTAGAGAGGTGGTCGATGTCCTGAGCCTGTCAGTCTTTAAGAAGCATTTGGACAATGCTCTTAACAACATGCTTTGACTTTTGATGAGCCCTGAGGTGGTGGGGCAGTTGGACTAGATGATCATTGTAGGTCCTTTCCAACTGAAGTGGTCTAGTCTATGCAGACACATGCACACAGACAAAACCTCGAGCAGAGAGAGCGGTGCCAAAGTTTTAGTGCTGCACTGAAAGCAATTGGTGGTAATTAATTAGAACATTAAAATATCAGGACAGATGTTTTCCCCTTACTATCTTGCATAAATGTATTGCAGCTGCTTCCTCTACTTTCAGGCCGTTATAATGACATTAGTATAATGTGCCCTTAAAAATGCAAGAAGACCCTCAAGCACTGTTGCCTGTGTTGCTTCTCTGCTGGGACCTCTGCACAATCTGCTGGATTCCCATCTTCTCAGCCCAGCTCCATGGCCCTTAGTTACTCCTGCTCCCCTCTCAATCACTTACTAGGAAGTTTCAGAGAGGCCTGAAAAACAGAGAAGTCATTTTTTGTAAACTCTTCCTAATGCTTGTGAGTTTATTCCTAGTGGACTAGTATGAAGATACAGCTCTACAAAACCACCTAACTGGAAGTGAGGTGACATGTTTTTGACCTGCTGCTGCTTGTACAAATCTGGGGGACAATTAGTTTTGCATGAGGGGGTCATTCTTGCTTTTGTTTTGCAACATTTCATGAAAAACCTGAAATGGTCTATTCTGGTGGATAGGAAACAGAATAAATAGTACAGATAGCAGCATCACTAACGTTTGTCTTGGGCAAAATATGCTCTTTTCAGTTTTCTAGATTGGAGGAAACATTAGAATGAGGCTTTTGGTCAAATAACTCAGATGAACATAGCACATAAAATTTAAGATAATCCATCTGCTCTTTATAGCCAAAAGTTTCCACTCTCATCTCAGCTAGCAGGAGGAGGTAGATGAGCACTCCTTATCAGCTTCGGTGTGGAGCCAGCTGCCTTCCTTCTGTTACCCCTGGGTGTTTTTCAAAGAAAGCAAACCCCTTGAGGAGTATCACAAAGTTTGCTCGTCTGGGTGAACTGAGGGAGCAGCAGCCAGCAGCTGGGTGAGCAGGGATGGAGGAAGACAGGGTGGAAGAGGAAGTCACAGGCACTTCTGCAGTGTTTGTCCAGTGGTGACCTGTTCCTCTGCAATGCAAATATTGTTGTGTATCACTTGCAAGACATAAAGTACTGTAAAAGCCATAACAACAGAGCATTTAAACCTCAAGTGGCTTGAATTTGTGATGTTCTCCACTATGTGGGTAATGGGAATTTTCTTTAGCTGCAGAAAAGGATTCACATTTTTAAAAGCTTTCATTAAAATATTTATCTGCTGTGCAATAAAACATGGAGGGACACAATTTGTTAACCTCAGCTTCTAGATTCTGCTTTTAGCTCATTTAACGGTTGTTCATAAAAATACTTCTGGGAATCTAGATACATCTTGTTTGGTTATTATCATCAAGTCAAGAAATCCTTACAGATGGGGGACCTGGTTCCAGTCACTTGTGTTGCCTTGCTGTCATTCTGCTGACATCAAACAAACGATTCCCAGTTTATGCCAGTGTGAAACAAATTAGTCTCTGCCCAGAAGCTGTGAATCCTCACTATGACCACAAAGAACATGACAAATTGACAGCTCAGGAAATGAAGGTTTACGGTGTCAGATGAGACAAATATGTTTTTAAGCATTGTATAAAGATTATGATTGAAAAATATTTAATATCAGCATATGAAAAGTCAGAAATTCAAATAATAGCATTAATTGGCCTGCCTTGAATTTTCCCTTCCAACATGCCTGTACTTTGCTCACACGTCCCGTTTTTCACTCAGTGGTGTCATAAAAGCCTGGAAGTTGACAGCCGGGGTCAGATCACTCCGTCCTGCCTCTGGCATTTGTCAGAATTGAGTATGTCACAAGGCCCCACTGAAAACAAAGTATTCCTATCTGTCAAACCAGCAGCTGTGACTGGGCCAGAAGAAGTCTTTCCGTTTGTTTGATTTCTGTGGTCTGGCATTTGCCAAGCATCCAGCCACAATCCATGGGCTGTGCTTATGGCATCTGGGAAATCTCGTGGCCAAAAGCCGCGTTCAGAACTGTGTGGTTTTCAAGATCAGATGAATTCTGTTTGGCGTTAAATGAACACTTGGACACTTTATTTTATTGTTACAAATGAAGAAGCAGAACATTTCTGACTCCTATCAAACTGTGTCAATGCACTCAATAGGATGCACTTTTCCAGGGAGTTTTAACGTGCTGTGTTAGGAATATGACAAAAACCTGTGGTCATGAAATACCCTCCTTTCCTTAACATGACTCTGGAGGACCTTTTTGCGCTGTTGCCCTCCCTCCCCTGGCTGGACTACCCACTTTTTCTATCCATTTATGCATAAATCTCTTATTTCACACCTCAACTTCTAACCTTTCTTTCATTCCTTGAATCTACCTTATATTTCATATTAGCCTTGGTGAAAAGGGAACAAAGACTCAATAAGGGTACTTGGACAGGAGGTCTTGTGTTTTGCTGCTGTGATAATGTGTTAGAAGTATTAGGAAGCAAACAGGGCAAGCTCCCAACACTGCTGGTGATATGTTTCCATACCAGCAATGCCTGCTCAAGGGACCTCTGGCATCCCATCGCCACTAAAATCTACGGAGACATAGCCTAAGACATCAAATGGCTTTGGGATTAGGCTCTGCATGTAGCGTATTGAGGATAAGAAATTATTGTGCGACTATTCTGCTTTTTAAAATATTCAAGAAATTTATGTTGGATTTCTTTATTTTGAAAATTTATCAAAGGATTTCATAGAAAAGGAAAAAAATAAAATTAAATCTTTTCAATGTTATCCAGTGATTCAATGCTTAGTTTTTAAATCAATCTAAATTCTTATTTTCAAATCCTACTTTTTTTTTAACACTGAACATATATTGCCCAATGATCATGTCACTGACAGCTTTACTATTTAGTATTGTACTTCAGCCCCCTAAGTAAACCTACTTTAGGAAGGACTTTCTTGAATTACTTTTTTATTTTAATTACAACTAATTACTTTCAGTATTTTCTTCTACCTATCAACCTTGCTCCATAGTATTTATTTATTTCACCTTGCCTCCATAGCATGTGACCTTTTCATCCCTCTAAATTTGTCATGATGTCCCAACCAAAAGATTGTTATCTTGGCTATTCATCTTTCTGCGCGATATTCTCTCTTGTAAGTACCCACGATTGGTTTTGTTTCATCTGCAATTAGGCACATCAAAGTCCTTTCCTTCTAATTGGCAGAGCTGCTATTTGAGTTTTGTGATCAAATATTTGGATGCACTTAAGGATAAATGAAATAAATTGCTAGGGAGAAGCAACAGAGAAAACATGAGCTATTATGGAATACAAACAGGGGAAATGAGTGGCAGAAATGCTGTGTGAGAATACAGGGCTGAATTCTCTGTACTCGTGAGTTAAAAGAATTCAAACTATGTCCTTTTAATAAAGTGGATATTGAACAAAAATTATTGCAGCTTTACAGGCAATGTGTCTTTTTAAATGGAAATCACTCGAGTAGCAAATATGCTGCATATCCACCTCTATCCTTAAATGTTTTGTACAAAACCCCAGCAAGCCTAATCATTTAAGATTGCTGACGTGAGACAGCGCTTGCATCAGGGCAAACACTGTTCTGTGACGGGCAAGAAAACCCAAAGTATAAGCCGTATTTCCTCTGAAGTTAATAGTTTTACCCTTGGATAATTTTACCCTTGAACTGAAATAAATTTACACTTAAATTTGCCAACTTGGAACAACACGTTTTGCACTTTCCAAGAGAATGAGCAAGAAATACAGCCTGTGATTGATTAGGGCCAAGTTCACATCGCATTTGTATGGAAAACAATTACGAAATGAACTGTGCGTAGCAAGAAATCCCCTGCTCAGGTGGTAATTCCAGTTCGTGTTGGCTACCACCATAATCACTTCTCAATCTTTGTAAGCCCACATGCCCCTGCGTTCAAGGTGCAGCCCGAAGGATCATACACTTTTAGGCATGTTAGATGAACTTCCATGTGATTAAACTAATGTCTTCTGCTCAAAGCACAAAGGTTTAGCTTAGCCCCGTGCCACAAGGAGCTATATCTAAGTGAAGCAGCTGAACTCCCATACAGATGGAGGGACCGCATGTCAAGAGCTGTCACTGTTTTGTTCATGGCCAACAGGAGTAAGCTTTATTTCATTTTAAACGAACAGATTATTAACAAATAGAGAAGTAATGGAAATAATCAGGTCTGTAAAGTATGAGGGCCTGGAAACCACAAAAAAACCCAAGACAGTAGGATGAGGGGGGGATAGAGAAGACTATCTACACGCTTATTGGGAAGGAGGAGAGACCTGAATCAATAAATTTAGATTGGAAATTAGAAGGAAATTCTTTATCCTGAGGGCGGTGAGACACTGGAACGGGTTGCCCAGGGGGGCTGTGGATGCTCCATCCCTGGAGGTGTGCAAGGCCAGGTTGGATGGGGCCTTGAGCAACCTGGTCTGGTGGGAGGTGTCCCTGCCATGGCAGGGGGGTGGGAACCAGATGATCTTTGAGGTCCCTTCCAACCCAAACCATTCTATGATTCTGTGAAGATATTTTTCCCTAAGCGTGCTCACATTTTCCTTCTAACTCGATGAAGCATCAGGCCTCTAGGTGTTACAGGCTCCACAAAGGTGACCCAAAATGCCTGCAAAGAGTAAATACTGAGACAAATTTGCATGTAAGATGTAGGTCCTGTTTATGAGGGTTCAGACTGTGCAAGATGTGATCAGGGGCTGGATCAGCTGGGTAAATGAATCGAATGTTCTATGAAGCAGTTTATGCTGAAAATTTCAGCCTTGGAGGATGCCTGAGATGCCCATGGAGGTTCACCAAGATGTTGGAAGTGGTTGGTGCGCAAGGCATATGAGGAGAGGCTGAGAGAAACGGGTTTGTTCAGCCTAAAGGAGGGAAGCTTCAGGGGAGATACTAAAGCTGTCTGCAACTGTGTAGTGGGTGGTTGTAGAAAAGGTGGAGCCAAACTCTTGGAGTTGCACAGTGATAGGGTGAGGGAGGCTGACAGAGACTGTAATAATGGCAGTAGGAAATATTTTCACTGTGAGGGTGGCCAAACACTAGAGTGGGTGACCTAGAGAGTCTGTAAGATCTCCATCCTTGGACATATTCAAGATTTGATTGTACGTTGCCCTGAGCAACCTGCTTTAACAGGTCTAGCTTTGAGCAGAAGGATGGAGAAGGTGGCCTCAGGGTCTTTTCTAAACTACATAATTTGATGAGTCTTTCTCTTGATTTTGATTGATTTTGTGCTTGTAGAAATGGCCACTACACTGTAACAAAGATACCAACACAGCTGCCACAATATTCCCCCTCCCTGCCATGGTGTGGGATTGTGTTGAGGCTAGTGTACATACCATTTTGAGAATACTGGTAGTGCACAGAACCCTACAGAATTACTCATACCATCTGCTTTTCTATTGTTAAAGATTAAAAATAAAACTCTGTGAACGTTTATTATGTTGGCAGACTGAAAAACACAAATCGGTGCTTTGTATTCTCTCACTTAGGTAATTATCAAGTGTTCAAAAAACAAGTAAGTGGGAAAGGAGAAAAGTGGAGACAAAGCCTATCTTGCATTACACTAAATGGTAATTTAAAAGCAATTTCCACATGGTTTATCACATTCCCAGTCGTTCTAATCAAATCCTGCACTTCCCAGCCTAATGTTGTGCCTTAAAAAAACTGGGAACGGGTCTTCTCAGGAATGCCCTGGAAAGATATGGGGAGTAAAAAGTGAGTCGTGGGAACTGGGGAATATTGTATTCCCCTGTAGATGATGTCACGCAGGAGCGAGGAGCGGTTAGGTCACTGCCGTACCCTTCATCTTCCCCACCTTTCCAGCAGAGCTTGCTTGAAGGTCTACCAAGATGCTTCCAGCGCATAGCGTACTTGTGCTACCATAGCACGTTGCACAGCACAGGCAGCCAAGGAAGGGGCCAGCAGGACTTTTATTCATTTGCCAAAGGCTTCAGCTCTAGCCCGTTAGCACTCTAAGGAGTTTTGCCTGGTACACGTGTAAAAAGGAGAGTGTGCTTGTAAGCAAACACATCTCCTTGAGTTTCTGACAGAGAGCTTGCTCATTCAAGGCTCAGGCCTCCAATGTCCAGTGTTTCTAGTCTATCTATTCTACCCGGTTTGTTTTTAGTTAAAAAACCCTTTCATTCAGCACGGATTTTTCTTCTTCCCTTTGCCCTCCAATCTCTAGAGTCTCAGAACATTCATCATACGGGACGCGAGCCCAGTTAATGATGAAGTTTCCTAAGTTCACAGTATGCCAAGAGCAGACATTTACAAACCTCTCTCTCGGAAGAATGGGCCACCCGTGTTAATGGCATCCTTTCAAGGCTTGCCTCCAGCTACTGGCAGCCCAAATGCTTCAGAGACAATTAGATTTCTTGCCTTCTGTCCAACAACAGAGCACAACATCACTCCTGTGAAGAGCCTTCATCCTACATAAGGTGCAGCTTTCCATTGAAATCCCCATCTTGAAATCACGCCAGGTCTTGGTTCTTTGTGTAGATGTTATATACACCCCCAATGCCTTCAAGCCGAAGGTGCAAGGCAGAGCTTCCCTCTCTTGGAGAACCTCCTGCCCTTCTTTCCCCCTTCTGCTTCCTACCTGTGAGTAGCTATTGTTTCCCACGCTGCTCCAGCCCTGCTTTCTCGTGCTTCTTCAGCGTCCCAGCGCACAGGCTCTGTGAGCTGATAACCATGAACCCTTTCCTGACCACCAGCACTTGTCCCATGCGTTGTTTTGAAATATAACGTAGCGGGTTGGCCGTCCAGCAGCTGACATGGGCTGCACCACAAATCAAAGGAACAAAAATAATACCTGGATTAATAATGAATACACCTGTCTCTAGCTGAAATGCAGATTATACAAAATGAGTGTTAGGAATCCAGGATTACTCTACGCGACTCTAAAAAGTGCAGATGCTGATTCCCAGGAATGAGTTAAGAACATGACCATCTTCTGTGGTCAGGGAAGCTCTGACTTGCTGTGAAACTGCTTTGCCATAGTTCCTAAAGGAATAAACCTCCTTGCCCCTCCTTGGCTTTACCAGTTATGCTATGTTGTAAAATAGTTCATCTCATTTTCCCCGATGTATTTTTGCTGCACAAGTGCTTATTGCAGCAGGAATGTGTATGCATAGTGAGACGCATGGCCCTTTTTTTCAGGCGCTTTAATTTGAGGCCACACAGGGTCTAAGATGCTAGATTTTCTCTATCCAGTCTGGCATTAGCAAGGTTGGCTCAGCACTGGTGAATATGCTCTGGATTTGTTTATCATTTATTCTTTCCCTGTCTCCTAAGAACCACTTTTCAGAACAGAAGACAAAAACCAAGTTTATGCAGACAAGCTATTATATAAAAAGGATAGAGTGAAGGGAAATAAATTGTCTTTGACAAATTAATTGATATGTACTAACTAATTATTAATAAAATGTACTTTAATGAGAGCTTAGACATTCTCTGTCTGGAAGTGTCATTTGAAGAAATGCAAATTCCAGTTAAATAAACCTTTTATGAACAATTAGCAATGAAATTTTCTGTTTCCCTGAGCAGAATAATGTGTGCCTGCAATATTCGTTTGATTAGTCCAAGCATGGGCCGTGTTTTAGATACTTACGTGTATTCCTTTTAGTACTATCAATTAAGATGTGACTGTAACTATTCAGCATATTGGCACTTTGAATCTAAAAACCAGTATGAGCGTAAAGCC
Source organism: Eurystomus gularis (assembly GCA_013400335.1). Taxonomy (NCBI): domain Eukaryota; kingdom Metazoa; phylum Chordata; class Aves; order Coraciiformes; family Coraciidae; genus Eurystomus; species Eurystomus gularis. The sequence goes on from VZZY01000408.1 coordinate 252,107, forward strand.
TTTGAAAGGAGCTAGAACTAGTAAGGAAGGTCTGCACATTAATTCAAAGGTAAGGTGGGGTTAGATACATGACTAAACACAGGGTACTTGTGGTAACATTGCATCTTATCTTTTACTAAACGAAGTTTTCCCAGCCTCTCTTCAAAACAGAATAAGAATTTAAATTTATAAAAAATTAATTTTTATCCCTCCCTTCTCTTTAACTTTCTTACTTAGCATGGCATACATACTCCTGTTACTGAGTTGTGGTGCTGTGTTACCTCACTAAGAGCTTTGAGGTCATGCTTTCAAATGTGTTTTGGTAGCAGGCAGGTAGAACTTTACACTCCTTTGTTTCAGCTATCTGCATCAAGAACAAAGCAATTTAGGACTCACAGAAAAACTGAAAATTTTGAAGTAAGTTCATCTGAATTTGTTAATATTTGTAAAATATACAGAATTTCCACTATTCAGTCTTCTTCTTCTGTCAGCCTAGGGAAGAAATTAAATGTTCCCTGTTTCATCATTTATTCTGTATAGCATGATCACGAATACAGAAAGCTGCTTCATTTCTCTGCCATTGTAATAGGAAACTACTTCTTTCTGTACCCAGACTTGTGGCACTTAAAATACCTCATTATAATGATGCAGTAAAGCACCAAGCTTTCCTCGATTGTTGTGTTTTTCTAGTTCTATTTCCTTATTCTCAGAGACAAAGGGTAAATGGAAAATTCTGTTTCAAGCCTATGTAAATCATCTGTAATGACTTGTGAAAGCAAATTCAAGTTACTAGCCTCCAACACACCACAAATATTTCTGCAAACAGTAAAAACATACCGTAAATAAGGCTTGTTTTCAATTTTTTTTTTGTATGCAGCTGCAGGTGTTACTATTATTTGAAATTCCTCATGAGGACAATTGAATCTCTCCTATCATTAAGATTAGGCTTGTAAACATTTGAAATCAACATTCATAAAAACTGACGGCACTATGTATATATAAAAAAAATCCCAAATATTTTACCAATGGGCTTGTTCTGTGTGACATGAACAGATGAAAAAGTTAAATAGAACACTAAATACACAATGCACTTTTTCCCTGACTTCTCCAAGTTAAATTCTTCATTAATTTATAGTCTGGAGAAGATGCTTGCTGTGAGTATGTAGGATTATGAAGAATTTGCATTAATGTGTGCTCATATTAAAACTGACTTTCAATATTTATTTTTAAATAAGCAAGTGAAGTCACTGCTCAGATTTAGGAAGAGGTAAGCAGGCAGGTTTGCCCCACTGCTGGGGATAAAGCTGTAGTTAACTAGTTTCAAACAAGATGATTGTGAGTTAATAGTTTGACTTTTAGTAAAAGCTAAAATTTTTTCTTATTTCCAATATCCTACTATATGATTCCTACTACTATTTTATTCTAATGCTGGGATAGTTTCCTTGTTCCATTTGGCTTGTGTAATGCAAAAGAAATAAAATCAGCCTCCAAGTCCAAGACAGGGTTTCTGCCTTTCCTGGTTTGTGTGTGGGTTCTCAGAGAAGAGGTACAACATAGAATCACAGAATGTCTTGGGTTGGAAGGGACCTCTAAAGGCCACCTAGTCCAACCCCCCTACAATAAGCAGGGACATCTCTAACTTGATCAGGTTGCTCAGAGCCCCATCGAGCCTGACCTTGAATGACTCCAGGGATGGGACCTCCACCATCCCTGCCCCAAACTTACATTGGGATCTGGGAACTGGCGGGCTCTTCCCAGGTCCTCCAGCAGGCACTGAACACAGCCAAGGTCGGAGCCTAGATTCATAGACTCATAGAATTGTTTTTGTTGGATGACCTTTAAGATCATCAAGTCCAGCCGTTAACCCAGCACTGCCAGGTCACCACTAAACCATGTCCCTCAGCACCACATCTCCATGGCTTTTAAATCCCTCTTATGATGGGGACTCCACCACGGCTCTGGGCAGCCTGTTCCAGGTCTTGACAACCCTTTTGGTGAAGAAACTTTTCCTAATATCCACCCTAAACTTTCCCTGGCGCAACTTGAGGCTGTTTCCTCTTGTCCTATCACTTGTTACTTGGGAGAAGACTGTCGTGGGCCAAACACAGAGCTGGGGATTTGAGGAATAAATTATTCCCCAGTGTGTTTGGGGGACAGAACACAAATGTGTCTGGAATGACAAGGTGCCTGGTGCTTTGGTGCCTGGAAGCAGCCCTGATAGTGTGCTCCATTATAAACACACTGTGAGGGAACTGGAGGGCTGGTGCAGAAGCTGGTGTGCACAGCTGCAGGCTTCACGCCCAGGGCTGTCTCCTAGTTTAGGAGCTGGAAAAATCTACGTGGTCTGTTTAAAATATTGCAAGTTAGATGTTAGAGAAAATCCACGAGTATTTCAATCAGCTGCTATTGTTCGATGTGTACCCGTTTGAAGCGTGGCTTTTCCCCACCAGTGGACATCAGTTAGTGTCTTTGAGGAAGCTGCTGCCTAGACTAAATGTTTCACATCCCAACTTCAAATGTTATTCCCGAGGAAAGACATATGCAGATGCTTTCCTTTGGGTGCAGAGTGCTACGAGCAGATCGAAAATTTGCAATTTGGCAAGTCTGATGAGGATGTAAGATGTCCTAACTGAAATCCTACATAAACAGGGTGAAATAGGTATTTTTAACATAAGGGCTAAGCATAAATCAGCATTATATGAGTCTACATGGTGTCTTAAATGCCATTCTGAAGGGAAATGCTTCCCTGAACTGGAATCTGCAGCGTATGTCTTAACTTCAAATACATATTTAAGTGACAAATGGTAGTAGTGAGTTTTTTCTAACCTAAGGCCTTGTGCAAGTTTCCATAGTTTCCCAGCTTTCCTTAAATATCAGTGGTAGGTTGCTCACTAACAGCCTTGTTTGAAGCTGACTTGGCAGTACTTGGCATAGGTTTTGAAAATGCTGGACAAAAATTCATTATTTGTCTCAGGGAATCAGAATAAAATTGATCCTTTGGTGGCTTTAAAATCTGACTATCTAGTTACTTTAAGAATACCCTTTTATATATATATATATATATATCTCCATTTATTTTTATTCCATCCCAGTATTTCTTCTTGTTCAATGTAAATGAAAACCTACTGCAGCTAAGCTATACAACTGACTGTCTATACAACTAGCAGAGGAATAATTACAGTGGAACAATTAGATTTGAAATTGCTGAGAATTTCAAAGAATAAAATGTTAACACAAATGAATAAAGACTTTATACAAGCAATGTATGCGCAACATGTCCAGATGTGAGGGCTCGAGGGTGATCCTGAAATACAGCCAAAGATCAGGAAAGAAAATAAGCAAAGAAAATCCATCCCCAAAGTCTAGGCAATTTCTGTAATTTACATTTCAAAGTCTCTCGTGCCAAAACAAAGCTGTGTTTTAAATTTATAGATTGACAACTTGTGTGTGGGCTTTGGCACGACCGAGTTTGTCTCATGGTTATCACCAGGGTGTTGCGTGGAACCAGCGTTTGTCAGGAAGCTGGTGAGCCACATCTTGACGGGATAACAAACTTTGCCTCAGTTTCAACTGCTGTGACACTGAAATGATATTTTCTTCTGGGCTATTGTTCAGACTGGAACAAAACCTAGCGTGTGAGGGCACAAAAGAGGAAAGTGAATTTCTCAGCAAGCTACCAAATGTCTGTGAGGCAAATCAACAGTCAAAAAAGACTGACAGTCAAAACTTAAAAGAACAAAAGAAAATTCAAAACGTGAACACTTCCTGAAGTTTCTGTTGAATATTAATCATAAATCTTTTGTTTTCTCCTTCTGTCAGTTATAAACTCAGATTAGGAAACCAAATTAAACAGTGATAAAATATGCAACCACACAACCCCAGTACTTCTTTCCAGGTACCAGTATAAAATTTAATCAGCATCAGTTTCCATGCCTGTTTAACTCGTTGATATGTCAGTGATGGGTGGAATGTGTAGGCCACTCTGGAAAAACAAGAAATATTTTATGTATTCACATCACTTGGCAAATTGTTTACCTGCGCTGAGAACCTGCATAAAAGCGTCTTGATTCAATATTAATCCAATTGCCATTTTCTCCCGCATTGGGAGCACATTACATTTTTCATGAGTTTATCTCAGGTTGCTGAGGTGACATTTCGTTTTTCACCTCATCATGCCTGGATTGATTACATTTCTGTCAGGTAATGCAGTCCTGATTCCTCCGCAATTCTCTTCCTTTTGGGTGCTACTCTTTTCCCCTTTGGCACTACTGGCTGTTGTGTTTCCATGGAGTCAGGAAGGCGAAAAGCATTTTGTGAGAAGGGTGTGAAATTCCACTGAAGTCTGTCCCATCATCTTACTTTTGTTTCCCCATCCATGAACGGGCTTTTCTTGGGGCAACCTCTGAGAAAGGGAGGTCAGCACCAGCTCCTCTCCTTGCTAGAGTTTCTCTTTGATCCTTGTAGCATCCACTGTCACCTGCAGAGCACTAGTGCTTGGCATTCCTCCTACAAGTATAAAGTGGCATTTTATTTTTAGCTAATATGCCTATTCATGGAATCATAGAGTCATTTAGGTTGGAAAAGACCTCTAGGATCAAGTTCAACCTTCATCCCAACATCTCCCTGACCTCTAGACCATGCCCTGAAGCGCCACATCTACAGTTCTTTGAACACCTCCAAGGATGGTGACTCCACCACCTCCCTGGGCAGCCTGTTCCAATGCCCGACCACTCTTTCAGTAAAGAATTTCTTCCTGACACCCAATCTAAACCTCCCCTGGCACAACTTGAGGCCATTACCTCTTGTCTTCATCCCAACAATTTCTCACACTTTGATAGCTAATATAGAAATCTCTTTTACTCATATTCTGGGGAAAACTGACTCAGCAGCAGCAAAACTGAAGTAACTTAAATTGCTCTCCAGTTTTGGAAGCTCTGCTAGTAAATCCTGTGCATCTTGTTAGCCACTGTGCAGCTCCCAGGCACTGTCCAGCCTCCGCTCGTCGTGAAATGTCAGGTTTACCTGCAGACGGGAATGTTGTTTGTTTTTTTTATTTCTGTATAAAACTCTGCAAGTATTTCTAGAAATCTTTGTAGATCAACGTGTATAGCTCCTGAAGAGGTTATTAATACCACTGTAAACTTGCTGCTTGCAAACAGGTTTGGAGAAGGGGATAAATTGCTTCTGAGCACTCGACAAAATACAACATTCAAATATGCATATGAAGCAACGGGAATTTTTCAGCCACCTCCTCACAGACAGAAATTTTCAGGATCAAGCTGGTTTCCTTGGCTGATTGTAGGATCAGTCACGGGGAATTACAGACATAAACAACTTCTTGTAACAGGATGAACAGCATCAGAGGAACAAGGTGTTGTACCTTGTTAGGAAGAGAAATATGACGGTGTGTTTATTGTCAGGTTTATTATCATGGTGTGTTTATTCTATGTGGAGGTTGGACTAGGAGACCTTTAAAGGTCCCTTCCAGCCCAACCCATTCTATAATTCTATGGTTTTTTTTCTTCCAAATAGCTGCACTAAGTGCAAATAGCACAATTAACACTTGAGCCCTTTAATGTAAAAGCCTAATTTATATTTTAATTGTAGTATCCAAACGTCTACAAAGGCAGCTATTAAGTTAGATTGTGCACTATTTTGTGCTTAGCTTTTTTACTTATTCATGTTAACAAGCACTTGTATTTAGACTAGTAGCAGAAGAGTGACCTCTGAACCACTGAAAATTATGTTTTTTTTCATACAGTTATGCTCCTAAGTGACCTCTTCCTAGTTAAAATTAACCTGAATTCAAGATTCTAGATAGTGGAATCACTAAAGCACTAAAAATAGTGATGCTGAATACTATAATTGATAACTAAAGTATTTTACAAGTGGGAGGATGCTGCTATATTTCCTAAGGTGTTTCCTGCTGGCTGGTTTTGGAAATTATGTTTTAACTTTTATTTATGTCTCTGAAAATGTATGAATTTGGGAAGATGGGAGGCAGTAAAAGAGGAAATTAAGTGTTCTGCTGTAAAATGTATTATCCTGTGTCCATCATCCTGTATACAGGAGGATTTCTCTCTAAGACCACATTATTCAAGCTTTATTAAATCATGAGGAAGAATATCTAATAGTCTCACAGTGTGCAGCTAATAACCCTTTTGGAGGCTATTAGATTAATATTGACTATTAATTATCTTAGATCTGGGATTCTGTTCCTTGGTAAGTGGCATAATCATGTGATTCATCCTAGTATGATTTGGCCAAAACAATTGCAAGTTGTACATCCTTTAGATGAGTTGTGTTTGCGGACTGTGAAAATGTTTGAAATCTGAGGTGGTACAACTTCACTCCTTTTGCTTATTAAGAGACATATTTTCTGCCCAAATGTTTGTCTCTTTTATTTGATAGAGCTGCTCTGCTAGGACCAAACTGCTTCAGGAACATCCAACCAAAGCAGCAAAAAAGTAAGAAGCAGGACTATTCATATTTAGCCCACTGTACTCAGAAAAAATCTTTGTGAATTTTGAAAACTTCACAGATTTCAGTTCCCCGTGTTTATTTGTTCAAAAATTTTCAGTTTTGAAATGGTAACTATACTACTTGGAGAGGAAAAGCAGCAAAGTGGGACCTAGCAGATGTTTGAAAAATGAATAGTGGAAGCAAACAGTACACAAACAACCCAAACTGTTCAAACACATTGGCAAGTAGCTGCTAATAGCAAAAGATATTTGCAAAAACTTTTTGAGATTGCCATTTAATTTGATCTCCTGATAGTAGCACAAACTGAGAAGAATAAGGAAAGCAAATAGATGGCATGAATTTAAGCTCATTAGGGCTTGGTGAAGAGTGTTGCTTCTGGAAATGCGCTGGCTGAATGCTACGATACACAATAGCATTGAACTCTTTATTATGCATTTGTTTGTTAAAGTTATTGGATGACAGTCATGGGAAATGCAGAAGTTCTGATGGCAGAGGTGGCACACAATGGGAATCCACAGATGGCTTTTGGTCCTGCTTCATGGAGGCAGTTTCTTGGGCTAGGAAGATTGTCGGTCCTCTTCTTCTTTGATCTTACTGCATCAGGCTATAGTGTACTCTCATTTTTAATTTTTTTTTACATTGCATTCAGCTGCAACATTAGCATTATATCACCCATCAGATCCTGTCAACAAGACCCACTACAAACCTCCTTGAAAGGCATCCCCTCTCTTTACCACACAGTTTATGTTTTGCCACGTGGGATGAATAATCCTATGCTGCAAAAAGTGGTTTTCAGAATCCTGAAAACATCTCACATGCAGAACGGTTTTCTCCTCGGCGTCACTTTGGTGTTTTTAGGAAAGAACAGTGTTAAGGAGGGAAAAGGGATTCTGCAATCACAACTCTAGTTTTGAATTTTAGCTGTTCTTCTTCATTTATTCAGCTCCGACAGGAGCTTTTAACAACAGAGAACATGCTTTGGTGCTTTCCCATCCATGATTCAGAGATGCTGTAGAAGTTTGAAATTTTTGAACAAGGATTTTAAGAGGAAAATGTAGAGTCTTTGGTAAAGGAGTTACCCACAATGTGCTTGCTAGAAGATGAACAAAACAAAGTTGTTTATCTTTGGGGGAGAAACAGTAGTCCTTGGCTGGTATTACATTTCTACTCTCTTCATTCTTGCAAAGAGCAGAAAGGAAAATATTCTTCTGAGAGTAAGTATGTTCTTTTCTGTTCTCTAAATGAGACAAATCTGTTTTTTCTATAGAAGTTCAGAAGAACAAATGAAAGTTAGTAAACACAATAGCTAGAGGTGGCATATTTAGCTTCTTGGGGAGAGTAATTTTTCAGTAGTCCATACTTAAGGGAAACTGGCAGTGAGAAAGTTTTCAGGACTATTAAGCCATACTTTCATAAAATTTATGAACAAGTACAAGCTTTGTACTTCCTTGCGGTCCATCTAGTATCTTTTTAGCAAAATATTGGCTAGAACAAAACCGTTAAGTTGAGCCACAGGCCAATACGGAAATAAAAGCTGCACAAAATGATAGAAAATAAGGTTTGTGTGTTTAAACGTTGATGTGGGCTGAATTTGCTTCATGTTTTTCTTCACATTTGTCTTAGAGATGCTGTTGTGTTTTATCTAACATTCGCGTTATGTTTCCAATAGAATGTTAATTTTCAACATAAGTGCAGTTCTTATGCTTCTGAAATGAGCATTTCACTTAAAACTGTATTTAAGGAAAAAAAAGTCTTTGTTTCTTCCTCTCTGGCTTATGGGTAGTGAGAGAGATGGTGGAAGAGTTACAAAATATATAGCTTCATCTTAAAAGGAGAAAAAGGTGTGGAAGCCTTCCTAGTAACTGGATTGTTCTAGAAGGAGAAAAAGGCAAATTTAATACTGCAGAACATTTTTGGAGGTAGGGGAAGTGTTTTCTGAGAAAAAATTATTTCTCAGAAATTCCAAGAAAGTAACACTTTTGTAACTTCATCACAAAAATTGGTAATTTTTTGTCTCTCAATCTCGAAATAATTTTTATTATGCTATTCTGCTCAGCCTGCCATTTTTTGAAAAGAATTAGAAAGCCTATAATGTCATTCATGACCTTTGGCAACTGAGAACCAATTGCAAGCAATCAAGTTACTCATTATATAGAAAGGATAATTGCTATAAATAAGAAAATTATTTGTGATTTCTGATAGACTTTCAAAAATTATCCTTCTCAGAAGGGTTGCTCTTTTAATCCAGAGTAACTTGAATATTTCAGCAATAACACAGCAATTCAGATAAACTGGGGCTTAAAAATCAAGTCAGAGCATTTTGATGTGATTTCATGAGTCAATATTGTCAGAAATGAGAAATAGGAAATGAGCTGAGAATCTTTCAGAGCTGGGTCAAAGATCAATGGTAGATCTAGGAAATATTAAAGGTCTGCTTTGTCAGTGAAGACTGAAAATTATATTCTCAAAAATGATGCTGTCTTGCTCAAAAGATACAGGAAATAACGTAATTATTATCTCGTAGCGTTGCCAAAAGGAATATATGCATGCAATTGTGACTGTGTTAATTTGCTTTAGTATTTCAGGTCCATTACATAGTTCTACCGTATGAGAAGGCTGCAAGTAATTGTCTTCACTGGTGATATTAAAAAATAAAATCTCTTCAACACCAAATGAATCATTGATGTCCAGGTTTGGGTTTTTTTAGGCCAAAAAATGAATTAACTAGCTGTCAGGGGGTTATGAAATATTAAGTATGAGAAAGTTAAGCAATGCCTAAGTCGTTTCAGGACCAGAGTCGAGCTCTTATTATACTGTGTTTCTCTGTTAGAGTCCTCACCAGTAAAACCAAGTCTTCTTTTATTGTTAGGGTACGTCAATATTTAAACAGTCTCTTAGAAACCCCAAAGCCATTAAAGATAAACTTTCAGATTTCAGTGAGTAACAAATCATGGCTGTTTTGAAAGAGCTTAATTTGAAGAGAACCTGGAAGGTCCAGATACTGCGTGAGGATGCAAGCGCATGGGCACAGGGGAACAGCAGCCGCCCAAGCTTTGACAGCTGTGCTTGAAACCTCCTTTGCTGAACTCTACCTGCAGCACGGTTCTGTTTAATCACCTCTGAGGAAATGCGTTTTAGTTGATTCAGTCCCTTTTTTTCTTACCACATGCTTCAGAGAGTTGGTTTTACTGTCAGGTGGAAGCCATTCTCCTTTTCCTGTTGCATACATGATTGTTTTGCTGGTTCCTTTCTTCTTTCCTTCTGATAATATTGCTGGTGACACTAGTGAGAACAGCATCTATCAGAAAACTGAAACAAATGCAACACACACAGCAAAATCCTGTACTCGAGCACAGAACGAGTGGGTTTGCATCCTCTGCTGATGCTGTCTCTAGCGAGGACTCTGTCTTCAATAAGCTGCTAGTACTTCTGAGAAAGAACACAGGCTGCTTCAAACACTGCTGTGCTGTCCCGTGCAAAGGGCAAGCAAGCTCTCGCTCCTTGCCTGTGATACAGCTGCAGAGCAAGACCCTTCCTGTGTAATGCTTGAGGAAGCAAGCTCTGTGTGGACCTTGCTGCGAGAGAACAAATAACAGTATTACATGTGCTGTCATAATCCATCTCTGCTAAAGTTGATTTTGAGGAGGGTTCTCTGGTGGGATGGTCGTGATGCCCGTATCATGCCTGTAGAGCCAGCACTGAGTCACCAGAAGCCACCTAAGCTGGCTAGAGAAAGAGCATCAGGAAAATTCTTCCCTGCCACATCAGATACATTTGAATTCTTGAGAACAACCACTGGGTAACAAAGTTGTCAAACACAGTCTGTCTTTAAACTGATTTCTTGATTACTCCAGTGGAAAATTAGTGGTGAGAAAGGGAGGGAAATAATCATTGTAAGTGACTGCATAGGACCTTGCCAAGTTTGCAATCAATAATGTGCCAATTTTCTTCCTAATTGCTTTGCCACAGGTCTTGGAAAGCTCTAGTGTCGCTGGGTATATGTTATTTTCAAGGAGGAGTTGCATATCCATCAAGAAGGCAGCAGTTTGTTAACCATGAGACGTGGAGATGTTCAGCTGTGCCAAATGAGAAGGACACATGACAGGTTCCTCTTGTGACTGAACATTCTCCTTCTCTCCTTGGGCACTAGGCTTTCTGCTTCTCCTCTAATGACCTAGAGATGATGTGCTGCATTTTACAGTAGATTTTAAAAGGGTTTCAACTGATATTGAGGGACAGTATGCCTGGAAAAAATTGGAGAGCTTATAAATCTATAGAAAGAGGTACATTATCATGAAAATGCCAATCTTCTCCACTCTTTGAACATCTTGAAAATGAATGTGATTCCTTGAGGTATGAAGAACATAGAATCATAGAATGCTTCAGGCTGGAAGGCACCTCCGGAGGTCATCTAGTCCAACCTCCCTACACAAGTAGGGACATCTCTACCTAGGTCAGGTTACTCAGAGCCTCATCGAGCCTGACCTTGAGTGACTCCAGGGATGGGGCCTCCACCACCTCTCTGGGCAGCCCATTCCAGTGTTCTATGACCCTCATGCTAAAGAACATTTTTCTAATATCCAACCTAAATCTATCTTTTCCTAGCTTAAAACCATTACTCCTTGTCCTATCACTGCAAACCCTTGTGAACAGACCTTCCCCTGCCTTCCTGTAGGCCCCTTCAGGTACTGGAAGGTCAGTCTAAGGTCCCCCCGGAGCCTTCTCTTCTCCAGGCTGAACAGCCCCAACTCCCTCAGCCTGTCCTCATATGAGAGATGCTCCATTCCCCTGATCATTCTGGTGCCTCTCCTCTGGACACGCTCCAATACGTCCACATCTTTCTTGTGCTGAGGGCTCCAGAACTGGACGCAATACTCCAGGTGAGGTCTCAGCAGGGCAGAGTGGAGGGGCAGAATCACCTCTCTTGATCTGCTGGCCACAGTTCTCTTGATGCAGCCCAGGATGTGATTGGCCTTCTGGGCTGCCTTAGCACACTGGTGGCTCATATCCAGTTTTTCATCCACCAGCAAAAAAGTGAGCCAATTCCTCTGTCATTCTGCTTTTCAGATTGGGTGGTGTAGAGGATTACTTGGCTTGTAGCTGGTGTGAGAGAGATAAAATACATCTTGAATATAAAAGGTAACACTGAGAATCAGGGCTTGGGCAATCTTTGTGTGTTCTGGAAGAGTTTCAAAATGTTTACTTAACTTATCTCTCCTGCCAGCTTCCTTGGAGATTCCATTCGTTAAAAGGTTGATCCCTCAATGTAATTAAACATATAAAAAATGAAGCTGAGGTTTCGAGTGTTATTGAATGCCACTGAGCAGTTCAGTGTTTGCACAATAACAGCTCTTCCTCCCACTTAATTCCTGCAAAAGAAACTGAAGAAAATTAATACTCTGATCTGCATGTTCCATTACCAATGTAAGAGACCAAGTGGTAGCTAAATGTTCACTGTAAATTGTTCAGTTAAAGATGATACAGTGGAAATCAAAGTATGCGCTGGGAAGGGAGAAAGGAAAGTCTGAGAAAACCCTCTCTGACATAAATTTGGCTCTGCCTGCTACTTGAGAGTAACTCTTCTTTTCTTCCTTCATCGCTTCAATTCACAAAATGATACAGGTCTTCTTGTTCATGCCAGATTCCTTCGATTGCACTCAAAAAGACAGCTTATTCCACTGCTTTCAGCTCTCCCGGCATGGCCAGTCACTGCCTTAGGCTTGGGAACCACGGACCTCTCTTGTGGGGGCCGGTGCAACCAGAGGTTAGGCAATTAATGCAGAGCAACGTATACGATCAGCCGTGCAGGGATATCCAGAGCGTAGATGCTGCTGCTCTTCAGGTTTCTGGAGAAGGCACGTTTGAAAAAGAGGAGACAGCGTATGAAGATATGTGACTCTTCAGGGCTTTTTTTTTATTTTGTACTGCCAGAGTCTGGTTAACGAGATTGTATGTTAACAAGATTGTATAATGGCTCTTGTATCTAATTTAGAGATTCATTTTTCTCCCTACAGACTGTGCTCGATATGGGGTTCAATCCAGGGTTAAACTCTTGCTGCTCTGTATTGTTTATGTTATTAATGCCTGCAAATAAAAATGACTGGAGAAACTTGTCTCCATAGAAACTAGCATCTAACTAAATCTAAGAAGAAATTTCCTTGCTTCTTTCTCTTTCACCAGACCAGACCAAGGGGAACATGATGTCCTCATAGTAAGAAAGGACTTTGTCATTTAAATAAGTAGCCTTCCATTCCTTCCCCTAGGAGCCATTTCTTTCTCTTAACAATGTCACTTTTGCCCTCACCATATTCTCAATGCATTAATGTCTCTTTATCTGTAAAAGAACAGGGAAATTTGGATCATAAAATACTTAATATTGTGTGAAGATCCTGCAACCTGTTCTTTAAGAGTAAGCAGAAAAAATTCAAAGAAGTCACATGAAAATTTTTTTCAAAGTTTTTGTAGCTATTTCCTCAGACATGAAGCTGAACTTCCTCCAGAAACCAAATGTTGCCCAAACCTCATTATTCAGACCACGTGGGGCTATTTTTTCTTGTCTGTTGACATGTATAAGATGGAGTTCTTCCAGACTTATAAAAACTAGAAGTCAGATCAGGGCAGAGAACTAGCAGAAGATAGCTCATATGAGATGTGTCCCTGCATGCCCGACACAAGACTACTACACACGTATTTCTAAACCAAGAAATGGGCCACCTACAGATTTATGTCCTCTGGCTACTTTCTTTATCCTTCATGTCTAAACTTAAGATGAAATTCATTCAAATATCTGTTCTCTAGGACATAAAATTCAGTTTAAATAAGAAATGCCAAACTCCTCACCGTGGGTTTTGGGTTGGTTTTTTTTTCATGTTTTGTGTAATTCTGACTTAAAGGCAGCCTTGTGGTACATGACTTCTAAGCAGAGGACCAGCACCATGACAATGAGTTCTGGAAACAGAAAAGCCCCACAGCCTCGTGTCTTTTCTGTCATTGTAGAGACCTTTGCTGCTTAGGCGAGCTCTTCTTTTTGAGTTTAGCAAACAGAGTATTTACATATACAAGTATTTTGTTACTGGTGGGTATAAGAACCTGGTATCATGAGGGTGGGTTTTCAGATGTCTTTACAAGAAAATGATGAGCGATGTGCTTATATGCTGCAGCAAGTAAAGAATGAAAATTGCTGAAAATTCCTTACAAATCTATACTTCCTGTACCTAAACCATCATTAAAACATCATGTATGGACATTTGATTTTGATACGTCAAAGACTGGTCTCCGCAAAGCAGAGGTTGGGATGAATGGGCCCTTCTTGGAGGAGACAGACTATTGGAAGGGTAGTGACCAGCTCACTGACAGAGATCAAAAGCAGGTGAATTCGACAGTTGGCCACTTTCCAGTCAGCCCCCCTAGGCTCCTGCATTTTTCAGTAAGCCTGCTGGTGCCAAAAAGGTCTGGAAGACTTCAGCAATTTTCTTTCCGGTCTGTTATATGTTTGCTTTTCAGACTGAAGTGTAATTGCTTTGGAGTGACACCAAAAACGGGGGAAAAAAATGATGGGAGGAAGTAGCCTCATCCTTACGGCACTTTGGATTTTGTCTAGGGTGGAGATGTGGAAGTTGGGAGGACAGTAGACATGAGACTTCCCAGCTGTTTCCGTGCCTGCTCCTCAGTGCTACCTGCTGCCATCATGCCTGGTGGAAATTCCTTCAGGTATTAATTGAATGTAGAGAAAGTTTAGTTATTAATCTGCTCATTTTGGCTGGGTCTGTGCTAGGCAAAGACAGAAAATGAAACATGAGTATGCAAATATAGATATTTTTAACATTTCCTCCACATTTTAATCATCCAAATCAATCATCTGGGTGCTCCTGTGCTGTCCCTGAGCACCAGAAAGTAGCTTCCCTGGCTCCCCAGGGCCAGGGTGCAGCAGATTTGGAACGAAGAGCTACTCAAGGTACTCAAGATGGAGGGTAGTTCGGGTGTGTTTGGGGTAGTCCCAGTTTGTGATCTTAATTTAGGCCTGGTTGACAGTTGGTAGGATAATCCTTGGGAAAGTGCTTTCTGATAAAAAAGAGCAGGAAATCAATGGGAATTTTTTTTTTTTTTACAATTAACCCTCACAGGAAAAAGTTTTCCTGCAGGTGACCGAAATGTTACTGCCTTCACCTTCTCCCTTGAAACTTCCCTTTGCGTTTTCAGCCACTTGTGATTGATTTTATTATGTGTAATACAATATTCAACATTTCAGTTCCTTGTTATTTGAAATGAGCACAAAGCCAGCCCATCAATACAGCCTGAGCTCAGACAGGAGACAATACTGAAGTATGGAGCTGTACCTCATTCACTGTACACTTGATATTGCAGATTGACAAAAGAAAAAAAAACTTGTTGCAGAAGTACTTAATCTTTGAATTTTGAAATTTAGTCACTAGAGGAAAAAACCACATCAGGTAGATAATCACATTTAATCACCACCGCAGCAACACAGCTGATCAATGAAGGGGAGTGGAATTTTATTGAATTTTGAGCGGGTGAAAAAAAAAAAAAAAAATCCATGGCTGTCACAATTGAGTGTTTCTTACAAACAGGTAATTATTCATAATGAGTGGCATAATGATTTCTCTCTTTTTTTTTTCTGGTAAGTTGCATCAAGACATCAGAGATGACAGATTATAGACAACACCAGAAGCAAAGAGCACAATGGAATGTTCACCCTGTTCAGCAGGTGGGTGTTTGAGTTGTATTATAGCAGTGTCTTCTGGGCTTTGCAATTAAGTAGACAGACTCCTGGAGCTTTCCATCACTTTTGAAATACATTTATTTTCTGTGTGAGCTGTCATTTCTGGAACGGCTTGCTTCTAAGTTTTTATTGTAAATCTTAACTGTTTGCAGAAGAATCTCAAAGGCCGAGGGCAAAAATTGAACTCCTATGGATAGAAAATTAAAACCACCCAACTAAATGGAGGGAGCTTATCTTCAAATTATATAAAGATGGGGGAGTCTGGGAGTCATAAGTGTAACAGTGGCTGTTAGGAAGCATCTTCTTTTTCTTTTGTATTTTTTTTCTTATGAGAAATTTCCCAGCCTCTTAGCTTTGATCT
This sequence comes from Eurystomus gularis, assembly GCA_013400335.1. NCBI lineage: Eukaryota > Metazoa > Chordata > Aves > Coraciiformes > Coraciidae > Eurystomus > Eurystomus gularis. The sequence goes on from VZZY01000408.1 coordinate 267,670, forward strand.
TGTGTTAGCTCACAAGCAATAAATATAGGATTACTCCTCATATTGCAATAGAAAGGGGGGTAGCTTGGAGGAGGACTGAGGAACACTTCAAATAAATTTGTTGCATTATAACTCATTAAACAATTCACATGCCATATATTGTTCTTCCATCTTGAGAAGGAGCTAATCACACTTGCAGAATTGAAGATGTTTAATGAAGCAGCAGAAACCGAAGGCTCCAAGACTTAACTGGACTGGGTCTTTTGTGAAAAATCACAGTGAATAGACAGTGAGCCAGAACTGATGGCAATAAAGTAAAAGTGAAATCCTGGGAGACAACCTTCCTCTGCATACAAAAAAAGAAACGTTAAAAGAATTGTAAGTATTTAATCAATCCAGTCAAGTATTTCTGTATTCAGCAGTTAGTGTTGTTAATGCATTTGATAAATAATTGTGCCAATGTTTTGCAATGAACCTTGAGGAATTTTCTTGCCTATGAAAATTATTTTTTTTCAATTTTCACTAACTGAATACAGAACACTGTTTATTTAATTGCATGCATTAATTTTTTAAGCAGAACAACAGTTCCACAGTAGAGGTGCTTCTGAACTATACAGTAACTACAATGTTCTGTATTTGTAAAAGTAAATAGAAGCTAGCTGAAGTTGAAGTGTGTGGTGTTGTACAGTAAAAGCAAAGGCTGAAGATAACATTTCTAGTATTGTACAGAAAGGGCAAAAGCAAAGTTAAAAAGAAAAAGATGAGCACAAGGAACAACACAGTTTAATTGTCCTGCTTTCTACATCCTTAGCTGCCGTCTTTTGCTGTCATAAAGGTAAATGAGACATGTTTAAAAAACAACAGAGGCATCTTTCCTTTTCCTTCATTCCATTCTTTGTGCTGGGGAAAACCAGCAGACTGCACTGAAAAACTAAGGGTTTGAGAGCAAACCATCACTGGGGTTTTTTGAGGTTTTGAGATTACCTGTATTACAGTGATTCGGGCAAATAGAAAAGGAGAGTAGAGTTAAAAGCAGAAAGCTAGGGACCCATTTACTGTTTGCAACCAACCTCTTACTACCAAAACTTGAAAGGATCTAGATGCTTCTCTTAGTGTGCGTAGCTGGAAAAAACCAAACTTTCCATGCCTGCGACTTTTTGGGTCCCTGCAACCACGCAAAGATTGTGCTACAGTTGAGGCAGCTGTCTGCTCTCCTGAGGTAGGCTCGGATCCATCCCCTAAAGAATGAGATGTGGACATTCATCCCTTGGGGCATCAGCACAGCTGTTTGACAGTACCACTCCAGACAGTTGCTTATGCAGTTTCTTGTCTTGATCAAGCCTCAGGTAGTGTTGTTTCGAAGCTGAACGATGCAGAGCAGGTCTCGCTGCTGTATTGCTGGCATTTTATACCAGAATGTTTCAAAACCTTCCCCGTGGGCTCCAGAGCCAAAAGAAGCTAATCAATCAGTGACACTAGATTGATCTGTACCACATGTACCTGGGTCATGACAATCTGAGAGGATTCAAGGAATTGGCGGTACTACAAAGACTTGGCAGAGTCCTTTGGCAAGCATCTCTAGAGGTTTGCTCAGCAGTGAGAAATAAAATGCTGGCATGCAGCTGGTGAGGTCTGTGGCAATGAGCAGGGTCATTGCATGTGAGACAGGTACACTGCTTCCCATCACCATCCCAGGAGATGTTGCTGTCAATCTCAACAGAAAAACAAAACCAACTTCACTTCCCAAGAAGGAGAAGCATGCATACTAACTAGAAACGTAACTGGATTCAGTTTTCCTGCAGTTAATTTATCACTTCTGTTTTAGGAATTAACTGAATTCAGAATCTAATCTATTTACCTTGTTGGTAAGTATTAATTTCTTAGTGTCCCAAAGCTATGTCTGAGGAAAACCATAGCTAGACCCTGGAGCTGAGACTCTCTTGGATAAAAGGGCGAGTTACATTATGGAACTGCTTCATGGGGAATTTTAAACTTCAGGATTCCTGCAAAGACAGGCACATCTCCCCATGTCATGTTGACTGGCAATGGCCAGTAGCCAGGCAACCCAGTGAGTTACAGGGTTTTCAGCTGAACCACTTATTTATATGTAAAAGTGCTTCAGCATCAGGATCAAGAACTCCTACTTCCTAAAGGACTGTGTCTCAAAGCTGTGCATGAACATGTTCTCCTTGATGTCTGTGGCTGAAGGGTTTCTCTTCTCCAACCCAAAGCACCTTTTTCCATTAGGCATATGGAAGCTGGCTCAGCTGGAAACGCCTGCCTCTGTCAAATTTGTTTAAAATTGACCCATAAGCTAAAAGTTATTAGTGAGAATAAAGCAAGCAAGCTAGACAGACACGCCTCATTTTCTTAGGAATCCAAGTGAAAAACTACTGGGACTTCCAAAGACTGAATTTGCAACTTAAACCTAAACACTAGATTTCCTGGCTAGAGGTGGAAGATGAGGAAAACAATAACCACAGAGTCTCTGGAATGGTCTACTGACACAGGCTTGTACAGCGTGCACTATATGGCTTGCAGGGCTGGAGCAGCTGGAGCTTTCATTTGGAAAAGCAACGCAAGAAGATGAGCAGCTGTGAAAAGTACATGGAATGGGAATTAAAATGAATGTAAAATAAATGTATGCCCAAGTTTTATTTTCTCATTTGAATATGGCACTGAATTCAAAGAGGAATCATTGCGAACTGCTCCAGCTAGAACAGAACATACAGAAAGGAGAGTGTCTGTGATGAACATTCAGTTTTTCTGGATTTGTGACAATAGCCTAAGAAAAAGAAATGAGGGGCAATATTGTATTCTAAGGTGGTGTGCAAAATTCACCCAGGAAATTCTAGGAAAGCATTTTATATGAACTACGTTATATAAACCTCCTATCTAATGCTTTCCAGATAAAATTCCCTTAGCCAGTGGCTAGATCGTAACACCCTAGATAGTAAAAAGTCATTAAAAGTTCCCAAAGTCCTGGCACATTTCTTTCATAGGGTGGTGACTGCCCACAATTAGGGATTTGTAGTTTTAAGTCATGATTTAGTCATTAGGGGATCAGTTTCTTACAGTCATTGAAGTTAGTCTCTGAGGGTGAGTTAATTCATAAGAAGTAGGAATTATGAAAGCATTTATTTGTCAGATGAGTTGTGAACTTCAATGCTTCTTTCAAAAATAGCTGAATTGAGACAGACCAGCTTTTATTTGGGGAATCCTGGAAGAAATAGGTGAAGTAACCTAAAAATGAAAATTTTCCTTCTGAAAATGGGCACATAGCTGAGAAAAGGAGTTTGAGATGGGATCACAGGGAGCGGAGCAAGTTCAGCTCTCCTGTCAGAATGAGGAGTATTTGACAAGCTCTCCAGTAAGCTACTTGTGGGCAGCAACAGTCAGAAGGGCCTTTTTGTCCTCAGAAACAAGAACTCCACTTTCTCTGTCCATTATCTGGTTCCTTCTTGTAGCAGCTTAAATAGCATCTGTTAAATAGATAATGAAGAATCAATCACTGAGCAATTGTCACTGAGCAGGCACCGACAGTGTTAACTCCCCTTTGCTTTTTTAATGGTATAGGCTAAGGCCCATTTTTCTGACATTGTACTTGTGGAAATATTGCTAGTTTGGGGAGGCTGACACTCATGAAAAAAAGTCCTCTTCTGAAGATACTGGGACAAATTCAAATGAGTCAGAGCATGGGAAATAAAAGCGATGGAGATGACAGAGTACCACATCACTGACATCTCCTTTACTGTTTGTCTTGATTTCTTTCATCTCAAACGGCTGGCAGCAATGGAAGGGGGGTGAAGAATGAAGTTTATTGCTCTTCCCAGACCACATAATCAACTACCAAGACTGAAGGCACCCCTGGTCATAGATTCCAAGTTCCTCTTTACAGGGAGGAAAAAAAGTCAGAGAGCATAATGCCTCTTTTCACTTGCACTGAAGGTTTCACAAACTCTTTGTGCTGTGAATGGGTCTTGAAATCTCCTCCTGTCCCTTTAACCTGCTTATCACCAGTTTTCTTACTCCAGACTTCTCATTTGCTACTACCACATTCCTCATTTTGTCGAGTTTGACTAAGATCTGCTGGCTGGACCTAAATAAATCAAAGGGGTTTGTGTCTCTTGTTCTCGTTGACTGACAGCTGCCTATTCTAACCTTCCAAGCAGCTCTGAAAATCTTCATTTGCATGGTCAACGGCAGCACAAGATCCTCCTTCTCAGTGGTGCAGCTCATGGTCCCTTCAAAAAAATTCCCCCAAACCCCTCACCATTGCTTGACGGAAGGTCCTACATTCCCAGCACACTCTACTTGATGTTTTAAGCCTATCAAAAGTACTTCTAGCAGGATGACCAGTGCCCTAGTTACTTCAACAAATGGTTCCTGCTGATCACGATCTTCAAAGGTTCTTTTGTTTTATTTGTTTTGTTTTCAAAGTCTGCAACACTGAGTGCCCGGTAAGTCCCCTGACACTTTGTGCCATATGCATATACCATGTGGGATGCTCCAGGGATTGCTCAGCTAAATCAGGAGCACTCCTAAATCCTCTCCATAACTTCTCCAGCAGTAAAACAGGCACATAAGAGCGTGAAAGAGAGAGCTGTATGGACACAGACAATCTGCTTCTGGTCTACCAGTGCCCTTCTTGGTCCAAAAGCAGGAGCTCACACTGACTGTTTTCTATCTTCAGTGGGAAATTGGGGTCCAGTTAATTAAGATGCACTTGCTAATGTAAGGATTTACTAGATTTTACAATAGTTACAAAGCGGTCAAACTTGTAATTCCAGCATCTATTTCTAGGTTTCTTTTGGATAGTGTGATACTGTTCCCAGTGTAGGTTTGAGTCTTGCCTTGGTGCCCAACATGGATTTGAGTCTTAACTGGTTTACGACATCAGATGTTTCAGTGCTGCCCTAGTTTTAACCTGACCCAGTAGGTTGGTCCCATAATCCCTGATTTTCAGAAAGAAAATCTGATTAGAAAGCACAAAACAGATGCTCTCTGCTTTTTGCTCAGAATTCATTATAATGGGTTTCATGGAAACTGTTGAAAATATCTTTTGCAGAATTTGATAGTCATTGGTTGCGCTTTAATTATTGTATAATTATATAGAGAATACCTAAAAGATCTTTTCCATGTTAAGAGGAGTTGCATAATACAGTGCACTTCTCATGCAATGACAATAATTAGGGAGAACAGAATGTTGTACTGCAATAATGCTTCTCCCTTTCATCTAGTCTTTATTAAGCACAGTAAAATTCATCCTCTCTTTGATGCAGCTGAAGCCAATTTCTTCATTTTGCATTTTCCACCTGGTGCAGTGCTGTCTTTAGCAGAAAGCCTTTGAGCTGGGTCCTGCGGGAGTGAACTTTCATTGCAGTGCACAAGGAGAAACCTGGGCAAATCCTACTGAAAAAAATGACGTGGTGAATGTATTTAGCTCCCTATGCATTTTACTTGTAAAAGGCTGCTCTTTACAAACAAAAGAACTGTGTTCTTAGAGCATAATTATCCGTGTATTTGTTAACATCTTTGCTTCAACACAAAGAAAAAATTGTGCTTCTCTTTTTACTTCTGAAACTCGTCTTTGACAAAATCTTATTTTTTGCAGAAATCCATCTGACTGGTTTTCCTTTGATGATTCAGTGAAACAACAACAAAGATCCGTGAATAATCATTGCAGGAACCTTAAAGTATGATTGTGGTAAGCAGTTTAACTTCAAAGGCAAAATACCTAAGATAAAATAAAATTATATACTGCAGCCTACTAATAAATTCCGTTGAGAATTACCTGTTCACGTCGAAACAGCCACTCTGGTAGTTCCACTACGTGTGACATTATGCAGCAACCTTAGTGGTACATTAAATTGAGACAAACATAAATATACTTAAGTTGACTTACCCATGAAACCTCTCACAATGATGGCCTGTAATTTGTTAGCCTTCCTAAAATCCAATGAAGTGACCTTCCAGAACGGATTGAAAGATAATCCTTTTTAGCAATCACTCCCATTAAAGCTTGATGTGGAAATTCTCAAAACCTATGTGAAGGCAAAAACTTGCTATTGGCTCTTAATTGTTTATGTAAAATAATATTTGCATGGTGTATATTGGATTCCGAAGGGCTGAGGAAAATCAAACGAGTGAATGAACTGAACAGCAGATATCAGAACTTGCTGTTCTAATGGCTTTTGATGTGTGTTCTGATGATGTTGAATAAGCACTTCTTAATTTCCATTTATGTAGTTAGAGCAGTTCATTAGCTAGTCAATTCAAACTTTTAAAATATAATTGCCATTTTGAAAGCAAATATTCACATCTAGACATAGAAATTGTCATTCTTCCCCTTTGACCATTAGCAGACCAGGAGGTGCAAGAGCAGAAGCAGCTGCAATCGCCACAGCGGGAGAAGAGGAACCCAACGTGATGGTAGGCACCCGTCCTGCCCCCCTCTATAGACAGTAATGGAAGACTTCTGGATTTATGGAGAGGAATAATCTGTCATTTTAATGTGCCATGGCTCCTGTTTGAGATGGAAACTGTAACCATCAAAGCAGCAGCAGATTCAGAAGTAAATGAAGGCTGTGAAGGAGAACATCGATACGTCCTGTCTCCCTTTGAAGCTGCTGGCCTGCTCTGTCAGTAGGGATGGGCAGGCATGCAACAACCTGAGCAATTAAACAACCTTCCAGTCATATACAATGGACTTCATTATATTTTATTGTGAAGTTGGCCTATATTAATAGATTTTTAAGGCCCTTCCAGACTTTTTTTAAATCATCACAGTTAATCACCTGGTTCTCCCCTACCCTGCAGCTTGTGCTGGCTCTCTGTTCCTAGACTTGCAGGTTGGCAGAGCTCATCTGTATCTTTTCTACCTCATTTTCTCTATTCCTCTACCAAACCAAAGCTCATGAGCTTTGCTGGTTGCTTTCCAGAGGTTATGAGTAGGTCTAACAACTTTGCCGGGTCTGGTTGCTGACTTTCCCACAAAGAGCTTCAAGCAGTCCAAGACCTTTACAGCATTTTACTCTGCCTGGGTATAGAAATGCTCTGGAAACTGAGGATTTTGAAGGCAGTATCTTGTAACACAGAGGTTTTCAGATGTTATGGAAACCTGCAAGTAATTTTTGTGGACCATTAGGAATTACAGATATTTTTGATATCTGTATATCAGATATTTTTGATGCTGGAGGAATGCTTAGTTGTTGAGCAGGGTTAATTCAGACTCACATAATCAGATTGGATGAGAGCCACATATGTATGCTAGGCAGGGAAGTTTAAAAATTCATAAAGCCTCCTGTATCAAAGCCAAATTATTTCAAAAGGCTGTTGACTTCCAGGTTTTCAACGATGCAGGTAAGAATGTGAAAACAGTAGGAGAGAAAAATCCAGTGTCAGAAGTTCATTAAAGAGAAATGGTAACAAAGCTCCTTTGGTCAAAGCCAAGTACAACACAGAGACCATGTTCAGGTACAGGGCTCTGAGAAAATAAAGGTATTTCTTTGTGTCCGATTGTTCCTAAGGCTTAAAGAGGGTAACAGACATTGCAGAAAAGAGCTCCAGAGAAGCATAGTTTCTGGGATTTCTTGAGAGCAGAGTTTTCACACGTGGTCTTGTTAAATCCATTCCTTCAAGTGATGTTTCCAGGTGGTCTATGGCACGGAAGACTGGAACAAGAGAGCAATTAGCAGTTATTTTTGCTTTGAAATCATCTCATGTAGCTCTTCCTCTCTCCATTTCCCTAAGCTCCAGCATGATGTTTTCTCATATGCAGTCAGAGTTTTATTGAAGACACGTGCAGGAGAGGGCCTGACCACTAAAACTCTGGATATTAAAATTCTGATGAATGCAGGCTTTGTGCACCTTTTTTTATATATATCAAGCTGGCAATTTGTGGATATTCCATTGTACAAATACTCAGGATAACTAAGAAAGCATGTTTAGGGCCTGAGTCTATAAACATAAAGACAAATAGTTCTTTAGGTATTTGCAGGAAGGGCTACAGTCACAAATGTTTCCCTTCCTAGGCACGTTTGGAATACGTAGTCCATTTGGATGAACTCACTCTCCAAATTCAGTGGGGCTAATTACCCTTTCTGCTGTGTTTTTGTGACCTAGAGCTTTGATTGTGGCTAGGAAAATATGACTTCTATTGACAGATGCAGGAATCACTTCTAATAAGATATAATGGAAGTGCAATTAGGTATGCACCTGCAAACATTGTGTAATGCTGCAGTCTGGCTGTTCCTGCAATTTCGTTTCATCACACCAATGTTCAAGCAGGGCTTTGTGGCTCTGCTTTAGCTGGATGAAGTACCTGTATTTCTCAAACCCCCACACCAAAGTGAAACTGCCCGAGATGCATGACAAAGTCTGGGTTTTAGATGTATATATTTTTAATCCCACGCCTTAAATGTTTGTCACCATCTGTCAGAACTTTTAGAACCTTTAATACTGTGGGAATACCAAGTTGTCCTGATCCTGCATCTCTCCTCATTCCTGAGCTTTTCCTGTGGGAGCTGCTGCCCTTCTCAGTGGTGCTCTCATCCAGAAGATGAGCCAAGCATCCCACCTTGTGCAGTGACTTCACACACCCAGGCCATCTGGGTGCTGCATAGTGGACCCGGTGGCAGATTTACCCACTCTGACTGTAATAATATATATCCAGCATATATATTATTTTATATATATTATATGTGTATATATATGTTTGTATTTATATGTATTTTTAATATGTATTATATATATGTAATATATATGTATTTTATATATAAGTACTATATATATGTAATAATACAATATCCAGCATAACCCTCTGCTTGTCACACCAAAAGCATTTTAAAAGGCCACATTTCATTAGCACCTACAATATTAATCACAAATGCTGTAACATCAAAAAGATTAGCTGTTGCGTAAAGATAATCCAAGCCGCCCCTAAAGGCTGTAATCTTGTTTATTAAATGCATGCCATCTTTGATATTTTGCCCTTTTGTAATTGCTTGAGCTGTGGCAGTAGTTTCGTCTTGAACAACCACCTGCAGCTTGTACTTTGTGAAATTACTTGCTCATTGAGTGTATTTGTCTTTTGTGGAGCAAATAAACTTGTCTTCTCTATACTTTTCTGAGAGGGACAGAAGAAATGATGCAGAAGAAGGTTCTCTGGTTGATGCTGCAGTGGAAATGGAAGCTATGTTGTGAAGGAAGGAAGATGTCTCTGGAAGCTGGTGAGGTATCAATACTGAAGCCTCCCTCTATTTGCCCGTCTCCTTTTTCTGCCGTTGAATTCAATGGAATCAAGTTAAAAACTTTATACTTTGGCTTTTTAAGTTTCTTCCTCATGAGGCAGCGTGGAGCTTAGAGCTCGTGAATGTATTTGTGTTTTTACCATGACTTATAATTGCAGAATCTGAAAATGAAGGTAAATACTGTCTGCAGAATGAGAGGTGGGTGTCATCCCAAAATATTTAGGTGACATTCATGGCAACTTTTGAATAATATTAATAGACTGGACAACACGGAGACTTATGGAGCCGTATTTGGTTCTTTGTTACTCCTGCAACATTTTCTTCATCTTTCCTGAGAGAAAAGTAATAGAAATCGTCCTGCCAATGCAGAAGTTGCCAAAATCAGGAGCATAATGTCAGCCAAAATCTGTAATATTTTTAAGGTATATTACTGTCAAGCAGGCCATCAGGTGAGTGCTTCTTCTCTATTCCTTCCCTACGTACTTTGTTCCAGCAAGGCTGGGGCAGAGCTGCTGCATTTCCAACCGTGGGCTATGAAACAGAAAATATTAGAGGTATTAGGGTTAGTGAACATCGGTGAGTGAATTGTCCTTCCTAAGGGAACATTTAGTTGTTTTTATTTGTTATTATGAAGTCATAAAAAATGATTAGTGTCCCTCAGAAGAAAAGGAGACTAGGCCCATTTTTTTACATGTGGATTTTAATATTTTTTCTAAAATTAACATAACCAAGTTGGGCAAACCTTGAAAATACTATGAATATCTCCACTTCCTCAGTCAGTGTAGTTTATTCATGCCGGCAATGCAAGTTTTATGCTAATTATTTCAGCGTGACTCCTGAGACGGAAATCTTAATGAGCTGAGCGTTCCTTCCTGTACATACACTGCATGAATTGCATTTATCACTAACCTGCTCCATTGCAAGAAATCACGTGTCTTGGATTATTTGATTCATTCAGCATGATGGTATTGCTCATCTACCCTGAAGGCAGGACTTACTCCTTTTTCTTCCAGGTCGATACCCGTGGTTGTGACCTTCTCAGGAAGAAAACTGAGGATCCTTTGGGAAAAAAAGGGGACTGGCATTCAAATTGTTATGCAGCTATCATGGTATTTTTAAGTGGTGGCTTATACCAGCAGGGTATCAGCTTGGGAGGATTAATGTCCTCTGGAAGACAGTTTGACAGTTCTAGAAATGCTGTATCACTGACATCTCTGAGGACGCTTCCTCACTCTAAGCTTGACACTGCTGCGTCCCTTTTAATAACTTCACTCATTTTGGTGTTGTGCAATGACTATACTATATGTGAGTACATAAACTTTTGCTAAGAAAGCTTTTACAGATGCTTAAGTCATTTGTTTTTAGTCAATTTACAAGTGATGATTGGAGAGTTTCGTCGGAGCTGTGTGAAAAACATATTTTAGTGAAAAAAAATACCCCTCCCTTAGAAGTGCTTTCTGCTGAAAGTAGGAAGAGGAGTGAACACAGACTGTTGTTTGATCAGAACTCCAATTGTCACCATATCTGTCATCCCCAGCTATATCTCCTTGCCCTTGACAGACAAACGTGCTGTTGTCTTGATATTGCCTGTTTGCAGAAACAGGAGCGAAGAAGAGCTGAAGAGAAAGACAGGAACAACTAATGGGCAAGTAGAAATGATTCAAAAATATTCTCGTGCATTTTTTCCTGTGGAAAATCAACCACTTCGATAGAACCAGTACATTCCTGGGAAACAGTGATTTTTTTTCCACATGCTTCATCCAAGAACACCCTGGAAACTTGCTCCTGTTTCCTCATGCATTGCCACCACCAGGATGGTGAGCTTGGGATCCCTTGAATGACGTGGGATGTGCTTTCACAGTATTAATTGGGTGCAAGGCGAGAGGAGGGAAAATCTGGAAAACATCGGTGGTGAAGTCAGAGGAAAGGGGGTGACAGGGACTGGAGAAACGGTGCTATGTGCCTTGTTAATGTTGCATTGCACAACTTTTAGGAGGAAAGACATCAGTGATGAGAAACAGAGTTTGCTGGAGGCCTTTTCTGACAGCCATTGCAAATTCTTGCCTAGGACCAAATAAGCAGGGAGGGCTGTATAGTGCTTTTAAACACTATATACCTGCAACTGCTAATTAACCTAATTCTCCGAGTAAATCCTCACAGCCAAGCAAAATTGCTTGTTTAGTAATACAGATTCTGTTTAAAGAGCTTAAGCCTAAGCAGCTTATTTTGACTAATGCAAGTCAAGGATCAACCACCCAAGCCATTCAGCTGGCAGACATGAGCAGCACTGACATCTCACAGGAGCAAGCAAAGGTTTGGCAGCACGACCATAGCCAGGAGCAGGGCGTTACCTACCTTATCATTCCCATTTCTTTCACATAGTGACGCGTGGAAAATGCACAGAGAGGTTTCAGATGGGCCCTTCCCCCAGAGCTGTGAGTGCACTGAGATTAATGCCATTAATTCTGGTACGTGCTCATGAGAATTGATCTTTCTATGAGCATCGGTGAGGTTCTTTCCCTGTACGCTGTTGAGGGGTGGTTGTGGAGTGAAAGGTCCCGGCAAAATTATTGCGCGTCACCAAGAAAAACTCCAGGGAAGGCTAAAAAGTATCAAAACTAGCAAAAAAATTTTGGGTGAAAAACTTTGCATGGAGGAAATTTAGCGTGTCAGTAGAGGGAAGAAAGGAACCTTGGTTATAATACATTATAATATATATATTACATTAAAATCCAAAACACAGCTCTAAGTATTTGCATAGGGGTTGCTGGTCCTTTAGAAACCGGGCACATAATCATCTTGAGGATCGCTACAGAAGGGAGTAATGCAATCACTGCTATTCATTATAATTACCGGTACTGGGAAAATCTCTAATTACTCTGCTTATCCTGATGAGTTAGTAATAGGTTTAAGGCAAAAAGTGATACAATGGGTCGAGACAGACTATGTAGTGCAAGCTAATAGAAGATACATTTATAATACAATTTTATTTTTATCTCTGTTCTATGAGAATCAGCAATGGAGAAAATTATTTTTTCTTCTTGTTTATTAGATTAGGTTTGTGCAAGGCTCTACTTTTGGCTCATTGTCATCAGTACAAAAGCTATCATTATGCGTATGTTTTACTATTTTCTTACATCATTTAAAAAGTAGTTGTTGCTTTCAAGGTTAAAAGTCGTATGTTGTAAGAGTATGTAATATTTACTGTACAACATAGTTGTAGCCTACATTACTGACAAGGACTTTATTAGGACTACAGGAGGAAGCTAAATAAATCTGATTAATTCCAGACTGCTGTTGATTTGCCACCTACTAACCAAATGAATATTCAGTAGAAAAAATGATGGGAATTAATATCTAAAAGCCCAGCAAATTCCTGCTGTACCTGGGATACTAACCTGACATCTTTAACACTGTCACTAATTTCACCTGCAAGGTCAGTAATCACCATCACCCAAATGGCATCTGAAATGCTCCAGTACTTGACGATAGAGTCCAACATATGCCCAGTAGACCAGGACTAGAACTTACAGACACCTCTCCGTGACAGCAAGCCAACCAAAGTCGGTGCATCTTCAAGAAAAAAATCTACCAGAACAAAAGTACTGGGCACGTGTGAGGACTAAGAAGACAAGTAAGCTGAGGAGGAACTTTCAGGCAGTAGGAATCACCTACAGGGTTTATGAACAAGGCAGGAGAAGGCCTGGGAAATGAGGTCTGGGTTAAGAGTGTCAATGCTGGAGAATGGCTCAGGCTTCCCATGGGTGCTCTAACACAGAGGCTCGGTGCGGGTAGTGGTTTGGTGACACACAAACGCTGTTGCGGAGTCTTACCTCAAGTCACCTTTCCCTGAAATGATCATTTAGCGATATAAGCAGTAATTATTTGTCAACTTTTCTCCAGAAAGACTGAATAACTCACTGCTTCTCCCTTGCTAAACAGGACTAACCATCCATTTTATCTCGCCTAATTGATAAACGTAATTAATCTAAATATAATTAAGTTGAAGTCAGAACAAGTGTTCCCAAACACTAATTATTTTAAAGTTTGCTGATCATTGTTCAGACCTGAAAAAAAGGTACTGAAATACTCCATTCTTTTTCCAGCTCACTAGGTTTTTTTCCCAAAGATACAATATTTTCTGCAGACATAGCCTCCTGCATACCCTTAGGTTTCCTCCATAACGCTAGAATAAAAATAACAACACACATGGTGGAATCAGCGTAGCCAGGAGGAAGGCTGGGCTCCACTATCTTATCCAGGGAAGGAAAATGGAAAAGATTGCAATGAATTGATCAACAGAGCATGCCTAAAGTATTAACAAAACAGGGAAACAGAAAAAAAACATTGCCATAGCTGAAAAGGATATCGAAAAAAACAAGTGTCTCTTTCTAATGTCATTTGCTCTAGTTTTATATTGCTATAGTTCATTGATTTGAGCCACTTTATAGGCTATACCACTGGGGATGAGATTAGAACAGCATATACAGGCTTAAACATCATTAAGTTTGTGATGTCTGTAGCAAGGACAAGAATTGATTCCACTGGAGGCATCAACTGCACTTCTCAAAGCCAGGCTATTTTCATTGATTAGTCTCTCCATAGTTTTAGTTTTTTAATTTGAGCAACAAGATTGGCAAATTTACCCTTATAGGTGATCCCTGAATGCAGCAACTAAACATTAAAAAATACTCTGCTGGATATTGATTATGACATTACATTATACACAGTGAGCTCAACGGAGAATGAAAATATGGCAAAAAAAAAAAAAGTTTCTTAAAAAATTAAATGAAGCTCAGTAAAGGAAGCAAAAGATAAAAATCTTGGAGTTGTACTTGTCAAAGCCATCTCCTGGAGGGAGATTCCCACCAGCCTTGCAGCCTTCAGCTCACGGCAGCTGCTGCAGCATCCACTTCCACTGCTTCTACTCTTCGGTACAACCAACTGGTGATGTGTCATTGAGGGCACCAGTTTGAAGGGAACAAAATAAACCTGCTAACCCTTCAAGCACAATGGGTTTTTCAGCTTTAAGATAGGTGCGTATAATCCTTGTATCCAGCAAGAATCATGCAGGATCTTAGTATGGAGGAGGAAACGGTATCAGAAACACCATATTCACTTTTGAACATTCATTGCTGGTAATATATTTGCAAGCTAGAGGAATTTTAAGAAGAATTCAACAAAAAGGATGATGCTCAGGACATTAATAGTAGAGAATGAGTAATGTATGAACAAGACACCTGTTTCAGTGGATGGAAAGCTACATGTAGAGTGTACATGAATGACTTGGATTAGATGTAAGGAAGTTCTTCACTCTGAAGGTGGTGAGACACTGGCACAGGTTGCCCAGGGAGGCTGTGGATGCTCCATCCCTGGAGGTGTTCAAGGCCAGGCTGGATGGGGCCTTGAGCAACCTGGTCTAGTGGGAGGTGTCCCTGCCCATGGCAGGGGGGTTGGAACTAGATGATCTTTGAGGTCCCTTCCAACCCAAACCATTCTATGATTCTGTGACTCTTTAGCTTCTCCCCGTGCTGTGTTTCAGACCTCACCTATCCGCTGCCTGTCATTGGATTCAAAGACAATAATTACCCTTAGTTACTTATCTCCTTATTTGCACTGCCCTCTGGTATGTTGATTTCTACTGGATGTGGGTTTTCTTGGCTTGTCTGGAATTTCTTCCTCTTGTGTGGAAGAACAAGCCATTCCTAGGACATTGGTAGGTATTGCTCAAAACACTTTGGTATGCTGCTGACTCCTGCTGGGCTGAATTCAACCCTGCGTGTAAACATTCTTGGACCGGGGCGCATTTTTTTTCAGGTTGCATAACTCTTTAATGACTCTCTGGTACATGCTTGTGTTTATGAGTTGTCAACAATTTACACAGGATTACTTGGATAAATCGATGATTGCCTGTCTCTAAGTTATGGCATTCTGATCTGGTAACAGACCAAATAATAATAATTGCATACTATAGATCTTTCTTAAGTTATGTCAGGACTCACAGCTCAAGACAGGTTAAGCAGCGTGGCCAGAGCAAGGCCACCCTTGGTTCATCTTGGAAGTGGAATGAAGCTAAAGAGTACAGCCATCCCCCAGCTCAGCGATGGTCAGGGGCTCATCAGTTTAGCTGTAGCCTTGCACCAGCCATGCAGCTTAACCTGCCTTGAGCTGCTGGACTAAAGTATCACGTAGGAAATGGAATAGTAATTACTGTCTCTGGCCCTAAGAAACTCTCATCTTGAAAGACCCTAGTAGTAGTATTTCAACACACAAGCTTAAGAAGCCTAGAGCAAGGCTGCAGTGATGAGCAAACACACAGGAATTGCACGGGTTTCCCTATTCCAGGTTCCTTTTCCAGCCAGTGGAGAAAAGACTTCTCTTCAAAGAGATGGAGGGGGACGATTGGCTGTGGTGGCAGCTCACTAAGCTACATTTTGCCCTAATCAGAGATCTTTTAGGTCTCAAAGCTAATCTACCTTTTTCCCCTATAGTCTTGCGTCTCTTGGAGCACAGTGATGCTGTCATCCCAGTAATCATGGTTGGTATCCAGCTGTGCTGTAGCCGAAGTCTTTGATGAGAAAATGGGAGGGTTTTCATCAGTTCCTACTGATGAAATGTCTGGGAGAAGTAGGAAAGGACAGTCAGTGCATGTCACAGTGACAGTCTCAGCTGAGAAAGTCTTATCAAAAGTGATGTAAGCGTTGTTCTTTGCTTTAGATCCCTCCACAGCCTTAATGGAATGATAAACCTCACATGTCATGAAACATGTGAGGTCAGCAGGATTTGGTTCCTGAATTATTCATCAGGATCTTGCTAGGAGCAGGAGGTACGCAGCTGTAGGCTAAGCAATTTCTGCCTCCCCTATCCCACAGAAATGGTTTGGCAGGAGAAGCCACTGGTAGTTGAATAGCTATTCACAGCAACAAAACCAGGACTTAAATATATCCAATACTGGTCGGGTTTCTGGCTGGTTTTTTTTATTTGTTTGAGTGTTTTTGTGTTTTTTTTAAACAATTGATAGTAATAGACAAAAAGTGACAGGAGAAGAAAGCAATGGGTGATAATACTACTATGAAAATTAATAGATGTCGAACATTTCTCTGCCTACTGCTATGGTAATTTATAAGAGTTCATTGTTTTTGAATATTGAGCATGAGATTCCCACAGAAATCACCTTTCTCTTTTTCTCCCCAGCTGCTCTAATGGCCCTTTTCTTTGTACTGGCAAAGATTAAAAATTCAAAGGTGCTTCATGACTATAATAATGAATTTCTATACGACTCATAAAACCCAAAGCTTTGTTTGGCAAAATAAAAATGCTTGGGATCTGCATTTTCTCATTGCGTATCTGTTATCTGGTATTAAGAAAACATGATTATTGGAGTCAAGTACTGCAATCCTGTTAGTAGTTTTATTTGGTTTCTGATATTATATTTTCTGCAAGTAATCTCAAGAATGATAAAGATGACTTTAATTAAAAAAGAAAAAAACCCAAACAGCTGGTCAGTTTAATTGTATTACTTAACTCACAGGCTAGCGAATTTTAAACTTCCCTTGAGAAAGAAAACAAGCTAAAAAATTGAATCAGCTGTTTTCTTCTCTACTTTGTGCCTTTGGAGTTAAGGGAGTGTCGTAAACCTACTTTTAACGTGCTTTACATCGTTGGTACAAACCGAGCAGATGTACTGGTGTAGGGACCCAAAAATTTCCATCAAAAGGAAAGACAAAAATAAATACAAAAAGAGAAAAAAGACCAGTTCTAAATAAACAATCTCCTCGACCCTTCATAAATTAAGAATCCGATGTTCCAGATGGGCCGATAGTAATTCTCACTTGTAATTTGAGCCAATCAGAAAATTTCATTGGGAAAAAAGATTCTTTCTCAGGTTTGGCATGTTCCCCAGGTAAATCTATTTCAGTGGCGTTTTCTATGGACACTTCTCTGTGCAGATGTTCCTGCCCATTTGCCCCCAGTGACTCACACAGCTTCCCATTTGCTTGTTAACCTGTCAGCTGAAGAGAGAGTCAAAGTTTCAGAATATTCTGAAAGTTTAGTCTCATAAACACCAAATCCTTTGTTTCCCAGAAATTTGTACTGTGAAAGTTGCAGATATTATTTAAAACCCCTCTTTTCTTTCTTTTTTTTTTTAAAAAAGTGGAAGTTTCACCCGTGCCCAGCTGTAATGGCAACAGAAAGTAAGATCTGGGCAAGTGAGATAAAAGTGGTGGTGGTGCAGGACTGTCCTACTGGCAGAGGTTATCAGAAGATGCAATTAATGTGGCTACGCCTTTCTGAGCTATCCATGAAGGATTTTAAGTGTCATTCAGGCATGTCATGCAAAATTTTCAGTTGTAAGGCCTTCGCTGTTGCAGCTATCAGTTTTTCTTAAATGCAAGTGTTTTTCATGCTCTTACCCCCGATTTTACTCCTCCTTACTACGGTAGAACTGGTGGTATTTCTACCCTCTCCAGATGCTGAATTTTGAGGCTAATATCTAACCGTCTGTGTAAATCACCTGTAAATTGCCTATTTCATGGAAATATGCTGCCATCAAAATAGAGATGTTAGTAAATTAAGTATTATTCAGCAAATAGAGGCTGAAAAGCTGAAGGTCAGAGACGTAGATGGCTCTTCAAGGAGGCACAAGCCGCATCATTCACCAGTTTTTTCCATTTTCCAGTGTAGCCTGGCTTACCCGCAGAGCAGCTCGTCAGCAGCTACACCCTGATTGATGCCCTTGCAAAGCACCAAGCGCAGAGTTAACATTGAGGTGGCGTGAACCTCCTACAGCAATCTTTAATGAAAATGTCCTGTGATTTGTCAGAGGGACGATTCCTCTCACCCTGCTGGAATTTTGCTCTGCTGTCACACAGACATCCACTTCCTTCCCGTCCAGCATCTGCTTATACTAGAAAGAAGATTAGATAAAGGTGGGATCAGAGTGTACGCCGTGCGTTTGTTAGTTGACCTTTCTTGACTTCTTCTCTGTCTAAACCAATGGGTTAATACGGCATTAATCTGAAATTAAACACACAAACACAGCCATCCAATTAATCACAGTATTCACTGTGACCTTATTTTGCCATGGAAGTTACTTGCATAGGAAGCAAACAATGAGGCTACTGGTGACTTTTTAAATTTACTCACCATGAGCAACTTTTGCTGTTTCCACATCACTTACTGATCTTTGCATTTAGCTTTTTGAGCTCCCCTTTGCCTTCACTAATCGATCCAAAACAAAACTACTGCCAACTGCGAGAAAACAGAAGATAGAAAAAATGACCAAACTGACTTATAATTTTACTCATCCTTTCCAAGTGTCTCCATTATGGTCATTTCTTAAAGGACTTACAGGCAAACATGTGGCCTGTGACATCTTATATTAGTTATGTGAATATTTTTGGAGTCACTGAGCAGAACTTCTTGACTTCAGCATCTACAAATTTTTCAAGAAAATGATTCATTGACTAGTATTTTTAAATTTAATATATAATAATGCAATAGTGGTTAGTCTACCTGTTTCTCAAGTAAGGTTTAAATGGTGTGGTGACTGAATATTTTGATGGAGTTGTAATACCTTAATATCAGTGTGTAGGAGGTATGAAAATCTCTTTTGTTGCATAGTTGACTAAGCTTTCCGCTTTGCTATATCAGATTATTTTGGAGGCCAAGAATCTGGTATTTGAGGTCTCTGATTCCTGGTGGGGTAGGTTAAATGGTCTTGACAGTTCAGGTTTCCTTTCAAGCAGAAACCAGAGACCTCAATTACAGTTTAATTTTTTTATTATTATTATTATTTCTTAGAAAGGAAAATTTGTGATTACTATTAATCATCTATAAATTTGTAAGTTTACATCCCATGCTAAATTCATCCTAAGTGGCAAATGGCAGGTAGTTTAAAACCACACCAATATCACAAAAGCGGAAGTAAATCATAATCTACATTTAAACATGAAAATCTAATTCATCTGTTCCTTGCAACACGAAACTCCATCGCCAGGTAACTTCATTATTTCTGAGAGGTGAGCTGAAGCTGGAGCAGCAGAGCAAGGTTACAGCTCTGCTTGTTGAGGTCATGCAGAAATCATCAGTATTACAATGCTCTGCACATTGGAGTAACAGCCAGTAAATTTCCTGTTAAATGTGTTGATATTTAATTTACCAAATTGTCTTAATTTAAAAGTGAATGTGTTGGTTCATTTATGCCCCAGATCGTTTGAGTTTGGTAAACAATCTGCAGCTCCCATTGTGCGGCAGGAAGGTTTTTGTGTGTTTGTTTATCAGTTGCTTAGGAACAAAAGTCAAAACATTCACAAAAGGATTAATTAATTCAAAATTTACTGAATTATTTCTGGAAATTAATAGTGAGCAGATCTTCTCTGTTTCCACTCATCCATTAACAGGGTAAATCCAGGGAAGAGTTCAAGACTATGTTCTTGACCTGGATAAGCCCTATTCAGTGAAGATGGAGTAAAAGGAGCCATCGTATCAGTATGGCTTTTCCCCGTAGTGTGATAATCATTATATGACATTGTCTTTTTCAAATCAGAGCCTTCTTTTCACACTGTGCTGGCCCCTAGACTGTTAAAGAATATTCTCTGATTTGTCCCTCACTTGACTCTAGGATCATAATGTATATTTTCTCCTAGGAAAAAACCAAAAGATGTATTTCAGTGAAAAAAACTCTGAAGGACTTATGCCTTCTAGAAATGATTTGCTTTTCTTAACGTGCCATTCTGCATTTTAAAGGTAAGCAATGCACAGAAAACCTGTTTTCTTCCCAACATTTAATCTCTGGTGATCTATAGTATAATTGGAGTTGCGTTGTTAATATGCCACAGAATTCACCACATATGCAGCATGGATTAATTACGGAAACATCCATAATAGAAGCTGAAAACCTTCTTTCTGCTGGAAACCCACCATTTTCATCCCAGGCACACTGGTGGAACATTGTTTTGTCAGCAGGACATAGAAATAGAACACTTAAATAAAATTTGTTCTACAAATGTTCTGTTTGATTCAAATCCTAGAACTTTTGCTCTTCCTATCTGGGAAGGTTTCCCAGCTTCTTCCATACCCTTCCTCACTAATCACACATGTTCATCACCTGAATGCCTCATCTCCATGACCTATCAGCTGAACGGTGGCTGATCACTTCTCACAGGTGCTGGTACTATACTATTTAAAGCCATCCCAGCTCATATACCAGGTTAAAGGGCTTTTGACTGGATTTCTGTGTTGAAGGGTATGGCTCTGTTCCCTGTACTTGGTTGTATAGTGACACTTGAGAAGCTCTGGGGCGCTACCCCCTCCCCAGCTAACCCGGGGGTCTGCTGTCACCATGGCCAGCCCCATGAAGATGTATGGATAGCCCCGTGGCATGTGAGTAGCGTTCAAATAGCACTTGATTCTTGTGTGTAGGCAATGGATTTTCAATATTCCTGTCAATGAAAGGATTGGATGTGGTCCCTCCCAAACCTTGCTTCGTTTGTTTGCTGTTAAGAGAGTGGAGATGATCAAGAAAGGTTCACAAGAAATGTTATAAAATCTTCCTACTTCTCTTCCAGCCTTTAAAGCCACATCTGTTTTTATGCACAGAGCTGGTCCTTGGTTGGGGAAGATGTGGGCTAGTTTGTCTTGAGGCAGAAATCCATCAAGACATGAATCTGAAGGGATATCTAAAATAAATGTAATTTAGAATGTGTGTTGGCTTATAGCTGCTATGCAGAAGGCTTTAAATACCTTCAAAGGTTCACAGCAGTTTCTCCTTTCTACCTTTGGGGTATCCAGATTATTGTATAACAGTGTAACCCCCCCCACACCCACCCACCCCAAACTTCTCAGGTAGAAAAGTTGCTATCGATTTAATATCTTGACAAGAAATAGAGAAGTCCTGTGTGACATACAAAAAAGGATTTGTCTTGAATCAGACTATATACAATTGAGAATAAAAAGCCTTTTTAAACTTCCAGTAAGTCACTTAAAATTAAATGTCTCTAATTTAGGGCAATTATGCAAATATTTCTTCAATGAATGAAGACCGTGGTATGTTTAGCGTGTTCCATTAATGCGAACTTCACTCAGTTTTTGTCTGGAATGATTGAGGCTGTCACTTAGGAAGAGGAATGTATTCATTAAAAAAGGGTATTGATACCAAATGCTAAGTATATTCCAGTACCTGGTGAAGCTAGAAGTAAAAAAGTGTGAAAAGAGATAAGTATTCAAAGCCTGTTCTACCTAACAAAGAACAGATTTAATTTAGTTTCTGAAAGTATCCTTTTTTTGTGTGTGGAAAAGTTTAATTAAAAATAAAACAACCCAGCCCTAGAGGCTAAGAAATTTATTGTTCCTGTATGCTTTTCATGTTTTTCCTTTAAGTGTCATCAATGCATCTTAATCTTTTTTTGCTATATTTTCTCTGTTTCACTTACTTGTCATTCAGTAGTTGTTGGTTATATCACTTCTGACATCTCCATTGCTGTTGTAATGGGACTTTTCTGCAGCTCTCTGTCGCTTTTACCTGATTAGAGAAAGACTTTTCAGCACTTCAAATTAGGTACGTGTAAGCTTGAGGAAACATCCCTCTTCATGTCCGTGGCTTAATATAGTGCATCAAAACGCGCTGGTTATTTTATAATCAACATAAAAATGCAATATCCCTGTTTCAGATGGCTTTGCATTTGGAGAACCAATAAGTAGCTTAAAGACCTGCTGGAGAGAAATAACACCAGGAATGTCTTGTAAGTTTCTTGCAATGCTTGTTATTTACTAACACAGTTCTTCAGGATATTGACTTTTCTAGGAGAGATTTAGAGAGCTGCATCATTTCTAAAGGGGCAGGGGAAATAACTGGGGAGAATAGATGACAAGGTTTATAGAAAATATTTACATGATAAAGGGGAAAAGAAAAGACACCGTGGAATTTTCCTGCAATGAAGGAGGGTTCTTTTTCCTAGCAAATTTATTTATTTATTTATTTATTTCTGAAAAGAAGCAAGCTTCTGATCAGTTTTGTACATTCTTTCTGTAAGCGTGTGTCATGAATTCAATAGAATTGCCCATTCCACAGTGAAATACTGCCCTGGGTCTATAAATGAAACCTAACCGAAACTCAAACATTTAATTCTTAGATGCAGAAAATGTGTGGGAAGATGCACATGAGAAATACAGGAAGGTGGCTAGAAAGTTTAGAGAGGACACTACAAAAAGATCTATGATATATATATATATATAGATCCTAAAAGGAGGTTGTAGCAAGGCTGGTGTTGGTCTCTTCTCCCAAATTACTAATGATAGAATGAGAGGAAATGGCCTCAAGTTGTGCCAGAGGAGGTTTAGGTTGGATATTAGGAAGAAATTCTTTACTGAGAGAGTGGCTGGGCACTGGAACAGGCTGCCCAGGAAGGTGGTGGAGTCACCATCCCTGGAGGGGTTTAAAAAGCGAGTAGATGTGGCACTTGAGGCTGTGGTCTAGTGGCTAGAGAGATGTTAGGATGAAGGTTGGACTTGATGATCCTGGTGGTCGTTTCCAAACATAATGATTCTATGATTCTATAGCTTTGGTCCTGTCTTAAAAAGTACTCTGTACAAACTCATGGAAAGGTGCTTGTGTTCCTGTCACACAGTATGTCTGAGTGCTTAGCTGGTTGTAATTGTTTGTGCTTTTAAATGGAATTCACAGAAGAAAAATGTAAATAGGTTTGAGCTGTAGCTGGTGCACAGTTGATCTTCAGTTGGCTCACTCCTCATCCCCATTGCCCGCTCCAACAGCCTGACATGAAAAAGCATGGTCTGAGCATCTGCTGGAAATACAAGTATCCTCTGGGCATCGTGTCAGCTAAAAATCCCAAGGGATGAAAGCTAGAATGATGTAAACCACATCATGAAACTACTGCAAATCTAATCAGAAAATGGCATTCTGGAAACACACTGAAGGAGAAAGACTGCTTTACTGTAATCAAGAAAATGAGTGTATTACAGGAAAAAAAACCATCCCCTTCAGCTTTGAAGAGGGCCTTCAATTCCTGGAAAGAACACTGAGATAGACTGGGAGAGTGTTCAGCAGTACAACCACAGGAGAATAAGCCTTCTACATAAGAACGTGTTCACATTGATATAAGAAGTACAGCTGCAGCTGGGCAGAACACCAGAGAGTGGAATGGAGGAGGAAATGACCATATTTATTTTTCTCCTTCATATTATCTTGCACCCAAAGATGGGAGGTGGCAGTGGGACTGGCTGGGTGGCTCCTGTGGAGGTTGGAGGGAGTTGAGGTGGTGCTTGGTACAACGTACTGCTGGTACTATGGCTCCTATTGCCTGGCCCAAATTGGGTTCCCTATCCCTCATTCAGGAGAGAAGTACCACAGTGTCAGAGCCAGAGGAAACCTTTTTCCTTGGTCACTTGTACATCTACGTTGTCCTATAGGACACAACTTTAAATATTGACCAAACTCCATCCTGACTGCCACTGCTCCTAAATCTACTCTTCTGCTGGGCTCTGGTAGCTGACGGCAGATGTAGAGACCAGCCTTGCTCTGACTACAGAAAGACAATGTTCAGGAGAGAAACAAAGCACTTTTGGAAAACTCCATAAATAGCCAGAATGCAAAACCAGGCTATAAACAGAAACCACATGAGATCTGCAGAACTGTGAAGAGCGCTGATTCTACTGAGAAAAAAAAAAGTGAGCCCACAGTTATTTATCTTAGATCATTTTATAGGGAGTCAGGTCTTTTCAAAGCATCGTGGAAGCTTTCAAGCAGGTGAAACTCTGGCTCAGATGTTGGCACGTCTTCTAGGAAGCAAGTTAATTCTCATGGACCTTCTCTCCTCCCCTCTTCTTCTCTCTCCTCTCCTCTCCATTCCTGCAGAAAAAGCAAAAGCTGACTTTTTTGGCATCTTGTCACAGTCAGAGGTGGTAAACAGCAGATTATAACACCATGGCAGGTGGACTCAGAGGAGACTGAGCTAGGAGGAATGCACAAAGATATCGTAATAAGTGAGCCAAAACAATGACCAATGGACTGAATTTCTTTTTAAAAAATGTCCTTTAGATTTGTCATTTGTATGCATGCTTTGTCATGGAAGTTCATATTGAATTAATTGCTAGTATAGGACAAGAAGTGTTGTGTTAATATGATTTTTAATGCTATTTTTAGATACTACCATATCTGCTGTATTAAGGAATCATGTTAGCGTCCTCTTCATAACAATGAATATGAAACATACACCAAAGCAGTTTCCCTAGAGCAATAATTTTGGGATTGTGAAGTCAAGTCTGTTAAATACAGCGATAGATGCTGAATTGCACTTTAGTGAGAAATTAATTGCAATCACAATTATTGCAATTAAATAACCAATGAATCCTATGCTTCGGGGTAAATTCTTGGGTCTGGTTTGCTATAGCAATTTTTCATGTATCGGACGCATTCATATTAATCAAGAGAGCTACATATCCTTTGAAACCTTGCAGTTAAATGCACACAGTTTTTCTTAGAAATCTTGAAATACCATATTGGTTTACTCTTGTTTCCTCGGAAAAATTATATGTGGCATCTCCTACGCTTCACACGCTTTGTTTCTTCCGTGACCAGGGAAAAAGTGGGATGGTTGCTGTGTGAAAACAGTTGTAGCATCTGCTCAGCCCTTGTATTTGTCTCTGAGACTATGTCACCAGGCATTGTCTTTGCAAAGAAGTCTTCTTTCCAGCTGCCACTTAAAGATTTTTGAAAACCACACAACCTGATTTTCTTGGTAGGCAATCATCCTTTTGGAGATATATATATAGAGAGATATTTATTTATTTATTTATTTATATAAAAAAAGATACTGTGAAATGTAACATGCATTTAGGAAACACATTAAATATGTTTTATATATATATATATTAAAAAAATATATGCTCCAGAAGATCCTAGGAATGGCAGCTGCTCCTGCAGACATCTCCACCACCCCACTGAAGATATCCGGGCTGTGTTTTTCAGTATTTGAGTAACTTTATTAAGAGACGAAAGCTGATTGATAAAGTAGCTCAGATGTTTTAGATTAGCAGTGTGGGGAATCACACAGCTTATGAGCTGAAACTCTTTTGAGCTATTGTAGTCCTGCATTCTCAGACTTTTATTAATGTAGGTGGCTTTGTAATTTGTAAAAAAAGTCCGCAAAACAGAAAAACAGCTGTGGCTCTAGGTAGAGGATTCTGGGTAATAATTAATAGAGCTGTTATTTAGGGCTGAGAGTCCTCAACAGCTGAATAGATCCGAATCTGTAAAAGACGAATTCAATTAATATCTTTGTCTTATGCTTTGGCCACATCCAAGTGAGTTGAGCAGAGCAAAAGGCATAGCAGATCTCTTTATTTTTCTAGTCAAAACACTTATTTTACCGGCAGCTGCTCTAATTAAGGATGCCTGAGTAAATGCTGTTTTCATGCTCTGTTAAAAGAAAATGTTTTCTTAATGCCGCGTTTGGATTCGTCATGCCCACATACAATGGTACAGATGGGCGAGTCCTTCGGCACCAACATCTGAGGCTTTCAGCAGTGATTCAGCTGTCCTGAGCTGTCAGAACCCAGCTGTGGAGATGCAGGATTTGGCTGCTGTCAGATCGTGTGAAGGGGTAGGGGGTTCCCAGCAGTTCTAGGGTTCTCACTTAGGCAGGCATTGCCCTCAGGAGGAGAGGGATGTGCTCCAGCAGCTGCAGCTCCTCAAGCTGCTCTTCATCAAGAGTCAAGGATAAAGAATGACAAGAAAGGAAAGTTTCTTTTATAACTTCTGCAGAATGGGATTTTTAGCTTGGTTTCCAAGGGAAACTGGAACTTTCCAAGGAACGTTTTCCCCAGCTTTTGAGTGAATTATCAACCTCTAGAGATGGAGGACAGCAAAGGTGGATTTTACGTCAGTTTTGAATGATGACTGCATGGGCTTTATTTGCGTTATGCAGCAGTAACTGACACCTAACACAGAAATCTGGCTACGATTTTTAGCCACTTCTGAGTTAGAAAAAAAAAATCCTTCCTTAGCTAAATCTCTGTCAGATGGAAACAAAGAAATGAACCTGGAATTCCACTTCTTTCAGCCTAATGTCTTAAAGGCATTTCTTCAGATCTGAGATTCAGATCGCTTGCTCTGATAGTACATAATCACAGGTTGTCTGGGAAGGTTCTTCTCTTTTTCCTCAACTCCTTTGTTTTCAGACTTGGTCTTAACCACTTTCACAGGATAAGCCTTGTCTGTAATTGTCTCAGCACCAACACAGCTGAAACTTAATCCTTGTTTGCTTCCACAGCTGCACTATTCTTTTAGAACCGATTTTGTGTTTTGGACATCAAGGACTATGATTTTCTTGTGTGTTTTCTGTGGCTGGGGATTTTTCCCTGCCTCTTTTTTTTTTATCAGGCTTTTAACTTCTTCTCATCATGTTCTTAACTCTACACCCAGGAACAAACCCAGATAAGGCTAGCGATAACTCTTGGTGATAAGCCTGCAGAGTAAAGCCCAGATGGCAGAGGGTGCCTTAAAACTGGTAAGAAGATGACTATAAGCACCAAAGCCAAATAAACATTTAGGTTCTTAATTTCCCCCTGAAATACCCCGGGGATCTAATAGCCCAATCAAATTGTCATGGGACCTTGGGATTTGTGTTTGTTGCACATTGATTAAAGTCAAGATTGATTTTTCTGGTTTTCATCTGCAATGGCACTTGGGCTCAGGAGAAGTACAACTCCCATGCCTGATCCAGGTAATAAACAGTACACTAAATGTCACAGGCTTTTGAAAGCTTGCTGCCCTTGAGCATTTCTGCTTAGCCAGCTCAAGATGGGATTTATGTGCCATTTTCTGAAGAATCAATTGCCAATATTAAGAGGAGGATATTGAAGCACAAAGGTTCTTGGGATTGAAAAGATGTGGAATATAGGTATGATTAACTGTTAGTTTAAAAAGTTCCAGTTTTTATTTATTAATTTTTTCTTTTCTCCATTAATACTTAGTCCACTAGCCTACAGGTCAGACTTTTTCTGACAGGCCATTCTAAACTCAGGTCTTGTAGGCAAGGATATAATAAGTGCCATTAGATATGCCCGATTTCTTCTGTCAGGCGTCAAAAGTGATGAGGTAAAGAATCTCTTTAAATATAAGTTCAGAAAATACAGAACTTTGCAAAGGTGTTGGGGCTTGGTGGATAAAAAAAATATCATTTTCTTTGAATAAAATGTGGTTGCATGGACAAGGACAAAATATTTCCAGTTTTTCATGTCGCAGTGGTTGAACTGTACTTGTAGTTTCTAGGAGATACACAAAACAGGGCTGCTGGTCTGCTCAGGTAGACAAAACCGGGAAGGATAATGGCTGTTTGAAGAAGTGTAAAGGAAGTAAAAAGGACTGAGAAGTACACAGGAGTGCGCATAATTCTTCATGGGTTTGATAAGTGCTAGAAATCTCATCTCTTATACAACAGCTTTGCATACATAATTATACATAATCATACCTAATCATACACAGAATAGACAGTTTTCAGCTAAAAGTCCTTGCTGGAGTCAGATCTTAGAGATATGCTTTTGATTATTATCATGAATAGACTAATCCAGGTGGGTGAAATCATCCTTTCTGAAACGTAGCCATGTTCCCACATCAAAGGCTTTTGTTTAACCATGATGTAACACAGATCCACCAACAAAACGTTCAGCCTTTAAAAGCAAGATGTCATTTCATTTTCCTTTTTCCTGAGCTGAAATTTTACCAGGATCAATCTAACACACACTGGGAAATTTCAGGCATGTCTGTAGTCTTAAAAATAGGTTTAAACATAGAACTATTATGATTGACTTGTGGAAATAGAGTGGAAGCACAAGGAAGTATCATGGAGCAATATTTCATTCAGGTAAAGATGACCACTGTCTTCAGTGCCATTGGTTTGCTAAGTCATATACTGAATATATTCTTTAAAAATAATAAAATCAACTCAAATTACTGATGTAGAAAATGCAGAGCATGGCATGTATAGAGATGTGCCTTCCAAGGCATGACACTCATGACCCCTCTTAAACTGAGTGTTAGAAAATACACAGTTGTACAGTTTCATGCCCCCTTGGTAGACAAAAAAAAGCCAGCCAGAGTTTCAGAAGTGCTCAACTTTCTTTGCCTAGCAAAGCTTCACTTTACCTTGTAGATCTGAAAACAAGAAAAAGGAAGGCAGAAAGAATGTGATGCCAGATTAAACAGTGAAAGGAGAATCTACTCATCTTTCTGCAGTGCTCACTCCCCTGTATTTCTCTGTTGTGCCCTGAGCTGCCTCTTCATCAGTTTAGACTCGCAGTGCATCTCTAGGTCAGGGTTTTCTCAGAGATGTTTATCACTTATAAATGCTACATCTGTTAATTTCAATTCAACAGTGCCATAGTAAAAACCCTTTCTGGACCCAACCTGAAGTTATCAGCAATGAAATAGTTGTTACATATGTCTAGAGTCAAAGCATTCATCTGGGGCAGGACATCTTACCTAAACTAAGCTCAGTTTTACAGTGGTACCTATCCCAGTCTCGTATATAATTTTTTTTCTATAGGGTGGTTTGGCCAGTGGCAGAAATAACTCAGATATCCTCAGGATTTACTGTTTTGTTTTACTTTTTCCTGTATGATTTCATCTGCAGTTACAGAGCAGTTTGCTGAAGTATTCTTATGAACTTTCCTAAACTGTTGTCATTCTGAATAGGTCATGGCACGGCACCTCAGATTAATACCCTTTAATCCAGAAGTCATGCTTGAAGAGAAGAGGAGGATCCCAAAAGTGCTTTATACCCTCCACTGAGATTGAAAGACCATAGTAGAATCACTCTGAAAGTAACCTTTTTTTCCAATGGCTTATTTTAAGACCATTCATGATAAAACCTGTGCTTTTTTTTATTGCATTGTTCAGATTTCAAATGTCCATGGCGGTTGTTCTCAAATGTTTTATTTTGCAGTTACTGCTTCAGTTTCCTCCTCCTCTGCATTTCTATAGCACCAAACAAATAGATCATAATTACACTCAAGCAATCTATTTGTGTAAGAAAAGACAGACACAATTCAAAGCACAGAGGTAAAACAAAATACAAATCAAAGACACCTTTATCACCTTTAAAATTCTTCTTAGGAGCATAACTGGGATTTCCTGTGTGGGTTTAACATACAGATGTGTTAACTGAGATGTGTTTGTTCTAAAGGGTGAACAGTCAAATTCTTTGTTTTATTGAAAAGGACTATTTATGAAGGAGAAAACTGCATTTCTCTTTAAGTTGGACCTGAATATGTAATATTAAATATTACAAAGTACTAATATTCCCTAATCTATCAGAAATGCAAGAAATACTGCACTGTGCTGTAAGTGTACTTATCTCTATCTGGATTAGGAGTGTATGTATAATTAAGCAAATGTTGTAGCCATATCAGAATAATTGGTTTTAATCAGTCGCTCAGGCCCTGTGCCAGCAGTCAGCAGATATATATATTACCTCTGTAGTTATTATATTGGTTTCTAGATTCAGGGCAATTTTATTTTTTTTAAATTGGAGCTGTGTGTATGAATTGTGAACGCATGCACAAGAGCTGGCTACAATCCAGGGGTTTACACCTGCTGAGATATTTGGTTTGTTGATTAGGACCTAAAAAGTGAAATATGTTGGTGCTGTCAAGCTGTGGTGGAGCTAATCCCTTCTCCATAGGACAGGCTTTCAGCACTGTTCACTGGGAAATATAATCTGGGTTTGGGAGCTTAGACCATGCAAAAGAAATCTCTAATTAATGTGTCCTAGAGGATCTGTTCTCCCTCCTGTTCTTAATGGTGGGTTATGGCAACATCCCTTTCCACTCATTCCTGATTGTCCTACTGTGATGTGCTGTGTCATATGAAATATTGGTACCTGGCTCTTTGTGGTGCTTCATAGTGAAGGCGGCATTAATAAAACACCTCGTTTGCTACTAAGACTTCAAGTAAAGCGGGAGGCAGAGGTGCTGGTTTGGTCCTGCTAAGAAAAAGAAGGGTGTTGTTCATTCAGTTGTGAAAAATGGTTTCTGCCTCATGATCTGTATTTGGCAGACAGCTTCCTACCTAACTAATGACCTATCAGATTTCTTGAACTGTTGATTATCTGAAGGCTGACTGACTGTTGTTTGTGGCAGAGAGAACTCCAGAGAGAGAGAGCTATGAATCCCTCGTGTGTTTGGTTTTCCTCTCTCCAAAAGGAACATTTCAGAGAACATGTAGCATCTGCAGACCAGATTCTCACTGCTCTGATCTCTAGTCACTCTTCCTGATGAATAAAAGGTACTGGCACATCAACAAAACCATCAAAAGGAGGAGTAACATGGTGCTTTAAAGTGCCCGTTCTGTGATGTGTCACTAAGATCCAGGAGTAATTAGAAGAAAGCGAGGGAGGATATGCTGGCCTTAGATTCTGTGTTACATAACTTCAATGAATTTCACCTTGATTTACCTCCAGGTACATAAGAAGCAAAGCATGTCTAGACCTTGGCAGCAAAGAAGGAGGCTCGTGAGCAAAGCTGGCTCAGAGCTTCCCAGCAGGTTAATGAGAACTGAATCCAGTCATGCCAGCAATGAGAAGAAACTGAGATCTTCACCATACAGGCCTCCTCCTTCCTGGCTGAAGGCTGGAGCTCCCCATACCTCCTGGCAGGGCTGCCAGGCTGCTGTATAGCACAGCCAACCTGCTGCTGAGTCTTGTCGGCGCCTGTGTGGTGTGAAAAGGGTCCGGTGTGTGCAGGTATGGACGGTCAACACCTCTGTTAGCCCTGCTCCTCCTTCCCTCTTGGGAGATCACCCCTCCCATTCAACCTGTGCAATCTAGAACAACGTCAAATAAAGCGGATCTTTTCCTACTATAAAATATTAAGAACAGCCTCATGCATCCTGAAAAATGAACCCGTTCTCTTTAATTTAGTATTTCCTGACTGAAAAAAATGCCTCTGTCTATATTCGTTTACTTGAGGCAGGCTTTAGGAGATATATAAAGTTCAGCTACTGAAGACCTTTGTGGTTGACTGTGGGATAGCTATATATTAGTTTCCTAACATTGTTCCCTTGCTGAGCAATAACCTAAAAGTTCAGGCGTAATAATATGGTCTCCCAAATAAGCTGTTGAGTGTGTCAGGAATGCCTCAGCAATAATGGTAGTTTTCTTGGTGTGCTGCAAAGCTGTAATAACAGCCAATTTTTAGATATTCCTCACAGTTAAAATTACTCTAATCTCTACAGTCTGTCTATTACATAGTTGCTAGTGCCTGGAAAGACAAAATGATGTCACTACTCCATCTCTTTCCTGTGCTGGCCTTTGTGGTTGCCCTGAAGATGCAAACTAGGCAAAGAGCTGAAATCCCCATCCAAGTATTTCCTTGATGTGACAGCATCTTCCAGTTGGCCTGGAACTGTTTTGATGCATCCTAAGTCATTCCCAGACCAGACAAGAGCCTGGAAAAGTAGTAATGGAAGTGCTGCTGTCATGAAGAAATCAGTAGCAGTCAGAGGTCTCTTGGGTGCTATCTCCAACCTCCATGTCCTACTGAAACTCACAGGCTACCTCCATCCATAGCACAAAGTCATCTGTATGAAACAGGTTATCTTAAAGCATATGGGGTGAAATTATCTGCCGGAATAACTTCTGTGCAAGCATTGAACAGTTCCAGGCATTGGTAAGAGAGTCATAAATCCCTGTGTTTGCTGAGCCAGAATGTCCTGTGCCATGTGCTGGATCCACCTGGAGGCCAGGCAGCTGTGGAGAGATGGAAGGACACCTGGAGCATCATGTGTTTATTGTCTGCAAGGCTGCACACTGAGAAGGAAGGCTTCATATAAACAACTAGTTGAGGGCTTGGTCTTTAACTAGCATAATCTTGCAGTTTGTCAATATAATCTTCAGTTAACTCAGTGGTCCTCTGCTCAGTTTCTAAATTTGCTCCTCAGCTGAAGATTTCAGTATTTATTTGGTGTAAAAAGACATGATAGTAACTGCAAGAAGCTGTGGTGGACTGGACTACTCAAAAAGGCAGCCAGGGAGCTGAATGATGACAATAAAAATCAGCTGGCACAACATTTATAGAAGGAATCCCCAGAATGCTTAAGGGCAGGATTTGTATGAAAAAAACTGTCTGGTGACATCAGGTAAATATTTGTAGGACAACACAGAACGTTTCAAGAATCGTGGAAACAACACAAAGGTTTTTCAACCTTTAGATGTGCTGCTCAGCTTTATTGGCGCTAACAGACCTAAAGAATCATTTCAGAAACAAGGTCCCTTCCACAAATGACCTACAAATAAGTGAAAAGCTTCATTAACAGAGTTCCAGCCCTAGATGTGGCTTCACTTTTCTTTGAAAACCTAAAAAGGTTTGTACCGAATTTCCTTTCCTTTTTTTTTTTTTTTAATTTCCCCCCTGAAACATTAGGAGGAACACTGATACCCAGGGGGCAAGATAAAGACAGCTGTGCTGAGAGTTCAGCTGGCAAAACACTGCAGTGGGAATGCACTGCCCTGGAGAAATGCATGAGATACGCATATCCAGATTAAGTATATCCTTTTTATTGTTATGGACTGTCTCTGAAGCTGTTTGAAATGTTTAACTGCTTACTATTAAATGAATGTGCTTGCCCTTGGGGACGGCTTCGCATGAAACCACAGAGCCAGCAAATAAGGGATTCAACATAAAACTCAGGAAAACTATTAGCATTTAGTCAGTATGTATATTAATTAATTTCAGTTTTCCCAGTCAGTCACAGTAAGAGCAGATGCATGTGCTAATATCTTATATCCTTGGTGCTATTCATACTCACCGGAAACATTTTATGGATATTGTCTATTTTTTTTACTACTTATTATATACATAGGAAATTGGAATGTGCTTTCCAGGGAGAGTCTGTCCATTCTAAGAGCAGACATTCAAATAAATGCGTTGAAAATTATTTTACAAATGCCAATATGTGACATGTTTGAGGTGATAAAAGCCCAGCTTGATTTTATTGCACCAAACTGTTGATAAATGACAACTGGTAGGCTGGCATTTGCTGGGCCGTGAGGATTAAAGGAGGTGGTAAAGAGCTTTTGTGGTGCCACTGAGTTGCAGGCTGGCAGGACAAGCTGGAAGAACCTAGAAATGTAAGAAAATAGATTTAATTTAGTGAATTTTGATTAGCTAATAGAGAAGGATGCTGTAACCTTTCCCGGGCAGTGTTCACCTTTGGGTCACAAAATGGGAATGTATGGCGTGATTGTGCTGGAAGGAATCAAATTTAGTGATTGTAATTACTTTAGGAGCTAGAAGACTCCTGTAAATAAATACTGTGACATCACTGGGCATTCATTAACATCACTATGGAAGGCATTCACCGTTGGCCAAATCAGTCAGAAGAGATCACTTATTCCAGCATCTCCACAAGGTCTGGGTGCATCCTGATCAGCTCCTGGAACATCAGCCTTCTACTGCTGCTGTTTTCTTTTTCCTTTTTCCTCCAGCTGTGATTTTTGTTGTCTGTTTTGATAGTCTTTCTCTTCATTTTGCTTCTACAAGGCATCTGGCTTAACTGCTTTCCACCCAACCACCCAGCAGAGCCTTATCGTTGCATCTCTGTAAGTAGAGAGAGTTAAAACAGGCATTTTCCAGTGGGAGAGTGCCTGCAGGTTTAGCCGCACCACCCTATCTGGGTAATTCCAGCAGGAAGAATACATAAGATAATGAGCACTAGAGAGAGCTTTTTCCAGACTTTTTTTTTTTTCTCTCTTTTTCTTTGTGAGCAGTGAGTTTGTACCGTCCTCTAGGAAGCTGGAGGGCACTCCAGGAGCTCCCAATCATGTGTTTTCAACCTGTGCACTGCAGGATGCTGGGCATTGATGGAGCACTTTCAAGAGGTCAGAGGAAGTGCCTTAAATGAGATTATCATCTCCAAACACCAATTTCGTTGTCAGTGCATCCATACATCCTCTGAGAAACTCTGAGTACACACTGCTAGTGTAAAAATGTTGCATGCAGTAGACCTTGACTCCATCTTGTACTGCTGAAGGGCAAGGTAAGCTCTTATGTTAAAGTCTTACCATTTAACCTGTAAAATTGTAGTGGCAGGTCCAGCTGATCTTCTTTCTCAGCAAATTCTCCCAAACGGAATGGCTGTCCGTTCACATCACAATGTTTTGAGAGGTCACCTTGCCATAGAGGTGGAAGACGGCCCTGCCCTAGGGTGAATATAGCACAGACAAGACCCTGCAATGCCTGGGCAATAACGTGCCCTATTTTCAAGAAGTAGTTTGTTGCGGAATCATTGTTAAGCATCTCTGCATGAGCTGTAAGTGCTTCCTCAGGTCAATCTCCTTTGCATGAATGAAAATACAATTTTTCTTCTGAATAGGAGAGATATTCCCATCATAAAGAAGCTGGGGAAAGGGAACTGTACCTTCACTGGGTTTTCACTCCCTCTCTCAAGTACTAAAAATGCTCGTACATCCAGGTGAGATGCCTTTGTCTCCTCCTGATCAAATACCCAGGTGGGCTATGTTCTGGTCTTCCTGAGACTCAGCACTGAATCCATCTAGCTGAGAAGAGATCTCGTTAGTTTACAGCAAAATACTACCACCTACAATAGCAGCAGGGAGCAAAAAGGCAAACCCAGCCTGCACTGAATCTCCATGTTCTCAGTGGAGGTTATTGTGTGTTACTCCATCTAATTTTCTATATGTTCAGGAAAAGTTGTTCATCGACAAGACCACTCACCTACATTTATTTAAGACAAAGGGCTTTGCCATTTTTCTGTTGCATCAAAAGAAATATATGCAGTTTAGATGTGCTGTTTTAATTTCTGTGATGACATCTTTTTTTTTTTCTTAAGAATAGGCAGAAATAGAGAATGATACCTTATATTACACGCACTTTCACATAAGCATTTTTCTAAAACATATTAGAAGTAAATGTTATTGTCCAGTCTTCTTGGACAATAGCTAATTCTTTAGATCTTGTGCAATAGTATCAATAATGTATTTAGCTTCTTGGATAAGATAACGTTCTGTAAAATTAAAAATTCAGAATTGCATATTTGAGAATTGAGACTTTACAGCTGGCTTTTTGGCAGAAAGGGACTATGGTTTTTTTTGCAAGTAACAGCTCAACAATATAATCTTCATAAAATTAAGGGATGTTGTAAATGTTAGATAACGATAACACGTAAGACAACATGGGATATGTAACAGAAGACTTTATCCAGACCATCCAGAAAAAGCCAACAGGAGTTCGGGCATCACCATATTCCCCCAGGGTTGCCTAGCCTGTGACATGAGGATCTCAAGGAATAGATGGAGTAAACAACCAACCTTTTCTGACTGAATGTACATTATCTCAGTGCCCCTGTAATGCTAATACTAACAAAAGATAATATCAATAAGGATTAAAATGGTGTGGTTAAAAAGAAACATCAGAAGATTGAAGAGACACTCAGGCAAACTTGCTTAAACATTTGAATATTTGAGGAAACTCAGTGCAATATTCATTTATTTTTAGTTCCCAGAATGAGAGGCTAATCCACCTGCAGGTCCATTGAGTTTAAAAGCCTGAAATAAACTGTGTTTAGACTCTTTGGAAAGACAGACAATTTTTTAAAAGTCATGTATACCAGATACTCTAATGGTGCAGCGTATACTGATATCATTCCCTGAACTAGTTTTTAAACTTCATTTTTTTTGCTAGCACATACTTCAGCCCTTGGATTAAGCAGCCAGGATGAACTGATGGCAGAACAGCATGATAGTGCTCTGAAGCAACATCCATGTGGAGTTTTCTATTAAAAGGAGAAAAAAATCTCAACGATTGCAGTTGGAATTATCCCAGTTTTAAAAGTGTTAAACTGCTGGTATTAAAAAGTGCATTAATAGAAAATAGGGATATACCAGTGTATGTTCTGGTTACGCACACGCTTTATTGTACCCTCTTTTACGTCAGCACCAGTTTCACAACTTTGCCAGTTGGCTCCTCTCACTCATCATATTAGTCTTTCTTCTTTAGGCAAGCTGATGTTAGCTAATAGCTCAGGGCTTCACAATTATTTATGCTTTGGTGTACTTACGGGAAAATTTTGTGAAGAAACTTCATAGCCTTTTATTCAAAATGCTCATGTTGGAACAGTCATGCAGGAGAAAAGGAGAGGAAAGAAAAGAGATAGAAAAATTATTCCTCTGGAAGCTCATTTTTTTGACTAGCCTGTTGATGCTGCTTGAGCTGTGCTAGTCTTCATGTACAGTTTTAGTCTAGAGACTTATTTATTCTTCTGTTTAAAACCTAGAGGACTTCAAGGGGTATTTTTCACAATGAGGTAATAAGTGGCTCATGCAGGGAAATATATGCTTCCTCGTGTGGAGCTCACTTAAATGTGCATTCAAAATACCAGATGTATGGCAGTGACGACAAGAAGATGCAGCATGATTATTTTTTTTTCCCCTTTGGTATTGAAATGTTGAACTTTTTTGTTTTACGCAGGTGTGCAGAGTTATGCTTTTCACTTAAAGGAAATAGTGTCTGGAGGTGGCAGAGCCCTCCACAGCTGTCCCAAGGCTGGAGTCAGTAAGGAGGAGTTGCTGGGTAAAGAGGACTCGAAATATCCATCTAAACTTGCAGGTCTTCTAAGGTTTGCTCTGCATTTTTAATTTCTCACCCCTGTAAGTTGCCTATGTCTGTTGCCTTTTTCCAAGGAGAAAAAAAAGATGATGTGGTTACGGCTCTGTGCTCATCCAGGAGGAAAGGGACAAAACGCATTTCCCGGCCGTGTGCGAGATCTTTCACAGTCCACAACTGTCGTAACAAACCCAAGGCTCCCATTGCCTGTCTGATCTGTTTGGCATGCAGAGAGAGAATACAACGCTTGACAAAAGCAGAAGGCTCTGCAATCTGTGTCAGTGACTCCTGTGAAGATGGAGGGAAAACTGATGTGCTGAATCTGTCGATACCACTACCTGCTGGTGAAGTGTTTTCCCTGTAACTGGGCCTCTACACTCATTCCTATTTTGAGAGTTTTGTGATGCTATACCTTTCGTGAACGAGAATTTTTTTCAGATATGAAATGAGGCTAAAAATATTTCAGTGGCTCCAGCAACATCATCTAATTCATTCTCCGTCTGCAGACCTGGATTTCCCAGGTCTGTTCTCAGGATGGCCAAAAGTTGCACTACTGAGTTTTCCTCAGTAACGATGATTACCAGAGCTGCACGTGCCTAAGAATTCACAGGTAAAGAGATTTCTCTTTCAAGAGACTATGAGGAAATCTTGCACTGGGCTTTACATTGAAAGCTTTTCTCCGGCTCAATATCAATAGGAGACCTTTAATGTCAGACTGTAAATCTCCACAACTAATAGGTGGCCTGAGTTAGATAATGACTGTCCCCTGAAAACTCTATGAACACTGTCTTGCTTTTCTTCAAATACTCTAAAAAGTCATTCTAAGTTCAAGCCAGCCACAGTTCGAGCTGTATGCCAGCAAGTTTCACTACTGAAATGTCTCTCAGTAAGTCTTCACTGACTTCACTGATCATTCTCTTCCATTGCAGTCAGAATGAATTTAACTTTTTCTGAAGATTAGCTGCCTGCTCCAGCTTCTGTTAGAGCCAGGACTACCAGTCTCAGCAAGCCAGCAGAGGAAGACCTGGTGTGTTCCCAAAGTCATAATGCACGTGGTCTCCATGAGTAGTCAGGCCTATTGAAGCTGCATTGGCCTCCGCTCTGCATCAGTGGCTGACATCTGCTTGTGGACTGGCTGTTTGTCCAGGACGTGGGTATTCTCACAGCTGGGACTGGCAGGTACTGAGAAAACAAGTGGCTGTTTCATGAAGTTTTAGGCGGCCAAATTGCTGCTATGGGAGAGAGGCTATTGCTGAGTGTGTCTGTACTTCAGATTTTTTAAATTTCTATATTTTTTTTGGTACTTTTCTTCTGGAAAGAGCAAACTCTGAATTTAAAAAGTTTCTGCAGCAATATTAAATACTGCCCGTCTATTGATTTGGTTTTCAAAACAGTGCTATCTCCTATTGTAATATTCGTATCTCATCATGGCATCCAGCTTTCTCTTCCTCCCCCACAATTACATCACCTTTCTCAATAGCAGTGCATATATTTTTATAAACCCTGAAGGCAATGTTAAAAGCAATCTAAACTTGACTAGGGTGAGATAGAAATGCTAGGCAATATTTTACACTGGCAGGAAAGAAGCCCTAGAGAGAAAAAAAAATAGAGCTGAGATACAAACGTGGCCTATAGGGAGAAGCTTTATCAGCATGTGGGGGAAGTATCAGAAAGAAAAAAAAAAACCTCCCTAAGAATCTTTAATACATCCTGAGCGCTACTGCACTCGGGAGTTTAACTCCTCCAGAGTGCCGCAAAGCTTTTTATAAGACAGATGAATCTAATGACGTTAACTTTCTGCTGATTTCCCAGTTCAGCACATGTGGACAGCTGTCAGGCTGATCTCATGCACCTTTGCCTTGCGTGGCATCTCGTTGACGTGGAGGACCTCACCGTGGAGAGTCCCAGCGCACCAGGAGGCCAGTGTCAGAGTGGAATTTCAGCAAGGCAGAGAACGTGCTGAACCTGAAGGGGCTAAACAGCCACAAAAACATGCTCAGGGTAGGAGAATTTTAGATTAAGTCATGCTGTGCTCTTTGTTTCTCTGTCTGGGCATCAGAGCAGCAAAAATGTTACGATGCCCTCTTAGATAAGAAGCGCGTTTTCTTTTTAAGTGATCTTATGTATTAGCTGGGGAAGGATTTTTAGCAGGACTTTAATTCTAGGTAGCTGTCTAACACAAACAACTTGTCTGCCCTGAGATCTGGATTACATGATTATACTGCACGCTACTTCCCTGCAGCCCTTCAAAGGAGAATTTGTGAACCACAGTGGTAGCGAATGCTGTGAGAAAGGCTTAAAGAGAATTACCTGTTCTTGGGCCCAGGATGAAGGGCTGAAAAAAGAGGCAGTGTTAAAAAAAAAAAAAACAGAAAAATAACAGATGGTTAAAAGTCAGCTTTTACAGAGCTCTTCTTACCACTGGCCACATGTAAAGAAAAATGAGAAGCTGAATTGAAATGTGCCACAAGAAATGGTCTCAGCCATTGTTCTAA
Source organism: Eurystomus gularis (assembly GCA_013400335.1). Lineage (NCBI taxonomy): Eukaryota > Metazoa > Chordata > Aves > Coraciiformes > Coraciidae > Eurystomus > Eurystomus gularis. The sequence goes on from VZZY01000408.1 coordinate 307,034, forward strand.
ACACCACTTTCTATTCTCTAAGTATTTGAAAGCAAATTGTATTTAAATCCATTTTGTGCAGATAAATGCCTTTATGCTATTAGTACCACTTGAAGTAGTGATAGTAAAAATCCAGCTCTTTCTCCTCTTTTTTGGGATTTTTTTGGCATTTTTTTGGGAGGAGAAGGAAGAAGAAAAGGGAGAAATATAAAAGAGAAAAAAGCCATGAAAAAAGCCGCAGTCTCTTCCCTCAGACATGCTTGTTGTATTATAGTCTCCCAAAGGTTAGGTTAAATAATCCTTTCACCTACCAGGAAAATTGTTATAATCCCCCAAAGATAATCTTAGAGAGCTGCATTTGCATTTTTGCCATACCTAGAAAAATGACATCATCCACTGTGCTGCTGGAACCAAATCCATGTCCGTAAAGTCAAAGAAATGACAAAACAAAGCATTTAACAGTTGAACTGTTGGTAACGGGCACTTCTCGAGCTTTTAAATGCTTGGAATACCTTACCATGTGGCATCACTTTCTCAGAATTCAGGATTCAAAATTAGAGATAGTGCATAAAGCATAATTTAAAACTAGCCTTCTACCCAGGTTACTGTTTTACACAGCAATCTTCCCAAGTCAAACCATGGTCTACAACTGTGATGGCTATGACACTTTAAATATATTTATACACAGAAAATGTGAAGATACTCACTTGTCCAATACTCTCTGATGACTGAGTGTAAAGCCTTTATTCAAAGAAAAAAACCCCAACCCCCCCAAAAATCCAAGCCCTCACTATGTATGTGAGCACATGCTTTTATCAGCCCACTGTTTGCTTGAGTCATTCTTGTCTGTATGAACTGCTAAGTTCTCAAGAACAGATCCTGGTAGCACAGGGAGTAAACTTTGCATAGGGAAAGGTTAGAAAACTGTGCTCCAAAATCATATTTATTTGTACCCTTAATTTGAGAGAACACTTGGCTATTATGAATCATTAGAGTAGCTTGAACGATGAGTCATCAGCACACGGTGACAGAAGAGTTACGTTTCAAGGAAAACACGAATGTTAAGCTCTGACAAATTTTAAAGGAATAATAGTATAGTCAGAATGATATGTGTTATGCTGCAGGCAGCTACATTCCTGGAGTCTCATTTTGGATCAGATTCTGCTGTTATTTGCATTGAATAGTGTCACAGTTAATGAGACGTCTTGCAGAGTTGCTCTCTATTAGAGTCTCCAAAGGAGTTGGTTGGGTTTTTTAATGTATTGCCCTGTAGGCCATGGTCAGTGTTATCTTTAATTATTGAAATACCGTTTTGATAAAATCCTAAGTATTGTACTAGTTAATCCTAATTTAAGTGGGAGTTCTCTGTTTCCTATTGCCTTACTTCCTGTTCCATGGCCAGGACCTTCTCAGATGGAAGGCATGTGGCCGTATAGAGGTAGTAAGCTCTTAAGCATGTGAGCTAGAGAGAGAGGAGCCAAGAGAAAGGGAGCAAAACACTCCTGTGGGTTGAATGAATTTGCACCAAATGTTCATTTTGAACCCCTGAATTCCATAAAAGCAGAAGATCAAATTATCCATTTTCTCAGGATTCCCTACCCCAGCTTTTAAAGGCAGACCCATCTCCAGTCTGGTCAAAGGTACAGATTTCTCACACCCATTCGTGTTCCAGCCTGAAACCTGATCAGAGCTTCATAAGCCTTGAAGGTGCATCTCCAGGTGAAAAGAAAACAGAAATCAAAATACACTGTTTCCCCAAATACACTGGTTGATTTTCAGTAGCATGAGAGGCTTTGGTGACTGGGTCTTTGGTGGAAAGGAAACTGGTGGTACCAAACCAAAAGGAGGTCCCAAACTTCTTTTACTGCTAATCTGCTTCCTAATGTAAAGGGAGGAATGGAAGAGTATGAATTGGAGATTGAGGTTGCTGGGATCGGGACTGAAAGATTAAGTGAAGATGAAACCTGAGTTACACTCGTTGCTTTTTTTTCTGAAGAAGTAGACTTGTTACTAAGGGATGCACCAAAGCCCAGACCCAGCAAAGCCTAGACTGGTTCAGGAGATGTTGCGATGTGCATAGCAGTATACCAGCACCCTGGCCTCTGCGGGAGACAGCAGTAGATGTCTTCAGAAGGAGGTCCAGCTTTTAGTGATATTCCCCTGCAATGTTGCCTCCCAGCCCTTGCTGATTTCTGCTTCTCTGTAAAACAGGGCGGCACAGAGCTCAGAGCAAACCATTTAACTGCACACTCCTGCGGCTGCTTTTGTAGCTTGTGCAGAGCAGCTGTAACCACACAACAAACAGCCTGAAAGGTAGCTGGGCTGAAGCTGCTGGAGATACTCAGAACAACTGCGAAGTGATGGGCCTGGTTCTTGAGCCCGTTTCTACCATCCCAAGCGGTGACTATTCATGTTAGTACAGCAGGTTGTACACTACAGAGAGTCTCTGCCCTCTAAGTCACAGAGCACCAAATGCCTCGCTGTAGCTTGCAAAAATCTTAGGAATTTAGCACAAAAGATCAGAACCAAAAATTGTCAGTGTGTGAAAGGAGGACAGCAGAAGACAGAGGAAATCAGTCCCTATGGGATGTCCCAGGTATTTGTTAGATAAAATGCACAGCTGGTCCTAGGAAGCATTGGTTTTTTCTACAGAATAGTGTGAAATCCTGGGGATTTCCCTCAAGCAATCCTGAGGGAAAACCCCTTCCAGTCCCCATGTCTGGTCACTGGTTTAATCCCAAACAAAAGGCAGGAACCGAAGTCCTACTTTCCCAGTGTGGCTGGTCCACACTGCGGTCTGTCCTCACTGCTTCAGAGCAGAGCAAGCAAATAAAACTCAAGAGCTTTGTTATTCCATAAGGGTGGAAAAACATCTTCCCAAGCCTTGCAGATGAGCAGCAAAGCACAGAAGCATGGAATTAATTATACACAGTAATTATTTGTTTTGACAGTGCAACAAAGACCTGATAGCAAAGACTTTGTTCAGTCAGTTGAACTCTTCAAAAGGTGTTATTACATTCACCAAGCTCTGTCTTGAAACAGAAAAGGTTTCTTGCTGCTACTCCAATTAAAAAGCTTCTCCAGTGCCTTCACTTCTGTGATTATTTGAGCATCCTGATACCAGTCTAAAGTCACTCATGCTTGGCACGTACTCATGTATGTGCAGAAAAACTGTCCTTTAATCAGAATAATTCTTTTCTTTCTGTGATACCTGTTTCCCTGGAATGTGTTTAGAGCACTGTCTCTTCACATTTGCTAATGGCAGACTTTTTGCACAGCCAGTCATCCCATCAACTCTTTCGTCTTGGTGTTTGTTTAGATTGATGTTCCCCAAGCAGAGATGTCCCTCACAATCTGCTGCCATGGGAGACGAAGGTGAGACCTGACTGTCCCAAAGAAACCAAGGGGGTTAATAGAGAGCATCTGTCATTTGTCTAGTGGCTGGCCCAGCCCCAACCCTTGACACAGCCAGATCTGTTATAAAATACACTGAAGAACATGGGAATGGTTTGGGAATAAATAACTTGACTCGGGCAGTCATGAGGCTGACAAGTAAATGCTTTTCCTGACATCCCAAAGTTTCTCACCCTGTAATGAACTTCACCAGGGAGTGAAGAAAATGCATTCATCCCTTTATCCAGTGGTTAGAATCTCCTGCATTTAGCGGGTTTGTGTAGTTGTGGGCACACAGACAATTTCACAGGACTATGCTGAATTTTCTTACTTTGCACAATGATTTTATCCAGAATCTCCAAAAATTCTTGTGAGAGAAAAATGTATGCAAGGCACTGTCATGTTGGTGGTTATCTTTCAGTTGCAGTCAGTATTACCCTAATTTCTGCTGTGACTATAAATCTCCCTGAACAGCTTATTTTCACTGGAGTATTAATCGCCTGTAAAAGGCCAAGAGTTATGCGATTCAATTGCTTGCTCCAGTGGGAATACAATATTTAATGGCAATGTATCAGGCAAATTTAATTTTTCTATTGCATTCAAGTAATTTTTTTCCTTCCACATATTTAATCTGATTTCTTTATCAGCTCAAACTGTTGGCTACACTGTTGTCCAATTAAATCTCCAACTTTTGAAATACAATTTGGCTCTTTCCATTTCCTTGGGAAAAGATTTTTTGTAACTGAGTGATGTGTTGCGCTCTGGTTTATTTCTGCATCTCTACAGAAATATTGCTGTGATTACATTTTAATCCCTTAATATACTTGCCTAAATTGACCTAACCTGATGAAAATACACCAAATACAAAAACTATAAAGATATTGAGTAGGCAAATGTAGTAGTTAAGGGACTTTTTGATGACTTTAGATGTAGAAAGTGCAGCGTTCAGTAGATGGCCTTGCACGTTAGGTCGGTGCACAGCTCTATGTGGAGGGGACCATGAGCTCAAGAGCAGAGACACAGCACAGACACTGATTTTTTTTTCCATACTGCAAGAGAAAAACCTCTGCAAGACACTCATGACCTTTTTATTTACTGACTGATTTTATTTAAATATGTTGAAGAGCAAAGGTGAACATTTGATGAACCCAGATAAAACCAGATATAAATTATCATCCAGGGAAGCTCGTCCACTGCCTCTCTCAAATGTAGCAAATAGAAGGTGTTTCTCCATCAGGCTCTTGTTCTAAAATTAGCTTTTCTCAAATGACAAGCATCTGTATATTCATTTTTAAAGTGTAGGTGTTTGAAATACTGCCCTTTTCACACTTTTAAACCCCAGCTGTTGTTTAAAACATTGAAAATACCTTTCATTACTGAACATAGGACAAATTATTCACTTCACTTTTCAAGTTTCAGAGTGGATGTCTGCAACCTCAGCGCTCAGAGGGCTCTCTGGGGTCCATTTATTTCATTTATTCAAATAAACGGGACCTACAAAACACTGGGAAATGGATGGACGTGTGGAATGGAAAAGCAGAGTAAGGAAAATATTGGCTACATCAATGTGTTTTAAGTCTAGATACTAGCCAGTTAGCTTGTGCTGCTCAAGTGTCAATTTATGGAACTGAAAATCTTATAAAAACCCCTATATTTTCATCTTTTCTCTTTCTCCATAGAACAAATTCGAACGAATTTTAATAGCAGTTTTAACTCAGGGGATAGCTGCCTTTGAAAAAATATAAACTATTTAGCAGACAAGTGGTCACAACTTGACATCACTAAGACTTGATAAGAAGTTCAAGAGACTGATGAATTGCTCTGTAGGAAAGTCAGTGTTGGTATCATGTTCTTTCAGTCTGGCAGATTTTGGAATGCAGTTTTCATAATGTGAAACTTAGCCTGCTTTGTGCCCTTATTTTCAGATCCATTTAATAAAAGAGAACACCTTGATTAACCTTTTTATCTTCATGACTTGTGTGTTGACGGCATTTCAAAGCAAAATTTCAGTTGCCGTTTTTACTTTAAAATACTTTCCCAGTGAACTCTGTAGAAAATATTTAATTTCTGCCAAATGAAAACACTCTTGAAGGTCAGAAGTGCAGATGAACCCAGTCAGGGTTGAAATCCCTCCATCACTCCCTCGTTGCTCCTGACAGCATTAAGCAAGGGAGAAAAAGGCAAATGTTAATAACAGAGTGTCAGCCTGGATATTTGTCACAAACGTTGAATGTCCTTGCTCTTGCTCGTACTTGTAATAGTGCCCTTACATTCTTTTAAAACATTATCTGAAAGAAGAAAGTGTAAGAGAAAACCAGCCCAATGCCAGCTAAAGTGGGAAGTGTATTCCACGAGAAAACATCCAAAGGGTGGACTTATTTGGAGATCACTATGAGGACTCTCAAGGACTTCTTTGGATCTTGAATCAAGCTCCCAGGTCAGAGCATGCCCCAGAGGAAGGACCATATTGGAAGAGAATATCCAGATCTGCCCAGCATTCCCCACGTCCTATTGGTGTGGTCTACAAAGCATTCAGATTACAACGTAACCAGCCTCAGCCCAAAGGTTTTAGGAAAGGAGAAAGCGTGCTTGTGGGAATGATCAAGCTACTGGAGACAAACTTGAGGTTTATGGTGTGCTATAGATCTATCATGCACGTGATCATTGTCCCATCTTGGAGCCTGGCAGAGATTTAGGGCTTTGAGCTGCTGCTGCCACTGTAGCTTTGATGTCCTTGCTCTTGTGCGTTTAGAGTTCTTGTGGCCATAGTTTTTGTTTGGCTGTCTGTTTGTTTCTGTGTGCTTGCACTGGCAGATTATTTTTAATTATTGTTTGTAATGTACTTTGCCAGTCTGTCTCCATTGGGTTAACAGAAATAAGTTGACCTACGAATAAGACACAACTGAAAAAATGCAAAACATTGTCCTTAAAATTCAAAAGATAGATAGCAGTTTGCTTGTTTCTTGACCTGCAATAGACTTTGGAACTGTGAAATGGTCAGAGCAGTCTCTGGTGCATTGTAGTCTAATATGATAGTTAGAACATGGTATGTGGTGAAATGAACCTATGGGAGAAGAGCAAATGCAGAGTTGTGGAACAAGCATGTGCAGTCTGGATGAAAAATGGGCCAAAGATAAAGACAAACATGGATTCTGCTTCAAAGGAAGGTTGAAGAAATCTCAGCCTGTGCTCTAATCCCAGCCTGGCGTGTCAGTTATTCCAGGAAGGTGTCTGTCACCAGGAATCTCTAAGACATGGCTGTGGGGGTCTCCCAACACCAGTGCCAGTTTTCTGGGGGACACAGGAGGAGCTGTGGGAGCTTCCATGCATGTGGAAGGGCACAGCATGAGGCCTAGCAAGTTTATCCCATGGGAGCAGCATCGACCAGTGCAGATGAGGATCTGATGCGAGTACCTATCTCTGCAGGAGCTTTTCTGCTTTGGTATACTAAAACGAAAAGATAACTGAAATATAGTTCAGGAGAATGAAACTAGGAAAAAATCTGTCATGGCCCCTCATTATCATTAGGGACAAATCCTGATGGCTGTTACGATTTTGGAGTCAGAGCCATAAAGAGCTGGATGGGAGATTTTTCAAGAGAACTTACAGTTCCTGCAGCTAAATGGCTGAGTAGGCTGAATTTACTCAAAGATTTTGGTAATTGTTTGCACAGGTATTTAGTATTCTGAACCAGACGTTTAAGTCCTTCTCTGCAGCAACTGCTACAAATATAAAAGGGGAGAGGAATAATACTGAACCAGCAAAACATTTTATTTGCTAAATCATTTTAAAACCCCCAAAGCTTCAGCCTCAAAAACCTCTTCTTGTTCTACTAGTGTTTTATAAGCTCAAACCTTTGCTCAAGAGGCTGAGTTTTTCTGGTTTCATCTTACTTTAGCATTCACACTCCAGCAAATCCATTTTCACATCAAAGGCATGTTAACCACCTCAGGCTCCGTTCTCCTCTGTGTTGCAATCACATGTTTTTTTAAGTTGCCCTGACTTGCAGAAAAATTAATTGAATATCTGATTGTCATGTATTGTTCTCTCTTTTAATACTGGATAGTTGGTTTTGCTTCAGCAGCATATTTACGATAGGAAATCCTTCTGACTGCAAAAGCAGTTACAAAGTAATTACAGTGGCATCACTGAGTGTCCATAAAACACCTTATCAGGATGGCTTGTGGAGGACAGTCCACTTCATTTCTTATGACTTTACTGTGATTTCTGTGCTTTAGATCTCTTTCTTATTTTATATACTGGCATTTTGGTTTTTAAAAGCATGGCTGTTCAAAATACATTAAAGCATACAGGTTTGTTTTTTTTTTCAAACAAAGTCTTAAAGTAATTAAAAATTGGAAAAAAAAAAGGGGGACTTTTCATTGTGTTACTCCTCTGAAGTCCACTGAGATTGCTGTAGATGACTAATGACTTCCACAGCCTCCTGATCATGTCATATGTCCGGGATAAAATAGATGGTAACAGTCAAAGTAAGCACCAGTATGTAGAGAGGTCCTGGAGAAACCTGCACTGATGATTACCATGAAAGTGACTATCAACCTGCCAAAATCCATGAACCAAGAAGGCCTGCAAAACCACAGATGGGAAAAAAAAAAAAAAAGGTGAAAACTCTGGCAGAACTAGTTAGAGATGGCAATGAAACACCTCTGAAGACTGGATGTGACCAAAATAATTTACTAAATTGACAGCTTTGACTAGGGTCACTGACCACTGGAAAGTCATACCCTGGAAGAGAAAACAAGGTCAAGATTTTGTGGTCTGTGCAAGCTTGGAAAGAAAAATAAAAAAGGAACACAAACAAAAATTTGAAAGCAAAATTGATGCTATTAACTGTGAGACACCAATCTCATCTTTAAGTCAGTTAATCTTATAAGAGATAAAACCAGAGAGAACCATTTTCTCCTTATTTTTACCTTTCTATTTAATCATGAAGCAAGCAAATCAGTGTTATTTTGGCTTCCGCAGCGACACTCCAGAAAGCTAAACTGAATTACTTAAAGATTTAAATCTAACGCATATAGAGCAACTTGCATTAGACCTCTGTGGATTAATGCTCAGAAACAGCTATCATGTATGAAAATTTAATCTGCTTCTGAACAATCCAAACCACTTCATCCTGAGTGAAATTTCCTGAGCAGAAGCCTAACATGGTTTAACACGTGCCTCATCTTCATACCTTTGGATAAAAGGACAAGTCCTGAGAAATTAGACCTTCACAGAAAAATTTAGATTATTTCTGTTTCATAACAGCCCTTTGTGCCACATTCTTGTTTTTACTATATCCTTTGAGTGATAAGTTTTTATGTGTAGTTGAACAAGAAAAAACACAACTGAAAAATGCTAAACTTTTCCCTAAATGAATGGGTTAACAATTTACAGGAATGAGGTTCATTAATACTAGATGAGCAACAGCTTTTACAAAACACTTAGAGGATAAAACATGAAGCCTCAAAGGTGAGGCTTTACTTTAGAATTCTCGTATCAGGCAAAGCAGCATTAAAACTCCATGAGGAGATCTCGCTTGAATTTTTAGCATTTCATGAGCCATGGGAAAGGTTGTCTAAATAACTTTATAAGGACTGGTCAGAGTGCTGATAGATTTTTATGCACATCTTGCAGCAGGATGATGGGCACATTTTTGCAGCTACATGAAAAATCTAACTACTTGTGAGACAGTAAGTATGGAAAGGGAAATGGAGTAGGATAGTAGTAGGTAGCAAATGGAGTAGGTTGGTAGGATAGTAGAAACAATAGTGAAAACCATGACTTCACTCCCGTGCTTGCTGTTCAAGAATGTATTAGGAACTGGGGGGCACTTGGAAGGCTTTGCATAAGGTCCTATAACCCAGCAATCTTCTTAATTCTTTCCTCCCAGCAAAGAATATTTAGCTCGGGAATTACAGACAGATTTTAAAACAAGAGGATCATATTTTCTTTGTGAAGAAAATGGTTTTCTTAATAACTATTGGTTGAATGCACTAGGGGGAATGTTATTATGGTGAACCTTTATGTTAAACCTTTTGAAAATGATGAAGACAGTCTTAATAAAAAAAGATTTTCTGCACAACCTGCTGCACAACATAAGAAAAAAAATATTAGGAATGTATTATGAGAACTACATGCATGGTAACTATTCCCCAATTTACTGAGCTAGAGGAAAGTCTTAGGGGCCATTTTGAAGGCAGCAGGACCTAATTTTGCCCAAATCTTTGTCTTTACACACATTACCCAACATCTGTATCAACAGGGAACACTTCTTCACATATTGCAGTATAAAATGAAAGGGCAATAATCTGCATTTGCCTCTGAAGAATTTCCTGTGTTGGGAAAAGCTTTCTGAGCATAAAGCCAGAGCGCAGATTTCCCATCTGATTTAAGGAAGGCAAGAGTTGCTACTTCTCTGTTAACTGCTGACATGAGAAGCCAAAATGAAGCTGTTGAACATGGTAGAACTTCACGTTTATTAGAAAAAGGCTATCCACAGCCATTCTTCCCTGCAACACAATGATCAATAAGGTGCTTATCTCCTGGGACCAAATCAGCCTGGTCCTGGAGAGATCAAAGCAAAATACCTTGGCTCACAATGTTTGTGAGCTTTGTGCATTGCCAGGTTTTACCTCTACCTCTCCAAGGTTCTTGATACTGCTACAGACTAAATGGAGAGAAATTTAATAAAGCGGGATTCGGAGCTGAGTAGAATGCCATGTCCTATTCTAGTTAAAAAAAAGAAGAAGAAAATATCAAGCTGGATATAAACTTATCCTGTAGTGAGACATTAAGTTTTCTTGTGCAGAAGCTTGAAGTCCTTGTTGCAAACTTAGCTCCTAACAGCATCTGTGGGACATAGGCTCACCTGTGGAAGCTGGAAGGCTGAAGTGGTTCACCTCCATGACTTCTACTTCTCCTCTGGGGTGGGTGGTTGCACCATGCAGCTGTTCCTGTAAGAGGCTGTCTGAAGTAAACTGGCAGTGATTTTGCTTTCTTTTGCTTCACCGACTGTGACACTGGAAAGGTCTGGAGATGCCAGACCTCCTGTTGAGCCATGTCATGGCGGCAGCTGTCAGAGAGGGTCTGGATGGGCAGGTTGAATAAGTTACCTCTTTACCTGGCCTGGTTTGATCCACCCTGTATGCAAGAAGCTACAATAACATCACTTAGAGCTGCTTCCTTAGCTGGGCGAAGTCCTGTTGACTTCACCAAAACTTTTATGGCCAAGGCCCACGGTGCAGTTCATCTCACATAGGCTGAATGTGCATGCTGAAGCTTAGGATGTTTGAAAAAATATGAATATTAGCAGTGACAGAGGCCAAAGGACAACTGAGAGCTGAAATAGGGTGCTGTCTGACAGACAGCAAGTAGCTGAAAATGGAACTTCTTTGCTTTGCTTCTCTTCATTTATTCTCGCAATATAGATCATACATTTTTGATGAGAAGCGAATGTCGGTGCAGATAAATGTCTGCAGAGAGCACAACCGGGATGCAAGAACCATTTTGAACTCACATATGAGTACCCTTTTGAAGCTACTGATGATAATACAATATTGTAATGGTTTAGATGTCATATAATGGGATTTGTATTGCGTCCTGCTTCTCTAAAGAGCCACCAGTCTCTTGACTCAAATGAAAAACATCAAGAACAGAGAAAGATATTTCTCATTTATTATCATCCTTTGACTGCTACTTTCACAATTACAGTAAACATCACGTCTTACCCTATTTTACTTGCATTATATTTGCATTCCATATTTCTGCAACAGTACAACAAAGAGCAAAACAAGTGGTTTCAGATGTCAAGGTTGAGCTCAAAAGCTGTATTCACTTCTATTCCTCATGTCAATCCCCTGCCCATTTCTTTGGAAAGGTATCGCCATGCTCACACAGAAATGATTGCACTTTGCAGCATAGTACAGAGTATTTCTATTGCTTGGATTTGCATATGAGCTACAAATGTAGAAGATGGAAACTGTCGACTTCCATACCCAGAACACAGGAAAATCCACCCTGAATTGAAATAACTTAATAAATCTATTAAAAGCTTTAAACAATGCTCATGAGCATTCCATTGTATCTTGACAACTGTTTCTCAAAAGGAAGGGATAAAGCCTGTTTTCAAAATACTCCCACAATTCTGAGAAGAATTGCCAGCTCCTGCTGTGTCCCCTGCTGTAGAGACAGGCCCTTGGCCACCACTGTGGAATTAAAGTGGCCCCTTTTTCCAGGTTTGAATGCACAAAGTCCACTCCTGAGACCCGCCAGTTTATTGCCAAATTCAGTTTGGGGAAAGAGAAAGGAAACAGGGATTAAAAAATTATTTCCATGGTCCTGCTATTGGTCAGAGGGATTGTCATCTTAATCTAGGAAAGTCTAACACAATGTTTGCATCTTCCCTTATGCTTGATTACCATCAGTCTTGCGAGCGTTTCCTTCCAACGGTGCTTATATTGGAGATCAAAATGGGCTTAAAAATAAGTCCATGACTGATTTCAGTGGCAGGATTTCACTGCAGCGATAGGCCTGACACCAACCAGATGCCCTTGTCCTTCCCTAGCCTCCCAGATTTTTCTCCTCGCTATGCTTTTTCCCATTATGAAGATGGTATAAATGCAGGACAGCGTGAGAACCACTTTCCCAGGCTGTTTTGGTCAGAGGGCTCACTCCTGCTAATGCTTCTCCACAAAGATTTAATAAAATCAGTGACAAGAAATGGAAGCACATAATGCCATTAATAGAGACTAATAAGCTTGTTGTTCTTAACTAATCATATTTTATGATTGTTTCTGCAAGGCTACATGCTCAGAGGGCCAAATAAGACAAGCCATTAAACCATGCCAGGATTGTTAGTTATTGCAGCAGGCTGAAGTCTCTTTAATTTTCAAAATGACTTCTAACGCATGGGAGAAGCAAAACAAAACAGAACGAAAGCAGTTTGCGGGAGCTGTGCAATATCTGAATGACCGTGGTAACTTTCCAAGAGTTTTAGAAGCTACTCCTGGCAAAACTTACTATTCAGTGGGTATCATAATGATTATTGCTCTTGGTCGAAGTTTTGCCTTCACTTTATTCTTTGATCATGACAAAAGCTATTGTGCATTGCTATTTATTTGCTTCTGCTCATAATTTTATGTACTGGAGCCTTTTGTAGGCAATATAATCATCAGCTCTGCAACAAAACTTGTACATTCTGTCTCCAAATAATATGCATTCACTTAGCACAAAACCATAGAATGGTTTCGGTTGGAAGGGACCTTAAAGATCATCTAGTTCCAACCCCCCTGCCATGGCAGGGACACCTCCCACTAGACCAGGTTGCTCAAAGCTCCATCCAACCTGGCCTTGAACACATCCAGCAATGGAGCATCCACAACTTCTCAGCACCTTCACAGTAAAAAATTTCTTCCTTACCCAATAAGGAATATCTAATATATATAATAATATATAAAACACAATAAGAAAAGGAATGTCATTTTTAGATTTTAGTTTCAGCTCTTCCTGATGGCAGAGTTTCAAAATCTGCTGCGTTAAATAACAGGAGTGAGCAGTGTTTTATTTTTCAGTTCCCAAATAATGAGAATTATGTTACTGTTAATGAATGTTATGAAAGATGTGTGCCCATTGGAATATTCCCAGTCTCCAGAATCCCTGTAGAATACAACAGAGCAGTTACTTTGGCAAGATTCAGAGAGGGCTGTAGCTATTCGGAAGCTCAGTGCAGCAATAGCTCTTATAAAGGCGGTGGAATGCAAAATAGCTCCAGCCATACCCAGAATGTGGGTGTTGTGAAGACTGGGAGGATCCTGAGATATCAGGAATGTGCCAGGTGGCCAGGGAGTCAGGAGAGACCTTTCTGCACCATACAGTGACATGGTGGCAGCTAAAACCTTCCTTGGTAGTAGGGTCACCAGCTGGGTGAGCTTTCCTTGGATATGGTCACCTTTTTTTTTTTCTTCTGGAAATTTTGTCTGGGAGGAATGGGAATTTTAACAATTTATTTGGGATTCCTGGATATCCTGTGGTATCACTGGCGCACAGTTCCTGACTAACCTGATGGAGATCAAGAAATGCCAGAGCAATATCCCCAGTGTGTGCATACTAGGTCCTGTGCATCCTGCGTACTTTTAAATAAATCACGCAGCACATGCGCGGTTAGTCAACACAGGTAGGTGCCCTGGACTCATATATCTGCCATAAGTCATATACTCACCTATTTCTACCCATAAATAGGAACATCCTACGTTTAAGTTCCTAATTTGTATATCTTCACGTTCAGGATTATATATGTGTATACGTATATATCCGCACATACACACCTTATCGATACTAGTTCTCCAGCTTTGCCAGAACCTGGGATAATTGCCAAAATCATTGTTCCCTAGCAAGTTCCCATGCCTCCAAGCACATCGATCTTCTGAGAAGCTGAACAATTTCACCCAGGAAAGCAGGGGAGGCTGCTGAAGCAGGGTTGTAGTACAGCTAAAGGTAACGTGGGAGAAATACTACTGGCCTCAGCTTAACCTTCATGTCTGAGCAATTCTTTGGACCATCTGTGAGTCAAGAATTAGTTCAGATCTGCTTATTTCTAAAGTCTCTACTAGATCTGATTGAGTCACAAATTGTTCAGCATTTCTTCAGCTATAATTGACCTGCTTTGGTCTACTTTACTCATTGCGTCTTTTGTGCTCAAAGCACTTTTTCTGTAGTCTCCATGCTCTGCGACATCTTTTGTGCCTGGGCCCAAGTAATTTTTTTTCCCAGCATGTCTTAATACATATTTCCTGCCAGTGCACTTTCCTGCAAGCTGGCTGGGAATAATTGGGTACAAAATAATATCAGTCCATAGAGGAGTCTTGTGCAAAAGCATAAGACAGCAGAAAGACTGGACGTTTGTAGTATTTAATTTACAAAAAATATTGACCTAATAATTGAGGAGATGTAGAAAGAACGTCAAAAGACTGTGGTCCACTTGAACATTCTCTTTTTTTTTTTTTTCATGATGTTGAGACATACATCTTTCCGCACTTCTGAGCTGTTCCATCATCCAGGGCTGACTAAACACAGCATGATTAGCTCCGTTTATCTCAGAGGATACATATTTGGCATCCCTTTAGAGGAAAGAAAATAATAAGCAACTCGGACTTTCCAAAATTAACCAGAGAGCACAGTTTGCAAGTGCTACCGAGACTGAAAGAGAGCGAGGTTTTCAGATGTTCATTTTGGCTTCACAATTGTCACAAGATTTTTTAATGATGCTATTTAGTGACACGTCTTTGTATCAGAGTTTTGACAAGACACTGCAATAGCTTTCTTCCTCCTACTGAAGTTTTTGCTTTGCCAGAGTGGTTTAAGATAAACTCCACGTGTATTATAGTCAAGGCATTTACATACCAAGGATGAAACTCTGTCCTTGCTGATTTGTGTGCTTTCTTTCAAGATTTCTATAGAAAATATGAGAAATTATTGCCGTGGGTGAGGTTTAATGGCACAGTAAATCTCCTCATAACTATTAAAAAAAGTAAAATGCTGTGCCTCTTGTTTCAGACATGGAGTCTGATATGGAGGCTTTTAGCTTTAAACTGAGTTTTTTCTGCTTTCACACATGCTTGATAAATAGCAGAATTAGGCTAGGAGCACTCATTACATTAGATATAATTCCTCTAATAAATAGTCAAAGTACTGTGAACTTAAACAGAAACTTTCTTTAAAGCTCCAGCTCTAAATAAATCAAATAAGGGGATGCAAATGTTCTTTCTTAATGTTAATTGAGAGTAATTAATCGGTAATTAATCAAGATGAGGAGTAATTGCAGAGGCTCAGGCTGGGAACACAAGCCAGGTTTATTCTAGGGGATTCATATGTGTTTTACGAACGGCTTCTTAATCTGGGTAATGTGGCTACTGAGCTATTTTTGGTAGTAGAGGGTGTTGCTCTTCAAGGTAGAGCTTATATTAATAATACACCTGAATCACCCCTTCCTCCCATTGATTATGTTCCTTTCTGGACTGAGAACCATTAGTAAAAGTATAATTGCCTGAGTTCAGGACTCTGGTTCAATCTTCCACCCCGGGGTTAGGGAGGTTAAAGGCACGACAGAATCACCTACTGTTCCCATGGCAACTTTTTTTTGGCACTGATGCTTCCAGGCAAAGGACAATACTGGTGAAGGTTTAAAGAGCAGGATTTCAAATGCCTGTTTAGGATACTTCTCAAATCCTCTTGTTACCTCAGGGTAGGAAAAGAATAATAACAAAATACCCATATTAATGATAATAATGTCCTGACTCATGCGCATTGTCTTTAATTCAGTTTTTAAGTGACTGGACATTGGTTTAACTGCGTGTCAGGATTCATTTTGGACTGGGCACCATAATTGCATCTGATCTGGTAAAGGCTAGAGGGGTGGTTTTTCAAGGGTAGTTTTGTTTTGTTTTGCTTTTGGTGATTATTTTAAAATCACTGACCTGACGCTTTATTCTGTTAGCCTTCATCAGCCAGAGACCGAGGCAAAGGGATGTTATTTCACCCTTAGGTGCATGTTCCAACACGCGGTGTCCATCCTTACAAGTGTTTAGGTCCAGCCTGTTGTGGTTTATACAGCAGTGGTCTCTCCAGGAAAGTTGGGATCTGTTTCTGGGCACCAGGGCTGGAACATGGAGGGAGCAGAACTTCTTCAAACCCTCAAGCAGCATCTCTTCATCTATAGGTCACTAGGGAAAGTCCCCTTCAAGAGAAGCCTCAGCTAAACCACAGGAGTAGGTCTTTGTGGGAAGGGTAAGAAAAAAGGTTTCTTTCCTGTTGTCTTCAGAATTCTACAGAATTGGACAGGGGCCCTACACGCTTAGAGGTCAGAGGGGGAAACTTGCTCCTTCCACGTACTACGGAGCAATCCATAAGTTACTTTCCTTCAAGAGTATAAAAGACCAATTTTCTCCAATAATGCTGAATGCCACACATTTTAAAAAGCTATAGTATTTCCTCTTTTAAAAATGCAGCAAAATACAGAAAGATAAGTACATTAAAAACAGAAATCCTCCGGAAATGAAAAGATTCATTAAATAAGGACAGAATGGAGAAAACAGAAGCTAAATTGCAGGGAACAGGGAGTTGCACAACTCTGGGGATGCTCTGGTAAAAGCTTTGTCACCCGTGGACTTTGAGCTGATGCCAAAATCCTTACAACCGAGCAAAAGGTGACAGCCAAGGTCTGCAAAATAAACAGCACCAAATTTATAGCAGCAATGAAAATGACAGAGGGAATTTTGTACCATTTTTCCAAAAAATAAAAATACATGGCATTTTATTGAACATACCCTTTTTGTTCTCCCAGTGCTACTCTTCACTGGTGAGCTCCAAGTGGCAGAGAAATGATCGTTACCAGCTGAAATGCTGTTTGTAAAATAGAATATCTGGCATAGCGGGCAGAAAAAAGTGTTTTGGTCGAACCCTGTGGTTGCTTCTAATAGTGCTTAAGAAAGGGCTGTGGGGAACTAACAGCTATTAAGGGACGTAGTTCTCAGGAGCGCTCTCAGTTACGTATCCTAAGCTGGACAATTCATTGCACTGTTTTCCCTTTCTGAGTCCTGAGGTTTTTCTCTGTAAATGTGGAAAAGAGAAGAGTTATTACGGATGGACAGCATGATGACCTTTAGGGGATATACCATGATTACTAGACACGTTTTGCTTGACATTGAACCAAAACCTGTGCTAGCAAAGGTGCGGAAACTACTAATTATTGCTCAGCCTTCCGAAGCTGTTTCATAAATGAAAAGTAAGTGCTGGAGTGCCCAAGGGCTGAAGTGAGCGGGTACAGCATCGTGTCACCCTCGGAGCATAACAGCAAGCTTCCAAATACTTTGACATATTGACCAAACATGCGCACAAATGTGTCTGTTTAAAGTCACTGCATTAATCCAGCCTCTGGGCAGAAGTGGCAGGTAACACTGAATCAAACAGCCAGGCTAATTAGTAATATTTCCATGCAGTGAACAAACACAATACAAACACCATTATTTTTCCAGCCCTAGAGCCGTTCTCTTGTGTTGTAACAATGGTGAAGTCACCTTTCTGATGTGTCTAACTTGAAGGGGGATAATAACATTATTTATGGCATTTATTAGGTTAGATGTCAAGGATTTTGTTTTCCAGCTGGGATCCCCCAGTCTCACATGGGATGGCATTTCTGCATTGCTCTGTTGTAAGTCGCTCATGTTCTGACTAGGAACAGATCCACCTGGGATCTGGACACTTGGTCACCTGGAAAGGGTGATGAGGAAGAGAAACGACCTCAGTAACTGTGACACATGGGAATACAAAGTTTCCCCTACTTTGAATTAGAATCAGAAGCTGAGAAGAGCCAAAACAAACATCCTCTGTATTTTAACATTTTTATGAAGTAGTTAGTAAACCCTGATATATATTATTTGTTGGAAACACAGTTATTTAACACTCCTGTCTTTGCAGTAATTTTACTTTAGGAAGTGCCTGGCATTTCCAGTACTGTACAAAGAGCTGTTTGTACATTCTGCTTTTACATAAATCTTCCGCTTGCCTGGACAGAGGCATTAAGAAAAATCAAAACAATCTGACTAAAGTAGTGAAGTTCAAGTATTTGGGACCCTTGAACAAAAGCTCTCTTTTTAAAGCAAACACCACTACCCCCAAAAAAGCCCACAAAACATATAAAAGCTTTACCACGGTATGACTTAATTCTTCTATTTGAACCATCTTCACCATAACTGTTTTCTGGATAAAAATCAAAACCAAGCTTCTCCTTCTGAAGTTTTGTGGGATTCTGTAACCATTTCTCAAATTATTGTACAAACTTCTGTGTTGGAGTTTGGGCACGAAGCAATCAAGGGGAGCTCAAGTGATGAGAGATTGGCCTTACTCCCGCTGAGTGGACAATGGCATCAGGAGATCAATCTTTCCTGATTGAAAAACAAGATGAGAGGTTGGCCAAGCAGCAAGAAAGAGAAAGACATTGCAAACCTAAAATGTTAATTACAAACCCACTGATGTATCTCTGACTCTACAGCTCCCTGAAAGGAGGTTGTAGCGTGGCTGGGGTTGGTCTCTTCTCCCAGGTAACAAGCAACAGGAGAAGAAACAGCCTCAAGTTGTGCCAGCGGAGGTTTAGGTTGGATGTTAGGAAAAAATTTCTTCCCCAAAAGGGTTGTCAAGCCCTGAAACAGTCTGCCCAGGGCAGTGGTGGAGTCCCCATCGCTGGAGGAGTTTCAAAGCTGTGGAGATGTGGTACTGAGAGACATGGTTTAGTGGTGACCTGGCAGCGCTGGGTTAACAGTTCGACTTGATGATCTTGTATATCCTGGCTGGGAGGAGAATCCAGCTCAAACCAGGAACACGGGTGGTACAGCCCCAGGAGGCTCAAGGGCTGGAGCACCATCCATCTGCTGGCTCACCATTGCAGATGCTGTGTTCTAACTCCTTCCTTTCAAGATGAATTTCTTGCTCCTTGGGCTCTCAAAGCTCTCCACAATTTGCTGTGAGCCAGGAAGAAGCAACAAAGTAATTAATGCCTTACCCAGATCAACAGTCGGGCTTTTCACAGTAGCCTTCATCAGACAGCACGTTATAAAGCAGAAGTTTCACAGAAACTTAGCAAAGCCCTAAGCAGCACGCCTGATTCAGAGGAGAGCGTCCTGCCATGTTAACATCTGTGCAAAGCACAATCCCTCCCCCTCGCTTCACTGGGGACAGTTTTCCACAGGAGGTTTTCTTTGGGCTGCAGCACCGATTTCCTTACGTTGATCTGAGAGCACACGACGGTCCCTGCAGAGCCAGCGGGGCTATTATTAGCTTTCCGTGTGGATACACTTGTAATTCTAAAAGAATAAGAATATTAATCCGATGGCGTCAGTAAATCTGATGGCGTTAGTAAGACCTAGTTTACAAATTAAGCTTCTTCATAGTGGGGACAGCTTGGAATAACTTCTGCAATTTTTATCATTACTATCCACCCCTCTTGCCTCATACGCATTTGTAGTTTCTTCTTCACAAAAGGCAAAACAGCTCCATGAAAGCACTTTGCAGCTTTCCGGACTAACATCCCAGATGATTTTCAATCTCTCTGAAGCGTTAAAGAGATTAGAAACATTAGACATTAAACATTAGAAAGCTAAAGCAAGAGCCTTGCACATACCTAGTCCCCAATACTTTGCACTTGGCCCAAGTCACAGGGACTTTCAGGTTCTCCTGATACCTCAAAGATTTCTTTAAAAGAAGTTCTGCATGGAGAGGGCTTCTTCTGGGTCACGTTCACCTCCTTAGATGATTCTTCCAGAAAATACTTACCCCGAGGGCTGACTGTAAACACACCAGGCAATCATGCAGCCCCACTTGCGAGTCTGTCCGTGCCAATGACTCACACAAATAAATGCTCCTTAGATATTAATGACGCTCCTGTTCCACGGACATTAAACTACCGAGTCCCTCACCAGCCATTTCAGTGAAAAGGCACCTGCTTAACAGTTAATGAATACCTTTTAAAAAGCACATTCTTCATTGTAAGTCAATCCTGACATCCCAGCAGCAGGTAGAGAAGTTCTTCTGAAGCCACTACAGTACAGTCCAAAAGGAGAACCAAGGTGAGCACCCTGTTTCCAGGCAGTTCGCCCTCCTTTGTAACGAATATGAAGGAAAGAGAAACACTACAAAACAGGAAAGGAAGACATTTTATTTTCTTTCTCTAATTAAAAAAAAACAACCAAACTTGGTGCAGGAAAGGGTTCCGAATTTCAGCTTTTACTGGCAAGGTTTGAATTCCACCAGAAAGCAGGAGTTGTTGCTTGCACGATGGTAGCTCTCCAGCAATACTCTACTTCCCCTCTGTGGCAGAGTTTGATAGCTCATCAGTCATGCAGCGATACAGCAAGGAATGGAGGTTTGTACTTCTGCTTATTAAATAATTTAAACGAGAAAAGAAATTAGGGATTATTGTCAGTAAAGTTTCAATGGGATTCATCATCTCACTAAAGTCTTTCATTTTTATTCCCGTGCTCCACCTGATTTAAAACTAATTTTGGCACCATGTATTGCACTTCAAGGCAGGTTTTAAAACTCTTCCGATGTTTCTACTTCCAGACTTCAGGCTTGGAGCTGTGTGGGAGAGGAAGAACGGTGGGGAGGAGGGTTTGCGCTGCAGGAGGGGGTCTTCAGCACCACCCACCCCCACCTTGCACCCAGGCACACGTGGGTCTGAGAGAGCACCATTCCCATGTGGGGCTTGTTGATATGGGCATTGTCATACTTGGGTATTGATGGTGCTGTGGAGCCCGGTCAAGTACATCCATGTGACATCCCGCTGTGGAATGTTGCTGTGCCAGCACGGTGGGACAGCTGGACCAGCATGGTGGGACAGGTGGTGAGGTTCAGCCCTGGTGCTGTTGGGTGCAGCAGTTACACTCCTCCTCAGCTCAGCTCTGTGTCAAAGCTGAGTGGAAAGGAAAAAAAAAAAGGGAGGCAGCCCCAGAGAGCCTTTTCCAGGGTCTACACTGAAATACTTAGTAGGAGGTCCATCCAGGTGTGCAATTTCCTCTTCATAAAAGGCAAGCAGATCCCAGGATTACAAGTCAATGTTTTTCAGGGGCAGGGAGGCACAGTTATAAATCATTCTAACAACCAACTCTTCTCTACAGGGAGAACCCAAACAACCCACAGACAGAGGCAGGATGAAACCTGATGGCTAAAAATGCTTTCATTAAACACGATACTAAAACATACACATTGGCAACCGCCGTCTGCTTATTTTATGTTGTTGCTACAAGGCAGTGTTAAATTTTAGGTAATGTGATGATGCATTTGTATAACTTCTACTTAATTCTTTTAGATGTTAACAATGGTATTTAAATTTCTTCCCTGAATCTGCAATTTTTTGGGGGGGCAGATTCTCTATAATTTATTAAATCAAATTTCTCTTATCAAGCTGAAAGTATTTTATGTCTCCAGACAATGCATGTGGCCATAGCCTAAAATTTAATTATTACTGTATCTCAGGAAACATAACATATTGGTATTTTTAATAATGCAAGCATGCATTAATAATAAAGTAACATAATTAAAAATGGAGCTGCATCAGTTTTAAAACTACTGACCAGTGGATTTCTGAAATTTTATCGCCTTATTTACAGTGATTTATAGAATGGTTTTATGGTTCTATAGAACATTTCTTAATGTCTTACTCTTTCACATCTTCCATTTTCACGTGGTGGGTTTTTTTTCCTGTCTTGTCTGCATCAGACATGATATTTACAAAATAAGATGTGCTGTTTCAGCTGTTGTTGCTCACAGTTTTCCTTTCTTGCTCAAGCCCCAACGTGGGCACAGATCTGAGGCAGATGGAGAAGAATGTGGTGCAGTTACTGATCCTGAGCAAGTCAAACAATATCCACAGAACCCAGAACGATTTGCATTTTGCCATTGCAACAGGAGAGGCAGCTGTTGTTCCTGGCTAAAGAAATCATTATGTGGTGCAAAAAGGGAGGAGAAGAACCTTTATTTTTAACACTGCTTGGTGGGAAGTGAGATTGAGAAAACAACAGCAGACACCCTGATCAGAAATGAACTCATCTGGGACATCAAAAATACTGTTTTAATGATCTCTTAAACAAAAACCAGTAATTTTGGGAGATTCCTGGCTAGCTGTCCTATGGTGAAGGAGACAGTTGGGAGGGTACTCTGCACACTGACAGGATATGGATAGCTTTAGAACTAGCACTTAAAGTTGCCTGTCCCAGGACAGAGGGATGAGGATTTGAACACATCAGGAACAGTAAAATATAGAAAATATGCTGATAATATGTGGGCACCCGACGTGACCTGGGGGAGGTGAACAGGAAACTACTACTGGTTGTACTGGGTAGCAAACTTGCCCAAAGTCACAAAGTAGAGATGGGAATTTGAAATTCTAGAACTATGACCCATTGCACACATTTTGACTTCTCTATGAAAGTCATAATGGAACAGCCATGGTAGTGTTGGGTTGGTGGTTGGACTTTGATGATCTTAGAGGTCTTTTCCAACCTACGATAAGTACCCAGCATCAATGTTACAGCTGAAGCCCAAGGGATGCACAGTTCAAGCTCCTTTCTCTGATCCCTTTGACATTGATGCTGCCAGCTCACAATCCAAAACTTGCAACAACAAAACAATATCTTCAGGGAGCAGGCAGCCAGCCTGGGATTTTTCAAAAGCAGTGCTGTCTGAGGGCAGCAAAACCTCCTCACACAAGCATCTTCCATATGTCTTTTTATGAGACTGCTTATGAAGCTATAAAGATGATCTATGGCTGTTTCCTAATTGTTAGTATATTGAACTCTTCTGTCAAGCGATATGAAGGTGAAACGTTTTCCCAGCCTGACATCACGTGGGTGTCAGAAGAGCTATACATTGCTTCTTCCCTTCTCTGGAAATAGAAAAAGAATAGGATTGTACAATTGCATTTCAGGAGCCACAAGCATAAAGCAACAGCGGGTCAGAGTCACGCGGGCAGCTTCACGGCAAGCAAGAGCAATTCAGCTGCTGCCTCCTGCGTCCCCCTTCCAAGTGACTGTTGGGCCCTGACCTGAAACATCTCCCTACCTTTTCTCAGGTGAGAGCTCGAGGCAGCAAGAAGGCAGAGAAGGGCAGCAGCAGATGTGGTCAGATGGGTTTGAATCCACAGCAGAGCAGCGCCTGGTGCCAAGGATGGAGGGAAGATGTGATGAGAGAAAGGAAAAGGAGAGGTCTGAAGTCTTCCCTTCCTCTAAGTGGCTAGGATTCATCCTGAGCCTTTAGGGGTACTTCTGAGGGCATTTTCCTGAAGGTTTGCTCTGTTACATCTGCCTTGTGGAAATGAAGAAAGAATAAACAGAGCAAATACCCCAATGGAAGTTATCCTTGCAGCCTCTCAACTGCAGGGACAAACCACATTTTCCTTCCTAAGCCTGTGCCTGAGCAACTGGAGCTATTCTGCTGGGGAGACGTGCTCTGCATAGCACAAAAAGGTCTATTAAATTATATTCTTTTCTGCTAAGAAACAGTTAAATCTGGAAATAGTCCCAGTTTTGCCTGTTCTCCTTTCTCACTGATTTGTTTCCCCTGCCTGTCTTGACTTAGCTACAGTTTATGGAAGAAACTTAGAGTTAGTAACTCCAGCCTATTTCTGTAAAGGACAGTAATAATTTCTCTTGATCTACTTCCCTTGATCTTCCTTTTTCCAATGAAATAGTGTTACTGTCTCATATTATGGCGTCCACCACAATCTTACTTTTCTGTAAAAAGGATCATTCCCTCGCCTCACAGGAAAAAAGCAGAGAAGCATTGGAATATCTTTTTTTTTTTTTTTTTTTAAATACACTTTTCTTTAGGACTTACTGAGAGACTGTGTGATACCTTAACTCTCTCAAAAAGAGTGAATTGCAACAGTAAAAATGTAGGTAAAGGTTAATCTCATTGCCAGGGCATAGCAATGAGCTTAGTAAGATCAATTTAGGTATATAAATTCATGCTCATTTTTAAAGCTGCTATTACACTGTGCTCTAAAAGGAATTTTCTAAATGTAATTCAGAGTTTTCTAAATCAAAACGCAGGCAGGGGACAACCAATTGCTCTCTGAGCACAGAAGCCAGTCCCAGACGCCAGGCATATATATCTGCAAAGAGGCAGAGCTGCTAATTCCCTGCAATTTAGTCCTTTCAGAGCGAAGTGAAGGACACGCTGTACTTCTAGATAAATGCGTTCCTGCCTCCGCTTCTATTGTCTGCAGTACAGGAGGAAGGAGCCGACACTGTTCAAGTTCAGCCCAGTCCTTGCTCAGTTAATCCTCTCCCAGCACAACTTTCTGCTTACTAAGATGCACGCATGTATCGTGCATTTAGAAGACAAAGAGAGGGAATGGCAATTTGGAAAGGCTTCGATTTTTAGAACAGATTATGAATCATTTAGCTCCTCGCAACAAGAGAAAAATTGGAAAAAAAGATTTTGTCTTTAAATCTATTTTCATCATCATAGCAATCGCTCCCCAGACCTGTTCCCTCCCCTTTTTGTGTGTGAAGTATTTGGAGTCCCCAGGTGCTCTAAGAGAAAACGGAAAAGCAGAATTGTCTCTGAAGTTTCAGATGTCTAACAGCTTTATCGGCTAAATGCTCAGAAATACACCTCTTCCTCCATCCACACAAAGAAGGGAAACTCAAAAATTACTCCTGCCACAACCACAGTTATACCTCTGAGACAAAACCTGGAACTTCCTGATTTAGTTCACCTTTAAATTCCCATCCTGAATTTTCTTTTGAGGGACTTCTGTGGGAATCCACCCTGGTAAGGTTTTTCAAATCACTCAAGTATTTGCAGTTCTCACTAAAGACTCACAAAACCATTCAAATTCAAATCCCATTCCCACAAGCGATCGGGGTGATACAATTCAGGAATTATTCATGTCCTTTTTCCCCTCTCAACTGCAATTTTAATAGGAAGATAGAGGAATAGAGATTCAGCCTCAAAAATGGGTAGTAATTGTTCTTATTTTCCTTTTTTCAAGTGACTCAGCAGATGTGGCCTGAGGAAAATTGCTCCTCTCTTCCCAACTGGAGGCAGCAACGGCATCATCCTGACACCTGCTTGTGAGGCCTCTCACCAGGGAGATGGTTTCTGTAGGACTTTGCTTGCCCCTAATGCGATTTCTGCAGGTGGAAGTAAGTGTTGGATGTGGGAACAGCAATCCAGAGGGTGTTCCTCAGGAAGGATTTTTCTCTGCTGACCCAGTTAGTGTGTGGAGCGATGACCCAGCACTGCCAGCCCACTCCAGCAAAGCTCAGCCTAGTCCTGATGGAGTCCGCAGAATGTGCCTGCGATAACATGGACCAAGAAAGATTCCGTGATTCAAAGTATTTCAATTTATGCTGAGGATGGCTGTCCAAACAAACAGAAAATGCTTTCTTATTCTTTTTTTTTTTTCTCCCAAACACTAGCTTTCTTTTTTTACCCTCTTATCCAAAGTAGCTACGGGACTTAGTTTTCATATTAAGTATCGTACTTAAATATGCAGCTATGTATAACGAACAGAAGGAGTTACATGCACACGTTACAAATGACAAATCTCCAATTAGCATCCTATTTGGACATGGCCGTAAACCCCTAAAAGTCCTAATCTATTTTCCTCGCTGTCAGCTCTCTCTTTAAAATCAGCGCACTGGTTTGAGCTAGAAGAGAACCACTTCTGCATTCGGTGATTTTATTTTTCAGCTCAATCTTTTCTAACTAACTGCACTTTCTGAAGTTAATGGCATATTTTTGCAGGCAGTGTTGGCTTCTAGCAGTGATAGCGCTGGGTGTTTAGAGTTACCGCCAAGGATCGGTATGCAGAAAGGCTCTTGCTTTCACTTGCTCCTATAGAAACCAAGGTCACTGCTAAATCTTGTCTGAGACGTTGGAGTGAGTAGGTGAAAGGGTTGTAAGTAAGGAAAATGGTGGCACTTGTGGGGAGGAGTGGCCAGGACAGGTGACTCTACACTCACCAACAAGGGATTCCATCCCATACACATCATATTGAGTAAAAGCTGAGGCATCACGAGGGTCAAGACTCTTCATCTATGGCTGGTGTCTGAGGAGGACTCTGTCCGTTCTTCTGCCTTCAATCCCAATCCATGCATTCCTGAATCCAGCTCCTGTCTGCTGTGGAATCCAGTCTCGGGCTTCCCCAGTGCCTGCGTGACCATCATCGGGGGAGTTAAATGTTGGTCTTTATACAGATTTCATTATTTTCTTATTAATATTATCATATTTTCTTTTTATTGTTACTGTTTCGCTAAAGCTGGTTTAGTTTTCTTTTCCAACCCCTAAGTCTCTCTCCCTTATTCTCTTTCTCTTCCCCTTCTGGGAAGGGAGAGAGGTTAATAGAGAGCATCTGTCATTCATTTAGGGGCCAGCCCAGTCTTAGCCCTTGACAGTTAGGTCTATTTTTCTCTAGCTCTTTTTTTGTTAGACTTTCTGGTATCCATACCATACATCTGGCAGGCAACGACCCATTTGTTTTCTCCATGTGAGAAATGAACACAAAGGAAAACAAATATCAGTGACGGAAATAAAAACAAACTCCAAACAATTTCAGTAGCAAGTAGCTGATAAAACATCAATGTGTTCTCTGTTCTGGCTGTCAGAGAGGCCAGAAAAAGCCTAGAAAGGTATGATGGAGCCACTTCAAGAGGTCCCAACATGCTGCCACAAGACATGACAGTTGCAGATAAAGCTCATCCTTTGCTAGCTGGAAGTGAGTTCAAATGATATCAAAATATACAGCAATTAGATAGAGAACTAAATCTTGGTATTTTAACGGTAGTAAAATCATAGAATCACAGAATGGTTTGGGTTGGAAGGGACCTTAAAGATCATCTAGTTCCAACCCCCTGCCATGGGCAGGGACACCTCCCACTAGACCAGGTTGCTCAAGGCCCATCCAGCCTGGTCTTGAACATGTCCAGGGATGGAGCATCCACAATTTCCCTGCACAGCCTGTTCCAAGATGGCGTGTTTCAACTGTTTAAGCGACACAATAGGCTTTTTTATTTTGTTAAACTAAATGAATAAAACTTTGTCTGGTGGGGGGAACACCTAGATTTTAAGAAAGAAGTCCAAAAAGGGGAGGAGTGGAAGGGGTGGTGGTTTACAGAGGGTCATAAAGTCATGCTTATCATGGGTGAGAATGAATATATTATTTCCGTGAGACTGAAATAGTTGTTGAGCGGGTGGAAGGGAAGGAGTCACTCTTTTAACAATATCAGACACAAGCATTTAACTTGAAGTGGCAGGTGGAGTGGCTACGTACTTAGAAGCACACAAAGCTTAGATGTACCATTGTCACCACGACCCTTATTCTCTTGACTGACAGAGGCAAAACTTCTAGGAAACAAGCATGCACACCGACATCTCCATGGGAAGTTCACATCGTGACTTTCAAGCTCTTACATCTGAGAATTCATGGGATAAATTTTAAGAAGCCTGAAGAGAGCTACTTAACAGAAAGTACACTGCTGGTAGCGTGAACCCACCGTGCAAGAGCGTGCGCTGCAATATTAAATGAAATTAAAAATACAAGAGGAAGCATGCATTAGAAATAAGCTGTCAGATTGCACAGTAACAATTCAGTGCAGCCCTCTGCGTTAGGCCGAAGAAATCCATGGGTGCCTTACTTGAAAAAATGTGCCACAACTGAGGAAAGCCAGGAAAAGGCTTTCCGTGGTTAAAAAAAAAGCAAAGCAAGAAATAGGCATGTAAATTCATAGTTCCCAAAATCTTTCTGGCTCTTCAGGGTATTCATGAAAAGACAGAGCCCTCTACTGGCCTCTGCTTTTTTATTTTCCCACCAAATCCTTTAGTATTTGAGACTCAAGTTATTCTGGCATATGTAGTTACCTTGGTCTAAATCTATTAGGATGGAGTTCAATTTGGGTTCCAAAAGCCCCCATTTAAGAGAAGATTAGGATCTTATCAAAACAGCAAGCAGATCTGTGTCTAACCGTTAGTAACTGTACTAGCAGTACAGTTACTACTCTGCTACTACTATTTTAATGGAAACAAGACTCAAGCAGAATGAAGTAACCTAATTAGGAAGAGTCCTGGAGACGATGGTGGAAGGAAAACTTCTTCAGATCTGCAGAAAAATATTATGTGAGGGATTTCCAAGCACTCATTTTTCATCACACAAGCCCATCACCTTTCACAATAAAACGTACACATAAAAGCAAAACCAGTGATCTTGAATTATATTTATCATGAACTTGGCTGGACCTGTCCACGATAATCCCTCAAAGTCTTGCACACATGATGAACATAGCACAGCTGAAGCAGCCTGACATAAAAAAAATAAAATAAAAATATATCCTGTGCACAGAGACAACAATAAATATCCAACAGAAAGACAAAATACAGGAGAACACCCTCACAGACCAGTATTTTCAGAGCATTTATTTATAGAATTGTTTCATTTTGGCACACAATTGGAAAACGCTAATACAATTTGGTGGGACAACAGGAAAAAAAATGCTGGAGTGTTGCTGGTCCTTTGGGGAGAAAAAAAAATAAATAAATGTGAATTACAAATACAGAACAACTGGGGTTGAAAACAATATTATCTGAAAGTGGACTTTACCAGCTGTAGACCATAAAAAACCTGAAAGACTTAGAACCTCAAGACACTGGTATGGTGTTTCCAAGTCCTCTAGCAAGGTAGACTCGAAGCCTCCAGAGGCGTGTTTAACACAACCCAGGTTGTTTGCTCTGTTGGCAGAAGCTGAGCTCTTCAGAACTTAGCTTAATTTACTGTTTGTATTTTATCTGGCTTGCTGCTGCTCACACTGAATTTGGTGGGAATGCTGCTACTGACTTAGCAAAATCAGGCCTTTCACAGAGGGCCAGTGGAGCCTCTTTCATAAGCAGGGAAGCTCTGCACCCCGAGGAACAGAAATGCTGAATGCTTGTAACATTACACTGAAAAGCTGCTTTCTTCTCCTTTTTAAAGACAGTTTAACTTCTCCTTAGTCCATTTGCATCTTTTCTGCATGTCCAGTAATGCCAAGCACCTGAACCTCTCTTCAAGATGCCTTTATTTTGTTGGTACCTGTCACACTTTTGGTAGGATCAGCACTTGAGACCTTGGTCCCAACCATTACCAGCCTGAGGATAAACCGGATAGTTTGCTGCCATTCTTGTTCTGGGACTGTTTCTACCTCTGATCTCTCCTTTTTCTTGTTCACATGGACTAAGAAAGGAGCAAGGATCAGGAAGGAACAGAAAAATGAGGAACAAAGTGGGAAAACTGGCTGCTAAAAGCTGGCTCCAGATGGAGCCTTGGAAGGAAACTGGATGAGCACTTCTGAGCCTCTCTCAGAAGAGCTGAAAGAGCTGCTGTGGCATCTCAAAACCATAAAGTGTAAGGCTTCAACAGCTTCTTGAGTGGCACAACCTGCCTGTGAGGTGGGAAGACACTTGCAGAAGGTGCTAGCACTTCTACAGAAGAGCTGCCATACAGACGGCATGCTTCAAAACTCAAGCAATCTTTGAGCACTCAGGGTTACCACAGTTTTGTTCCAGCCAGGTACAGCACAGTATGTGGATACAGCAGCTTTATCATTGAGCGCAGCAAGTCAGAAGATGGATTATGAATGATATTTTGGCAAAGTCAGATCTGTAGTTGTGTGATGGGGCCTAAATCTCTACAATAAAGCATTGAAAAAAGGCTCAGCTTGAATGGCCTGACAGGAAGCCATCCATCCAGGCTCTCCCTGTCCTCACCCCGCTTGGGCTTAAAATCACACAAGCATTTATCTGTGGTCCATTAAATCTTAACTGTATGGTTATCTAACCCCTGAAGGACAAGAGGAATGAAACTATCAGTGTAATTTAAATCAAGACATGGAAATAAGCGTTCTCTGCTACCCTTTCTCCAGCACAGCTTCTTTCCTCTTCACTTCCCTAAGTTACTTTAGAAAACGGATCCGCCAAGGGGTTGGGCATAACTGGGGAGACAGCAGTTTTGCCATCAGAGCAACTGCAACTGGAACAACATCCACGAGACAAAGCAGCAGCTAACCTCGGCTGGCGTAACACAGATGAGGCCCAGCGCTTCTCACTGCAATGCTCCAGGGGACGTGGACTCCTTGTCTTACACCATTAAATCAGGAGGACACAGTATTGCCACTCTTGTACGACTCCAACAGGGAAGAGGATGCTACAAAGATGTTGAGGTACATAAAAAAAGCAGAGATGAACTTCAGTGCTGACTCCCCTCCATGCCCCTGGTCTCCAACCACTGGCCATTTAAAAAAAAAAACAAAACAACCAAAAATCTCTTCTCACACCTGAAGCCAAGTAGAAAATCTACTGCAATGACCATGAAGTAAAAGCAAATATATGAAACATCACTACACGACTTTGCGGCTTCACCCATGTGGTTGATTTACCACCCGAGGAAGTAATCTCTACTAAATCTTTTCATTATTAAGTGCTCTGTAGATCAGAACAAACAGCTCCTCTATGAATTCATCTGTAAAAGTCTGGCAAATAGGTTAAACTCGAAACTGGTTAAGTACAATACTCAACCCTTTTATTTGTGTCCACTGATTTAGAAAACATTCACTCAAGGAATGAAAGCTAGGACTCTTGGAACAGTACAAGCCATCATCTCTGCTACCATCCACTCTTTTTAGCAGCACGAAAAAGAGAAAATGCAAGTGAAATTATTCTAAAGCCAATTGTAATTACCTTAATTATAACACCCACTCAAAAAATCCACCATTGCAAAACCACTGCTAAAACAATATATTCTCTATACTTCCCTTGTTTGGAGCTATGATACCATTAATTTAAAATATTTAGAGAAGACATACTTTTGTAGGACCCATGCAATTGTTTTAAGTAGCATCCCTAAAAGCGGCAGGACGGTTTTATGTGGAAAAGGCTAGAATGCAAAGAACGATGTTCTAGCCCAGCAGTGAGCCAAGAAGTGAGATTGGGCCAATAAGGGTCCACTGGGAAAGGTACCGAGCACCGTGATCCACTGCTACAGAGCTATTTAGGGTACCAACGGGTCTAAACAAGCGTATCTCCTCCTAATGGAAGACCAGGCATTTTACCCAGCATGTGGAAGAAAAGAAAAGAGGGCTGAAGCTCTTCTTTGTATTGTATCTTCCTAAGGAAAAATAATTTAGGCAAGTATTTCCATTTACTGCTACACGCCTTCAACTAAGATGCAAGTGAGCCCTTGTACGATATATATGTAACATTATCTAACTTTTCATTTCTCATACAGAAGCTAAGTCTGATCACAGCTTGTGCAAGAAAGTGATAGAATCGTACTCGAAATAAAAGCAGCCCCATTTTCACGAGGTTAAGTTTACACCTTGATTTCAACCTGAATCTAAACCCACACCCTGCCACAGACTTCAGCTTAATTGCTTATTTAAATATCATGCATTCAACCTCTGTGACACAACTTGGTTTTTATGCTAGGTTGACTATGGCTATTTCTCATATTGAGATTTTAATCCATGTTCTTTAAAAAAAAAAAAGAAAAGAAATTGTTCTGCTTATTCATTAGGCTTTAAGTCATTTAAATCAGCCTGAAGGAAAAAAAAAAAAAAATCTGCAGTCTTCTTGTAAAGTATTACTAAAGCCTCAACAAATATCTTGATTTTTATGCTTCACTGAGGTTTGGAAGCTCCACAAGTTTTTCAAAATAGATCAGACCCTTTTTAAAAAGGGCATATTCACTTATTTGTCATAGCGTATAGTAGTTCATTAAATTGAAAAACTGAAAGTTAAGTTGCTTTGTGGATTATCTACACGTGTAAAAGCTATTTGCAAATGGCAGCAACAGTGTCAATTTTGGAAGAAAAAGTTCTCTAAGAAAACTACCTGTACCAAAAGGCACGTGGGACTAAGCCCCAGTCTGCTTTGCCAGTAAGTTCACAAAATGAAGGTCTGTATCTGTAGTTACACAACATCTGAGGTGGTCTTCTGGAAACGTGAACATCAGCTAGAAGTAAGAGGTATTAAGACATGCTCCACTACTGATGTGAGAAAAAACTTTTCAATCAGAACAGCAGTATGATGAAAGATGTTGAAACGAAAGTAAGAATTTGGTTTAAACAGCCTAAATTTATACTGAATAAACTTTGAACAGAAAAATATCTATATTAACTAAGATTTTTAGCTTTCTTAAGGAGAGATGGGAAATTTATCTACTGACTATTCAAATAACGGGTACGTTTTAACCTCATGAAACCCTTCAGGGGGATGCAGAGAACAACAATATAGACTGCTACATTTTTGCAGATAGAAGTCCACCTATTTTACAGGTTCAACAAATCATTTGATAGTAAAAGGATTCTCTTCTGTGCGTACTGGATCGATAAAGGTCCTTTTTCGGTAAAGTTCTGCAGATCCTGCAGTACTTCAAGCACCACACGTTCTTCAGACTCACTTAAACAGATTCCAGTTCAAATGGCCTCTCTCTGTGTAAATCTCCACAAACTAAGCGCAAGATGTTTGGGATGGCTTAAGAACTTTCTGCCAAAAAGAGCGTGCCTTAAGCTAAAAAACCAGAAAGTTATTTCTGAGGTCGTAGCGAAATTGCTGGCTTAGATCTCACGTTGAAAATAGAAAAGTTACTCTTTGATAAGCTCATTCCACATGACTCTCCAATGGAAAAAACCCAACCAACCAAAGAAAACAGGTACTGAAGGAAGAGGCTGTTTCTATAGGCACAAACACCAAATGATGAACAAGTCCTACCTTAGAGAAAAATCCTGCATGCATCTTCAACACTGTACGCAGAAATCAAGGACAAGAAGTAACTGTTAAGAACTACACAAGGAAACGTTGCCTTCTTTTAAAAAGGTGTATGGAAATAATTACACTGATCAATAAAACACTGATACTCACAACCCTTCAGAACTAAACTGGCTTACATCTTCAGGAAAAAAGTCAAAATAGTACAGAACATGTCTTTTTTTTTTTTTATCTCCCCCTCTTAAAAAGCAGGGGTGCCCCCATGTCAAAGAGAAACTGTTGCCACATAGAAATGTGTCAACCTTCTTGTGCTTTCTGTGCAGGGGATACAGAACCCAGGGTTGTGTTTCCTGCTGAATTGTTTACAGAGTTACCAGATGCCTACACAAATCAACCTTTTTTTTTCCCCTACCTGATTCATTATGGAGTTGCTACAACTACAGTAACAAGATGTAAAAGGTTCCAAGAAGTTCCTGTGAGAACTACTGAGGTTATTTTATTAATCAATTTGGATTTTGCTTTAGTTCATCTACGTTCACAAATATATACTGTATATGCACCTTGAGTATAGGAACTGCAAGGAAACAGTCTGTAAAAAATAGAACATGGAAGCTGAGGTGTGAGGCAGTCAGTCCCCTTCCTACTTCTGATCATTATTATTATTTTATTCTTTTTTTAAATACCACCGCTGAAGAAACCCAATGCACGACACAGTCCCCAAACCCACACCAAACCGCCCTGCTCTGCATCTTCCCCAGCAGGTTTTCATGCCTGCTTCTTCAGACAGAGCATCTGGAGGCTACAAAAGCATGACTTGTCCTTCTCCATCAGTCAAGCTTATTTGTGTGACGTTTTTTCCAGATCTGGAAGTTTTTCAATTAGTGCTTTATGGTTCATGTTGATACTGGCTATAAGTCCCCCCTCGTTGCCATCTGAGCCAGTGTAACTGATTTCTTCACCAGTCAGGGTAGTCATATGGCCACCCAATGCTCTCAAGACTGCATTTCCAGCACATATGTCCCACTTCTTAATGTAGGTGACATGGATATAAACGTCAGCTTCTTCCTGATTCTTTTCAGCCACGTCAAGGAGGGCCAGCACTTTATAACCTAGAATAAACCAGCAGAAGTAAAACCAAAAGTTAAACCAAGTTTTCCTATTCATCGCTACGAATAACTCTACCAGTGAGTATTAATAATATGCTCATGCAAGACTTCGGGAAGTGATGTCATTAATTACATCAGTCATCCAGTCTAACAGCAGATGCACCAATAAACTTTGTCTGCCCTCTGACCCGTAGAAAAGATTTTAAAAAAAGACACCCGTCCAAGATTTTTCCACTGCGTATTTGGGACACATTATTTTTAGACAGCCTTTACCAAAGGCTACAAAGACTTACCTAGAGATTAAAAAAAAGACCAGGAACTCAAATATAGTTTTGCTCTTACACTCACTCACTTATTTCTCCATCTCTGTATTATGCTGAAGTCTACCATTTTTTTTTCTTGCTCTTTATTACAAGGAAGGAAGGTGCATATAGCGTCGTTTAATAAAGCAGCTCAGCCCGCGGCATTCCCCTGTATCATACATCACACACAAAGTTATTGTTCAAAATAGTATTCTTTCTATTATGGAGTTTTTTCCATTTTTCAACTGTTAACCAATATCCTTGTTTCATTAAACTGTTCCTTTATCTTCTTATACAGAATCAAGCCCTGGAGAAGATCTGGAAGAGGGTATATTTAGATTGGAAATTAGAAATAAATTCTTTACCCTGAGGGTGGTGAGACCCTGGCACAGGTTGTCCAGGGGGGCTGTGGATGCTCCATCCCTGGAGGTGTTTGAGGCCAGGTTGAACGGGGTTTTGAGCAACCTGATCTAGTGGGAGGTGTCCCTGCCATGGCAGGGGGGTTGGAACCAGATGATCTTTGAGGGCCCTTCCAACCCAAACCGTTCTATGATTCTATGATCTATAATAATCGGTTATGCTTCCTTTATTATAAGAAAACTCATTTAGATCCATTGTCAAGAACCTATGCAAGATCCTCCTGACTCAATCTGTATAGGAGCTCAGGAGCTCTAGCTTTCCATATTAAAGACATGGCAAGATACATTTCCATAACGTTGAAATTTTGCATTACTTTTCTAAGACTTGAAAGTTACTGCTTCACACTAGCACCTCACGTATTTGCATTGTGCCAGTTAATTCACACAAGGATATTGTGAAAGGTTACAAAAAGTAAGTTAAAGCCTCTTTGGACTGAGTGTGAGACAGAAAAATGGACTTTGGTGACACTAGCGTTCTCTTTTGACATAAATGCAAGAAATAGTACCAAATTTTAAGGGTTCTTTCTTAAAACATCGTTAACTAATAGTACATAAATTAAACAAACAACCAACAAATCCTCTTCCATGATTCTGTATCTGGTCACACAACCCTTTTTTCTCCACAGAGGAGAAACTTCAGTGAACACCCATCAGGAAGGACCACGCTAACGCTGCTGGTCCAGGCTTCGATTCACTAACGCACTAACTCGTGAATAGCCTGAAGAAGCCTGAACTAAATTTGTGTGTAGGTTTCCATATGCAGGAAGAACTGTGTCCCTATTGTCAAGCGTGAGATGTGAGGAACAAAAGCTAAGAGGAAAAGGAGGAGATGGAGCACTTACATCCTTTTGTCTAATAACAGCTCTCCTGTTAAATCATTCAGAAGCAATCAAGTGGATAGAATGCTTAAGGAACCAAACCTGCTCCACCAGCGGGGATTATCACAGTCTTATTTCCAAACGTCTGCCGTGCAACCTGCTCAACTTTTCCTGCATGGGAGCGGGATACAATAATCCTTGGAGTTTTCTCATTGTAGGAGGAACGAGCTTTTACGTTTGACCCGCCGTCCACCATTGCCCAGGCTACAAGAGAAACAAACATTCTGCTGAGATTTACCAAAGGCAATCTCCGTTAAATGGAAAGAGAAAAGGATACTTAGCTGAGAAAATGGGACTGATGCCTCTGACTTAATTTCCCTCCCTGCTGTAAAAGGGAAAGTTAGGGCTGACAAGCAGAAGAAAAGAGAAAGAGTCCCCCGCACACACTCCTGTGCACATGGCATTATCCTATACCTGACTATTCTGTTGTGATTCCTCCAAAAAAAAGTAAGAGGGGAAAAATCCCAACCAGTAATATTTACAACTTGCAATTGGAAAGCCACTGAAGTTAAAAGGATGGCTCTGGGTCAGGAACAGATCAAATATTTCCTCAAACAGCCTTTCTGTAAGACCAAAAAGCCCCACTACCCTTCGGAGAAGACGGCAAAAATGTTACGGAGTCATTTTGTTTGGAAGGATAGTAATGCTAAGGAAGGAAACATCTTAGGAGAATACGGATACTTGGGAAAACATTTGATGGTGTGTTTCGGAGGACTGGATCTTGAATATACAACCTGCCACTTGTTTCATCATGAGGTTCAAAGCCAAGCTTGGTAGGTGGAATCCCCTAACCATTCATTGGACATTCACCTGGCAAATTCTCAAAACCAGTGTATAAAAAAGAATTTCTTTGGATGGATGTTGATACTTAGAAAAATATGTTCCAAGATCGCTAAGATTTTTAATGCATACTGGAATACAACAAATACTTAAATGACTGAAAATTAAGTTAATCTTTAAAAACAGTAAAATATTCAGCACAAAACATTGAAGCTTCAGTAGGAAGAATAGGAGAACAACAACAACAAAAATACATGTATTGAGACTTAGTTTCTACATAACTTCACAACTCTAGAGGTCAGTGTTGCCTAAGGGAAAATGAGAACAGAAAATTCTTGTTTCAAATACATAGTAAGACACGAGTACTAAAACTACTTTGAAGCTTTCAGAAGCAGATACACATCACCAAACCTGCAGCCACGCTCACTGATACATCATTAATACCAAAGAATTGATTAGTTCACAGCTGTGGCATCAAAAGCACGTCAAATAATCAATAAGGCTACGCCAGACAGTTCTGCCTGCTACATACAAACAGTTGCCACTAAGATCTTCAATCAATTTTGTTATTCCCACTGAATAAACACCAGCTCCTGGGTATAATATCACGGATCCAAGTTCTTCTGAAAAATGAGTAAAATATTCTTCTGCTGAAGACTGATAGCACCTGTAAGACTGGTCAGTATTGTGTAGGTTTCACTTTCTTTTGTTTACTATAAGCACCAATGGAAGGATCTTAATTCTTCAACATATTTTCAGTTAGTTTGAA
Organism: Eurystomus gularis; assembly: GCA_013400335.1. Taxonomy (NCBI): domain Eukaryota; kingdom Metazoa; phylum Chordata; class Aves; order Coraciiformes; family Coraciidae; genus Eurystomus; species Eurystomus gularis. Next base: position 343,952 of record VZZY01000408.1, read on the forward strand.
AGGTATCATTTTTCTGTTAAACAAGGGCAGTGCTTTCCTTTGTGGTTTTCTAGCACAGCTGCAGCTCCAAGGCTGAGGTCTGCAGCTGCGCCCTTTTGCCCCAGGTATTATTTCCTCATTTATACCTACAGATGTTCTCTCAAGAATCAAATTTTAATTAACGCTATGACAGGAAATACGTGAGGGTGTAGAGATACCTGTATACGCTGAGAACGGCTTGTGGATCACTCCTATGACTGGTTTACCATTCACAGCCACGCAAACCATTGTCGTGACGTACTGTCGAAGATCCTCTGCGGGCAAAACGAGACAGCGAGCAAGTTTACAGGAAGAACGCACAAAGCAAGCAGACCTGACGCTACAGAAATGTTCTTCAAAGGCCAGTCTACGTTCTGCCTCTTACAATTACGTAACTTTGTTGTATCTTCAAATAATCCTGCAGTTTTCAAATGACTTTAAAGACTTTTCAGTTTTCCAGCCTTTTTTCCTGCTCAGTGGATGTAACCTGTTGTGCTGACATCTGGGAATTATGCAGGGTGGATTTTCAGGGAAATCTGTGCCTCTATATTCTCACCTCCTATCCTCTATTGGTTCAAAGCTGATCATTCAAACACCACAGAAAGTTCACTGGGAAAGGTGATTGTATCAATGGAGTATTTGCAAAAAACCCAAATTTTTCTCTTTATTCTGCAGTACATATCAGCAAGAAATTTAGTCAGTCTTAAACCACGTATGCGATACCTTAAAACATTGGAAAAAAGGGGAAGATTGACTTATGTATGCTATTTTGAAAAATCATAACTTTTTAATATCAAGTTAAATATAGTTATTTACTTGGTATTCCCTTTAAATAAACAAAAAAATATTCTGAGGTATTTAGTGTTGTCACAGTAATAACTGGAATAAAAAGCGAACGTGTAATTCCCGCAGAATCCATAAATGACAGTTACCATTCAATTTAGCAATAACTTCACTGCAAGGAACACCAAAGCAATTCTAGAGTTGGAATATATAAGTTATATAACGTGACATATAAATGCTGTGGTCAGATAACCACAGAGATTTCATTATGCAGTTTGTTCGATTAAATCACACTAGCTTTGACATAACACTTTAACAAGAGATGTCATTTTAAGTACTTGCTAGTTTGTCTCCACTATAAAAGGCAGACAGCAGAATTACACACGCGATTTGTCAACAAGAATCAGCTACCTGTGTATTCCTGTGTAGCATCCAACGGATCGATCCAGACAGTGACGCTTTCTGCCGGAACCTCTTTGGGCTGTATTTTTTCTTTTATGTCTTCAGGAATAGTGCGATCCCAAGAGACCGTCTCCTGGTCAGCTGTATCTACACGCTCTTCAGAGTTAATCTGTGATGAGACAACAAAAGTAGTTGTATGAACTTATCGGGTGCAGTAACTGTGGTACTTGGGGAAATTACAGGTTTGCTCACATCTCCTCTTTCTCCCTTCACCTCCGGCTAAAAGCACGTTAATTAGTCAATTTTTCAGCAACTCACAAGCTATTACTGTCATGTGGCAAGCAACGGAAAACCACAATCCAGAATTTTACTGAGAACCCCACCGCAGCCGGACGCTGTCTCTTAGGCTGCAGCTCTTCCGACTGAACATCCTTGCCGTAGAAATTGCAGCTTTTTTTAAATCAAAAGTTAAATGCAGTTGCTTCAAAGACTGCAAGCAGAACATGTGACTTTGGAGAACCACGCGGTATACAGATATAGGAGGGGTCTAATATTCTATTTACACAGACCAGTAGATTCAGATTGAAATATATGTTGATAAAATATCTGAATATTTTGCAGACTGTGGCATGAATTGGGGGAGTAGGAATCCTGGTACATATTTCTGCTTCCAGCATCAAGTTACAACCAGCAATTGAAGCAGCTCAACTGGACATAACCATTATAAAATAACATGCATCTGGCAGCTGTGTAAAATTAATAACCTTCCATAGCTGTCTCGAGCAGGTTGGGTTGAGGACCTAAGAAGGCCCATGAAGAACATCTACAAGCAGCAGTCAAAGGTCGCATTAAAGCCTACTGCCACTTGCTGCCTGGTTTAAGGAATTTTATTCTGGACCGTGGACATTTTGGTATGCCGAAGAGACTCTGGTCCAGTAGCAGAACGCACTGTCCCAACCTGTTGGATGGAAGAACGTTCTGCAAAACCCAGCACAACGTCGTTGTGATTGCAGTAGCAAGGTATTTTGGGATCGCAAGAGATGTGGTTATCACAAAACACTGTACAATGATCTCTAATGGTTCAAAACATCACATCAGGAAGACGCGAAGCAGGAAGAACTACTGAGGAAATACGGATCCATCTGTCTTAACCAACCCGCACCAGGTTACCACCGCTGCAAACATGGTTCACAGGAGAGCAGTTATGCAATTCGACATAAATAATGCTAACAGGAGTTTTGACAAATTCATCCCGTTTACTTTTAGCACCTCACTTACATTAGGAAACCAGAATTTCTACGCTCCTTGTACAAAGGGAATCATTGCTGCTGTGCCTTTCACACTGAAGCCTGGGTGAACCCTCCAGAAACACATCACTCCACACTACTCAGTAGGACAATGATGCCTATGGCTTAGATGTGTAGGTTATATGTCTGAAGTTGAGTGTAACCAATCTGGATTTTTAGGACATTTCAGAATACTAGAACACGAGGTTTTTTTATTCATGCTAACTTTAAAGGTGGTTTCCTCTAATATGATTCTAAATGGATGCCAAGGTGACTCTCTCTGATGTTCAGTCAAGACAAAATCATAGGTGCACATGAGATGCAATATGTCCACAGCCTAGAACCACCGATTTTCCTTTATTTGCTCCAGATAGAGCTGACACTGCAAGCTCAGATTCAGAAATCTGACTGCTAGAGCAGATAAATCCTCTACGACTGAGCCAACTTGGTTATTAGAGATGTTGCAGGCAAGTGAATTTGAAAGACAACGCAAATAAAGAGATGATTAGAGTACATTTGAACGTTACAGACTTTGTATCAGCAGGGTTCTTACATAATTCACATCATGACAAGGAAAGACATCACACCCCTCAACCATAACAGCTTATTAACAAAGAGTTAAGGGCGTTAAGGCCCATCTTCTCCAAGAGAATTCAAAAAAAAAGAGGGCAAGTAGAACCGCAGCAAACTCCACCCATACATCATAGCTGTCTTCTCACGTAAAACCAGGATTTGAAGCACTGCATGCCAAACACGGAGTCCTTGAAGCTGCCATGACATTTACAAATTAAACATCTGTCACTGTACAATAAACCTGACGACTGTGTTTTCCCCGAGGGAAAACAGTCTTGCAAAGTCAAGATGACTAGTTCCACAGACTTGGCAGCCCCAACAAAGCCCTTGGGCAGCTTAAGTTCCACTACGGCATATTACACACCACCCTAAAAAAAAAACAACAACCCAAAACGTTTCCTTAACAAGACACCTCCAAAAAGTGAAAGGGTTGGAAACAGTCCTCTAAAGGAAGACTAACTTGTTAAACCTGTTGTTACAGCATGCTAACGTTAAAAGACTGAAACTATCTGAACGGTATTGTTTCCAGAGAGACCTCCCACTAGTTTAAATGTTGGGGTGGTGGCCATGACACTGAGGAATTTCTAATGCTTGTGATGGGTCTCTCTCAACAGCCATGATCAGTCTGCTAGAAAAACAAACAAACAAACAAACAGAAAAAACAGGGGAAATAAAAGAAAACAGACAGTAATAATGATGAGGTTGCAGAGCCATCTGGAGAAAACAAAAATAATAAAAATCAACTCATTCACCAGTTCTTCCATTCATGACCGTTTTACTCTATAGCCTTGGCTGAATATTCCACAGGTTATAGTCTCAAGTAGAAATTCCTAGCCACATACAGTTATTAAATTTATTTAATGTTTGGAAGCTACATTATAGGTTTTGCAAGTCATAGTTGCCTTTGTTAATACGATGTTCCCATTCTACTTGTCATTCTCCTTTGCTGGAAGCCTCCAGAGGCCATGACCTTACATTTGAAGCTTTTCTGAAACAATACGGATATGTAGTTGACTGCATTACCAAATCTTCACTCAGAAATTTAGGAGTAGCTACAAGGGCTTGTAGTGCCAGGACAAGAGGTAATGGCTTTAAACTGGAAGAGGATAGATTTAGATTAGAAACTAGGAAGAAGTTTTTCACTTTGAGGGTGGTGAGACACTGGCACAGGTTGCCCAGGGAGGTTGTAGATGCCCCAGCACTGGATGTGTTCAAGACCAGGTTGGATGGGGCTTGGAGCAACTTGGTCTAGTGTGAGGTGTCCCTGCCCATGGCAGGGGGGTTGGAACTTGATGATCTTTAAGGTCCCTTCCAACCCAAACCATTCTGTGATTCTATGATAGGACAGACAAGAACTCCATTTCTGACAACAGAGCTTGTTCTAGCAAGACAACCCAAGTCAAACTGCTACATTAGTGTAAATAATTACAAAGCTTGCATGCTTGCTATCAAATACACAACTTTGCCTACTCCTAAGAGTCAGATTTAGGTAGAAACCCATCATGCAAGAACTTGAGACAGCAAGCAAAGACAGAAAGTTATTTGGGCTTAGCCACCTAACAGCTGAACCTCATCCCAGTGGCCTCTGCCCCTTGACCCCACCTGTCCAGATCCCTCTGTAGAGACTCCCTACCATCAAGTAGATCAACACACCCACCTAACTCGGTGTCTTCTGCAAACTTACTGAGGGTGCCCTCAGTCAGTGACTGGAAGGCAGATCTGCTCAGGGATGTGGGAAGCAACTCAGATGTGTACTACAAACCCATGTGGATAAACGCAGCGCTCTGAACAAAGAGCCAACAGTCCTGACCATGTAAAGACTTTAGGGAACCTCACAGTGGCTCCTTGTCCTGTGTTGGGCTACTCCCTACCAGCACTTCACGATGTCTTTGTGGCAGCTCATCAGCCAACAAACCTACTTGGACACTAGCTAGCTGTCCGTGGTGAGGTGAACAAACTCGGGCTTTTTTGTAGCTTGAAAGAGCAGGACACAGCTGTAATTCTGCCTTTGAATTCACCCATTAAAAATAAACTGAAAAAACATACACTAAAAAAATTAAATAGAAGTTTCTATTCAAATATGTATTTTTTTTTCTTAAATAAACATTAGTACATGAAAATGTAATGTTTTTCTTAGAAAGCATTTGGTGGTATGTGAATTTTATATAAATTTATTACTCGCCCTGCTTCCCTACATCCTTATTCACCCCAATACTCATTTTGTATTTTAATACACAAATAACCCAGTATCTTGAAAGAAGACGGGGCTCTGAGCAACCTGTTGTAGATGTCCCTGCTCACTGCAGGTGGTTTGGACTAGATGAGCTTTAAAGGTCCCTTCCAACCCAAACCATTCTGTGATTCAATGCATTAAGTCTATTGGTTTGAATGGTATCATGACAATGAAACGCCTGGAGGCCCAGAGAAAATAGCACACACAGAGGAATGTTAGTAAAACATTAACAGATGTTTGTTCTTCTGCTTTGGTAGGGTGTTAGCTCTGCCTGAGGTACACAGCCACTTCATCAGTGGTTACACAATGTAAGCATTACACGCACCCAAGATTCAAACTTCACCATTTGTATTCATGTGACAGGAGATGGAGGAAAGGAGCAGAGGGACAGAATAAATCAGTAGATGCAAACACAAAAAATAAGCCAGCAATGATTCTAATACCCTTCTTACTGGCTGACTGAGAGATGTCCATTGTAGATGGCCGAAGATATAAGGAAGCACATGCATCCTCTGGACTAATGTCCAGAGCAACCAGCAAGAAGATACCCCTAACTACCACTTTGAAAGGTGTACTGACCTAGGAGGTGGCTGCACGGAACTGAATGTGATTTGCTGCTATTTGACTGTACTCCAGAGATGTCACAACTTAAGGGAGACCAGTTCAACCAGCAGCCTTTGGGCCTTTCTTTGCTTCCAGGCCAAGCCTCACACTTCACCCCTCCAAACATCACCCCGAAAAGTGACGTGCTCTTATGCTACCCACACTATGTCAGACTTCTACCTCCATTTGCTTGGCTTTTCTCTGTTTTTCCCTCAAATGTATCAGAGGTGAAAGCTGCCTCATCTTCTCACAGCATCTGCACATACACAAACGGTGTGAAAGAATCAGGTGTCAAAACCTCTGAACGTAAACACCCACTTGACAAGTCAGGACGTACGCATATGCACAACACGAGAGCACTCTCCAGGAGAGCAAGAGGTCAAAGCACCAGGTTTCCAACAACCAAGGAAAGTATCCAACTTCTCCTGGTTATGAAACAGGGCTCCAAAATCTGCTACAGAAGGTACTCATGTTCATGCCAAGACTTAGCTCACCTGCAGCCAGGACCTCTCATGATCCCTCCAACTTTTGAATTTTGGGGCAGCGAGTAGCAGTTTTCACTAGGAACAAAAGCACCTTCCTGAAGGCTTGTGCTACCTGACACTGAAAAGAATGCAAACTCAGAAGTGATATTTTGCTTTCCAAGTTTAAAATGCCTTTAAGCTTGAAACAACTTGAACAGCAACCTTGTCAGCATAGTAAAAAAAAAATGTCTAGTTTTATTCAATACATTGGCATTTTTAAAGCCACCTGCTTCCTTTCAAAAGGGTTCTTTCCCTCCCTAGTTAGCACAACATGAGAAAAGGAAGATTAATTTTTACAGGTGATCTTCATGGCTTTCACAAGGTTCCTCTTGCTAGGGTACAATTTACAAAAGAGTTTTAGCAGGGTAGATTTTGTTAGGGAAGGACAGAGAGACCCTTGCTGAATCACATGGTTCTCTAAGTAAATAGCTTATTAAAAGGTAACAAAGTTGATAAAAATATAAAGAACATTGAGGGGCTGGAGTGTGTCCAGAGAAGGGCAATGAAGCTGAGGAAGGGTCTAGAGAACAAGACTTACAAGGAGCAGCTGAGGGAATGGGGGGTGTTGAGCCTGAAGAAAAGGAGGCTCAGGGGAGACCTTCTCGCTCTCTACAATTCCCTCAAAGTAGGTTGGAGAGAGGTGAGGGTCAGCCTCTTCTCCCAAGGAACAAGCGATAGGACAAGAGAAAACTGCCTCACATTGCACCAGGGGAGGTTTAGATCGGATATTAGGAAAAACGTCTTCCCCAAAGGGCTGTCGAGGCCTGGAACAGGCTGCCCTGGGCAATGTTGGAGATCCCATCCCTGGAGGTGTGGTGCTGAGGGACATAGTTTAGTGGTGACCTGACAGTGCCTGGTTAATGGTCAGACTCCATGATCTTAAAGGTCTTTTCCAACCAAAACAATTCTAAATAAGGCCAGATTAGAGGTCAATCCATACAATAAATAACACCGAGAAAAACTTTCGCTGTTTTTGAGTGACTACACCACTAAGAAACTCAAATCTGCAGATGCTCAGCTGACAGATTAAATACCACCGGTACACACAGGCGCGTGCCCAATGAACTACTTGTAATTACATCTGAAAAGATAATCACAGAACTCATTACCACCAAGTTACAGACTAATTTTATGTGGAGAGAGGCAGCATAAGTCACCTAGCATCAGTTAAAACCCACGTGAAGAGATGCATCTCCAGGTAACACCTATTACCGAGATTTCAGATGAACATTCACACTTCTTGCTTTACTTAGGAACCTGTTGGCAGTTGCTAAGATCATCCAGGTCAGAAAAATTAATTTTGTCAAAACCCCTAAGACCTGATGATGCCATACTCACAACACAAATTACTGAACTTATCCAGTGAAGCACTGAAACCCTTCTGAAGCTTGAGCAGCATTTTGGTTTTTAAATCTACTTCTTTAACCCATCTACCTTTCCCACAGAATCAGTATGAAGCAGAGCTTGCCATCTCAGATGAAATTCCAGTTTTTCCAAGTATGATCGTTGGCACTGTGGTCAGAAGACTGTAAACAGCAGGTTTAAACCTAGAAAATACTTCAGGTAGCTTGATAAAAAAAAAGGAATACCTGGAGACATTACTCTTCAAAAAGTGGAATTAATTTGGAGGAAATATCATTAAGAGTAAAACTGCCACATTATTAAATTTCCATTTCAAACACTAGAGCCCAATTCCAGCATTATCATGCACAAACTTGAAATGAGGTATTTATTTATCACATCTTAACTGGGACAGTTTTACTTTGGATGCCTTCAGATATCAAGCTCTTCACACTGACCTCTGGACAAGCAGCGTTAGAGAAACGGAAGACCCTGATGCGTGGCCCTAAAAGAGAAGCTCTTTTACCAGCTAATGCTGCTGAAACCCTGGTATCATGCGATCGTCTCTTCAGAGGTCTTCTGGGCAGAGCATAGCAGTGTTTCTGGCCAGTCTCTAACTGGATGTGGAAGCACTGCCTCCCCAGTCCCCTCTCACCCCAGCAGCAGGGCTGGCTCGAGCATCTCCTTAATCCCTTCACGCAATTCCCATCCCAGTCCTTCTTATCACACCACCAGTGGGCTAGCACAAGCAACAAATGGGGCTGCATGAAGAACCAGCCAGGAAAGCAGTGAAGTAACCCAGAAAAGATAAATAAGATAAACAAAAGACGTGAAAAGGAGCAGAGGGGATGATTATAGCTGCACCAGAGCTTTAACTTGTTCTTAGCATGACAAACGGATGAGGACAACACAGTGGTAAGTGCAGGAGTAATAAACACCTCAAGCCTGTAACTGCAGTTGAGGACTTTATTAAGAGAAATAACCAACTTGTCCCTTCCTCCCTTATCTTTCTCACACCTGTTTCTGAGGGATGTAACAGCCGTACTTCAACACCACCCAACCTCCCACACGGCGATAAACCAGAATTGATCTGCTCCTCTGTGGTCTCACCTAACCTAGCTGTGAGAGGTCTTGAACGGATGCAAACACATCTATTTTTAGCAAATAGAGCAGGTGATGTAAGCACTGGAGTTCCTCTGTAGAGACAATTCCTTTAAAGAGCAAAGGCAAAACATTTTCTACAGGGTTTCTTTTGTCTCTCTTCCTCCCCTCAGACTTTGAAAGTTTTTTTTTTTTTCTAAATCACAACTGTCAGGATTGTAAGACTCTTTCCAGATTTATTTCAGCTTCCACAAGTGAGAAGCCCAACTTTTCCACCTTAATAACCACACCTTAAGAGAAGATCTGCTTCAGACAGACTGTTGGATCTCTTTCCCTTCTCACGTCCAGCAGCACAACACAGGGAATCCCAGGCTGTTCACTGACTTCAGTTTATTTCAGGCAAATGACTTCTCCCCACGATGATTTGTAAACATTGCAAAGGCACAGCTATTCTTAGATGATAATTAATAGATCATTTCCTTTGTGTTACAGGTATATTTTTGCACCCAGGTTTTGTGCTGGTTTGTTTTTTCTCCTGGCTGCAGCATTTGACATCAATCTAAATGTTGAGGTACCCCTGTCAGGCTCAAGGACTCCACGGTGCGAGTAAACCAGCATCTGGCGTAAGTTTACTCTTGGAATTCTTTCTGGTTTAGTTTGACAGCTTTTGTTAGCAGCACCTTCTCTGGCAAGAAGACAAGCTGGGCTTTATTTGACTTCAGCAATGCTTTTCATTCTGGAGTTACTCACAAGGATAAGGCTGCAGATACAAAGCACGACACTTCTTCCAAGATGCTGTTTTACACTGCCTCGCACAAAAGGTGTCTCAGGAAATCCTCTATAATCCTCTTATTCACACCAAAACTAGCAGGTCTGTTGAATGAAGCAGTGGCAGTTTTAGACATGTGCTGAAGGTACACATGAAGGATCTGCTGATTGAGACAAGATCTAGCCTTCACACCTGTGAAGCCTGTAGTGCCACATGCCTATAGTAAATATACAAACTGAATTTTTTGGTTTGGACAACTGTTTAGGAACATATCTTCATCATAGTATAGATGTGAAGAGACAGGATGTCTTACCAGTATATACAGCTCAGTGGACATTTTTTTAATGCCGAAAGCGATAAGCCATTACTACGGAAAATTAAAAAAGTAGTGCACAAGTTTTTTAAAAGTAGACATTCACAGTTAACGTCCTGTGAGAGGAAGATGCACAAGTCAGGCTGTCACTGCTATGCATCCCAGGCCTTGGGGCAGACTTTACGCACAGGACTACAGACACAGAACAGGCAAGACAGTTCCCTGAGCTCTTCAAGCCCAAACTGAACACTCACAGTCTTCTCTAGAAGGACGGAGAACTCATATCTAAACTAACAAAGTCTCTCTGTCTGCGGAAGGGGCTAAAGTGTACAGGCTTCGGGCAGCGTTTCAGTAATGCCAAGCTCCATGAGGACATTGAATAAAGAAAGAGAACAGGGCACAATATTTCTTCTTCCTTTAATGTAGGGCATGCGAAGGTGGCTTGCCACTGACAGACAATCCAGCAATCTTCAGAACATAACCTTCATAGCCTTTCTGTAGAGGAAGATTAACCACTTACCAAGTTTATTTCGAATATTGGAGAACTTGGCTTTTCCTTGAGATTTCATATTCAAGCTGTTCACTGTGATGCTTTCAAAAAAAGGTTTTAAAGAACCAAAGGAACCCCCACCAACTACACACTGCCCTGAAGAAATTCCAAAGCAGCCACTGAAAACTCATTGAGCAGTAACTAAACTTAAGCAAAAAAATAAACGTAACTAGACTACTTTTTCTCTTGACCTGCGCAGGAAAAGCATGCAATCACCACCTCTGAAATCCAGACTTAGGGTTTTCTACCCATTTTGAATGGCTGTAAAAAGCTAAAGGAAAGAGAAGTTCCCATTTACTAAAGCCAAAGTGGAAACAAAGCCAACAAAACCTGAAGAACCTCGAAGCACAGTTCTGGTTTGGGTGTGACCTTAGGTGTCAGACCCAGATTTGGGAAACGAATGAGAGCAGGAAGGGACGAACCCCTCCGAACAGAAAAGTCAGTTCATTCTGCCCACGTAGGCAGTGATCCACGGCGTGACCTGCTGTCCCAAAGAGACCTGAAAAACCCAGGTATTGTAACAGCGTGTTCCTAAACCTCAAATTCTCAACCCCTTCTCCACATCCCTGGCTCTCCCTGTAACTTAAGGTGAGAAGGACAACAGGCAGGCGAGATAATGAAGGAAACAACAGCATCGCTAATCTCCGCGTCCTAACTAGGGGCAGGACGGGCTCTGAGGAATTACCTTCACCCTTAAGGGAGCCCATTCCCCACCGAGTTCAGGCGCGGTCCTTCTCCTCCCTCACCCCCGTATTACTCCGAACACGCCGCTTCCCTTCCCCTCCGCGACACGACCCAGCTCCTTCCTCCCGCAGCCCAACGGCCGCGGCGGCACCGCCACAAAAAAATCCACCCGGAGGGGACGGGAGAAGGCGAACCGCGGGCAGGGCTTCCCGCCGGCGGTGACCACACCGGGAGGCGACGCGTGTCTCCCCGCCGAGGCCCGGTTCCCCCGGGAGGGAGCCCGGCCCCGGGGCCCGGCACCCACCTGCACGGCGGGGAAGGCGGCTTTCAGCAGGTAGAACATCCTGCGGTTGGAGAGGAGGTCGCCGCTCGTCAGCTGCTCCTCGGCCCCCTCCCGCGTCTTCCCCTTGGCCTTGGCGTTGAGGACGTTGCCTTCGCGGACCCGCTTCACCTCCTCCCCGCCCCTGACGGCGGCCAGGACGGACACGGCCAGCAGCTCCCGCAGGTCCACGGAGCCGCGGGCAGGCTCGGCCCCGCCGCCCGCCGGCTCGCTCAGCATGAAGAAGGCGAAGCGGCCGGCCAGGAAGCCGGAGTAGAGGTGGTAGAGAACGCCCAGCCCCAGCAGGCAGAACACGGCCATGCCGAGCGGCGAGAGGCGGATCCCCATGGGGGCCATGGCGGCGGGGCGGGAAACGGCGGGGCCTTGGCGCTCACCACAGCCCCATGGCTCCGCTCCTCTCCCTCTG